>CM040438.1:18575274-18862222 GCA_022702705.1 Papilionanthe hookeriana x Papilionanthe teres
TTAGCTCATTGGGTCGATAATTGGTCATTATGTCGATAATTGACTATTTTGACCAAAATTGTCTTTTTGGTCGAAAGTTGACTGATTACGTCGAAGGGTGGTCATTAAGTCAAAAATTGACTATTTTAACCAAAATAGACTTTTTGTTCAAAAGTTGATCTATTGGGACATTGGGTTGGTCATTGGGTCAAAAATTGACCATTTTGACCAAAGTTAGATTTTTTCTCGAAAGTTGACCTATTGGGTTAATGGGTGGTCATTTTGTAAAAATTGACTATTTTGACTAAAATTAACTTTTTGTCGAAAGTTGACTTATTAGGTCGATGGGTTTGTCATTCGATCGAGGATTGATCATTTTGACCAAATTGATTTTTGGTCAGAGATTGACTTATTGGGTCAATAATTGGTCATTAATTAAAAATTTGACTATATTGATCAAAATTGACTTTTTGGTCAAAGGTTGACTTATTGGGTCATCGGGTTTTGTCGTTGGGTCAAGGATTGACCATTTTGACAAAAGTTTGTTTTTTGGTCAGGGATTGACTTATTGGGTCAAAAATTAGTTATAAATTCAAAAATTGACTATTTTGACCAAAATTGACTTTTTGGTCAAAAGTTGACCTATTAGGTCCATTGGGAAGTCTTTGGTTCAATGATTGATCATTTTGACCAAAGCTGACTTTTTGGACAAAAGTTGACATATTGGGTCAATGGGTCAAGGATTCACGATTTTGACCAAAGTTGACTTTTTGGTTAGAGATTGGCTTACTGGGTCAATAATTGGTCATTAGGTCAAAATTGACTATTGTGACCAAAATTAATATTTTAGTCAAATTTGACTTATTAGGTCGATGGGTGGTCATTAAGTCGAAAATTAACTACTTTATCGAAAGTTGACTTATTAGATCGATGAGATTGTCATTGGATCAAGGATTTACAATTTTGAGCAAAGTTGACTTTTTGGTCAGAGATTGACTTATTCGGTCAATAATTGGTCACTAGGTAAAAATTTGACTATTTTGACCAAAATTGATTTTTTGGTCAAAAGTTAACACATTGATGTACGAGGGTGGTCATTGGGTCAGAAATTGACCATTTTGATAAAAGATGACTTTTGGTCAAATGTTGACCTATTTTGACAAAAATTAAATTTTTGATCAAAAGTTTAACCATTGGGTTAACGGGGTGGTAATTGGGTTAAAAATTGACCATTTTGACCAAGGTTGACTTTTTGGTCAAAAGTTAACCTATTTGGTCAATGAGTTGGTAATTGGGTCAAGAATTGATCGTTTTGACCGAAGATGACTTTTTAGTTAAAAGTTGATCTTATTAGATTCGATGGGTTGGTCATTAGAGTCGAAAAATGACCATATTAACCAAACATGACTTTTTAGTTAAAAGTTGACCTATTGAGTCAATGGTTAGTGATTAGGTCAAAAATTGAGTATTTTGACCAAAAATGACTTTTGGGTTAAAAGTTGACCTATTGGGTCCATGGGTTTGTCATTGGGTCAAGAATTGACCATTTTGACCACAGTTGAATTGTTGGTCAAAGATTGACTTATTGGGTAAATAATTGGTCATTTGGTTTAAAATTGTCTATTTTTACCTAAATTGAATATTTGGTCAAAAGTTAACCCATTGGGTTAACGATGTGGTCATTAGGTCAGAAATTGACCATTTTGAGCAAAGTTGACTTTTTGGTCAAAAGTTGACCTATTTGGTCAATGAGTTGGTAATTGGATCGAAGTTGACCATTTTGACTAAAGTTGACATTTTATTCGAAAGTTGATCTGTTAGATTGAAATGGTTAATGGGTAAAAATTGTCATTTGACGAAGTTAACTTTTTCGATAAAAGTTGACCTATTGGGTTTATGGGTCGTGATTAGCTCGAAAATTGAATATTTTGACCAAAATTGACTTTTTGGTCGAAAAGTTGACTATTAGAGTTGATGGGTTATCATTATGACGAAAATTAACTTTTTGGTCGAGAGATTGACTTATTAGATTGATAATTGGTCATTAATTGAAATATTACTATTTTGACCGAAATTGACTTTTTGATCGAAAGTTGACTCTTGAGTTAATGGGTTGGTCTTTGGGTTGAGATTGATCGTTTTGCTCGAAGTTGGCTTTTTGGTGAGAAGTTGACCTTTTGAGATTCGATGGGTTGGTCATTAGGTTGAGAGATTAACCATTTTTGACAAAGATCACTTTATTGGTCGAAGGTTGGACTTACTTGTGTCGATAATTGGTCATTAGATCGAAAATTAATTATTTTGACAAAAGTTGACTTTTTGGACGAAAGTTGACTTATTGGATTCGATGGGTTGGTCATTAACTTCGAAAATTAAGCTATTTTGACGAAAACTACTTTTTGATCAAAGTTGTCTATTAGGTCGATTGGTTTGTCATTAGGTCAAGGATTGACCATTTAGACTAAAGTTGACCTTTTGGTCAATAGATTGACTTTTTGGGTTAATAATTGGTCATTAGGTCAAAAATAAATTATTTTGACAAAAATTGATTTTTTTGTCAAAAGTTAACTCTTTGGGTCAATGGGGTAGTCATTGGGTAAGAAATTGACAATTTTGACCGAAAATGACTTTTTGATCTGAGTTGACTTTGTTCGACCGAAATTGAATTTTGAGTTGAAAGTTAACTTATTGGGTCAACGGGGTGTTCTTTGGGTCGAAATTTACCATTTTGACCAAAGTTGACTTTTTGGTCAAAAGATAACCTATTTGGTCAACAAGTTGATAATTGGGTCAAGAATTGACCATTTTAAACAAAGATGACTTTTTAGACAAAAGTTGACCTATTGGTTCAATGGGTTGGTCATTTGGTCAATAATTGCCCATTTTGACCAAATTTGACATTTTGGTCAAAAGTTGACCTATTGGGTCAATGGGTGGACATTAGGTCAAAAATTTACTATTTTGACCAAAGATGACTTTTTGGTCAAAAGTTGACCTATTGGGTTAATGGGTTAGCCATTTGGTCAATGATTGACCAATTTGACCAAAGTTGACTTTTTGGTCAGAGATTAATTTATTGGGTCAATAAGTGGGCATTAATTCAAAAATTAACTATTTTGACCAAAATTGACTTTTTGGTCAAAAGTTGACATATTAGGCCAACGGGTTGGTCATTGGGTCAAGGATTGTTCATTTTGATCAAATTTGACTTTTTAGTCAATAGTTGACCTATTGGGTCAATGGGTTGGTCATTGGGTCAAGGATAGACCATTTTGACCAAAGTTGACTTTTTTTTGCCAGAGATTGGCTTACTAGGTCAAAAATTGGTCATTAGGTCAAAAATTGACTATTTTGACCAAAATTGACTCTTTGGTCAAAATTTGACATATTGGGTTAATGGGTTGTTCATTGGGTCAAGGATTGACCATTTTGACTAAAGTGGTCTTTTTGGTTAAAAGTTGACCTATTTACGTCAATGAGGCGGTCATTAGGTCAAAAATTAACAATTTTGAGAAAAATTGACTTTTTTGTCAAAATTTGACCTATTGCATCAATAGGTTGGTCATTGGGTGAAGGATTAACCATTTTGGCTAAAATTGACTTTTTACTTAAAAGTTAATAAATTGGGTCAAAGGGTTGGTCATTGGATCAAGAATTGTCATTTTCACCGATGTTGACATTTAAGTCATTGTGTCGCGGATTGATCATTTTGACGAATTTGAATTTTTGGTCGAAAGTTGACCTTATCGATTGATGAGGTGGTCATTAGGTCGAAAATCATAATTTTGACCAAAATTGCCTTTTTGTCGAAAGTTGTCCTTTTAGATTGATGAGTTGGTCATTGGGTCAAGGATTGACCATATTGAACAAAGTTGATTTTTTGGTTAAAAGTTGACCTATTGGGTCTATGGGTTGGTCATTGGGTCAAGGATTGATCATTTTGACAAAAGTTGACTAATTGGGTCAATAATTGGTAGTTAAGTCAAAAATTTACTTTTTTGACCATAATTGACATTTTTGGTCAAAATTCGATCTTTTGGGTCAATGGGTTGGTTATTGGGTCAAGGTTTTACCATTTTGACCAAAGTTATCTTTTTGTTCAAAAGTCAACCTGTTGGGTTAATGAGTTTGTCATTGGGTCAAGGATTGACAATTATGACCAAAGTTGACTTTTTGGTCAGATATTGACTTATTGTGTAAATAATTGGTCATTAGGTCAAAAAATTGACTATTTTGACCCAAATTAACTTTTTGTTCAAAAGTTGACTTATCGGGTCAATGCGTTGGTCATTGGGTCAAGAATTGACAATTTTGACTAATGTTAATTTTTTGGTCAAAAGTTGACCTATTGGGTCAATGGGTTGTTCATTGGGTCATAAATTGACCATTTTGACCAAAGTTTACTTTTTGGTCAGAGATTGGCTTACTGGGTTAATAATTGGTCATTAGGTAAAAATATGAATATTTTGACCAAAATTTACTTCTTGGTCAAAAGTTGACCTATTGGGTCAATGGGTTGGTCATTAGGTTAAGGATTGACCATTTTGACCAAAGTTTACTTTTTAGCCAAATGTTGACTTGTTGGGTCAAACGGTTGGTCATTAGGTCAAGGATTGACCAATTTGATAAAAGTTGACATTTTGGTCAGTGATTGACTTATTGGGTCAAAAATTGCTTAAAAAGGTCAAAAATTGGTTATTTTCACCAAAATTAAATTTTTGGTCAAAAGTTAACCCATTGGGTTGAACGGGGATTGGTCATTAGATCGAGAAATTAGCCATTTTGATCGAAGTTAACTTTTTGGTCGAAAGTTGACCTTTTTGGTCGATACGTTGATAATTTGGTCGAGAATTGACCATTTTGACTAAAGATGACTTTTTGGTCGAAAGTTGAACTATTAGGTCGATGGGTTGGTCATTGGGTAAAAAATTGACCATTTTTGACCAAAGTTGACTTTTTGGTTGAAGTTAACATATTGGGTCGATGGGTGTTCATTAGGTCGAAAATAGATTATTTTGACCGAAATTGACTTTTTGGTCGAAAGTTGACTGTTAGGCGAAAAGGTTAGTCATTAGGTCGAAGATTGATCATTTTGACCAAAGTCGACGTTTTGGTCGAAAGTTGACCTGATTGGATTGATGGGTTGGTCATTTGGTCGACAATTGACCATTTTGACCAAAGTTGACTTTTTGGTCGAAGATTGGCTTCTTGGATCGATAATTGGTCCATATGTCGATAATTGGTATTTTGACCAAAATTGACTTTTTAGTCGAAAGTTGACTATTGTGTCGAAAGGGTGGTCATTAAGTCGAAAATTAAATATTTTGACCAAAATGAACTTTTTGTTCGAAAGTTGATCTGTTAGGTCATTGGGTTTTTCATAGGGTAAAAGATTGACCATTTTGACCGAAACTTGATTTTTCCTCGAAAGTTGACCTATTGGGTTAACGGGTGGTCATTTGTCGAAAATTAATTATTTTGACTAAAATTGACTTTTTGGTCGAAAGTTGACTTATTGGATCGATGGGTTTGTCCTTCGGTCAAGGATTGACCATTTTGACCAAAATTCAGTTTTTGGTCAGAGATTGACTTATTGGGTCAATAATTGGTCATTAATTAAAAAATTGATTATTTTGACCAAAATTGACTTTTTGGTCAAAGGTTGACTTATTGGGTCATTGGGTATTGTCATTGGGTCAAGGATTGACCATTTTTATCAAAGTTTGCTTTTTGGTCATGGATTGACTTATTGGATCGATAAGTTGGTTATTAATTGAACATTGGTTATTTTGACGAAATTGACTTTACGGTGAGAGTTGACTATTAGGTCCATTGGTTGGTCATTGGGTCAAGGATTGATCATTTTGACCAAAGTTGACTTTTTGGACAAAAGTTGACATATTGGGTCAATGGGTTGGTCATTAGGTCAAGGATTCACTATTTTGACCAAAGTTGACATTTTAGTCAGAGAATGGCTTATTGGGTCAATATTTGGTCATTAGGTCAAAATTGACTATTTTGACCAAAATTGATTTTTTGGTCAAAATTTGACCTATTGGGTCAATGGGTGGTCATTAAGTCAAAAATTAACTACTTTGTTAAAAGTTGACCTATTGGGTCAATGGGATTGTCATTGGATCAAGGATTTACAATTTTGAGCAAATTTGACTTTTTGGTTAGAGATTGACTTATTCGGTTAATAATTGGTCACTAGGTAAAAAGTTGAAAATTTTGACCAAAATTGATTTTTTGGTCAAAAGTTAACCCATTGGGTTAACGGGGTGGTCATTGGGTCAGAAATTGACCATTTTGATAAAAGATGACTTTTTGGTCAAAAGTTGACCTATTTTGACCAAAATTAAATTTTTAGTCAAAAGCTAACCCATTGGGTTAACGGGGTGGTAATTGAGTCAGATTTGGACCAAAGTTGACTTAAAAAGTTGACCTATTTGGTCAATGAGTTGGTAATTAGGTCAAGAATTGACCGTTTTGACCGAAGATGACTTTTTAGTTAAAGTTGATCTATTGGGTCAATGAGTTGGTCAGTGGATCAAAAAATGACCATATTAACCAAAGTTAACTTTCAATGGTTACTCATTATGTCAAAAATTGACTATTTTGACCAAAAATGAGTTTTTGGTTAAAAGTTGACCTATTGTGTCCATGGGTTTGTCATTGGGTCAAAAATTGACCATTTTGACCACAGTTGAATGTTGGTCAAAGATTAACTTATTGGGTCAATAATTGGTCATTCGGTTAAAAATTGACTATTTTTACCTAAATTGAATATTTGGTCAAAAGTTAATCCATTGGGTTAACGATGTGGTCATAAGGTCTGAAATTGACCATTTTGACCAAAGTTGACTTTTTGGTCAAAAGTTGATCAATTTGGTCAGTGAGTTGGTAATTGGGTCTAGAATTGACCCTTTTGACCAAAGTTGACATTTTATTCAAAAGTTGACCTATTGGGTCAAATGGTTAATGGGTAAAAAAATTGTCCATTTTGACCAAAGTTGACTTTTTGGTCAAAATTTGACTTATTGGGTCTATGGGCGGTCATTAGCTCAAAAATTGAATATTTTGACCAAAATTGACTTTTTGGTCAAAAGTTGACCTATTGTGTCAATGGGTTTGTCATTTTGAAAAAAATTAACTTTTCGGTCAGAGATTGACTTATTGGGTCAATAATTGGTCATTAATTCAAAAATTTACTATTTTGACCAAAATTGACTTTTTGGTCGAAAGTTGACTATTAAGTTAATGAGATTGGTGCATGGGTCAAGGATTGATCGTTTACTCTGAAGTTAACTTTTTGGTCAAAAGTTGACCTTTTGGGTCAATGGGTTGGTCATTAGGTCAAGGATTGACCATTTTAACCAAAGTTGACTTTGTGGTCAAAGATTCGCTTACTGGGTCAATAATTGGTCATTAGACCAAAAATTAACTATTTTGACAAAAATTGACTTTTTGGTCAAAAGTTGTCCTATTGGGTCAGTGGGTGGTCATTAACTCAAAAATTAACTATTTTGACCAAAAATTACTTTTTGGTCAAAAGTTGTCCTATTGGGTCAATTGGTTTGTCATTGGGTCAAGGATTGACCATTTTGACCTAATATACTTTTTGGTGAGAGAATGAATTTTTGGGTCAATAATTGGTCATTATGTCAAAATTAGACTATTTTGACAAAAATTGAATTTTTTGCCAAAAGTTAACTCATTGGGTCAATGGGGTGGTCATTGGGTAAGAAATTGACAATTTTGACCAAAGATGACTTTTTGGTCAAAAGTTGACCTATTTTGACAAAATTGAATTTTTGGTCGAGAGTTAACTTATTAGGTCGACGGGGTGTTCATTGGGTCGGAAATTGACCATTTTGACCGAAGTTGACTTTTTAGTCGAATGTTGACCTATTGGATTGATAGGTGGTCATTAGGTCGAAAATTGGCTATTTTGACCAAAATTAACTTTTTGGTCGAAAGTTGACTATTGGGTTAATGGGTTAGTCATTTGGTCGATGATTAACCACTTTAACTAAAGTTGACCTTTTGGTCGGAGATTGATTTATTGGGTTAATAGTGGGCATTAATTGAAAATTAACTATTTTGACCAAAATTGACTTTGCTCAAAAGTTGACATATTAGGCCAACGGGTTGGTCATTGGGTCAAGGATTATTCATTTTGATCAAATTTGACTTTTTAGTCAAAAGTTGACCTATTGGGTCAATGGGTTGGTCATTGGGACAAGGATAGATAATTTTGACCAAAGTTGACTTTTTTGGTCAGATATTGGCTTACTGGGTTAAAAATTAGTCATTAGGTCAAAAATTGACTATTTTGACCAAAATTAACTCTTTGGTCAAAAGTTGACCTATTGGGTTACTGGGTTGGTCATTGGGTCAAGGATTGACAATTTTGACCAAAGTGGTCTTTTTGGTTAAAAGTTAACTTATTTACGTCAATGAGGCGGTCATTAGGTCAAAAATTGACAATTTTGAGCAAAATTAACTTTTTTGTCAAAATTTGACTTATTGCGTCAATAGGTTGGTCATTGGGTCAAGGATTAACCATTTTGGCTAAAGTTGACTTTTTAGTCAAAAGTTAATAAATTGGGTCAAAGGGTAGGTTATTGATCAAGAATTGACCATTTTCATTAATGTTGACATTTAGGTCATTGTGTCAGAAATTGATCATTTTGACCAAATTCAAATTTTTGGTCAAAAGTTGACCTTTTGGGTCAGTGAGCTAGTTATTAGGTCAAAAATTGACAATTTTGACCAAAATTGCCTTTTTTTGTCAAAAGTTGTCCTTTTGGGTCAATGAGTTGGTCATTGGTTCAATGATTGACCATATTGAACAAAGTTGACTTTTTGGTCAAAAGTTGACCTATTCGGTCTATGGGTTGGTCATTGGGTCAAGGATTGACCATTTTGTCAAAAGTGGATTTTTTGGTCAAAAGTTGACTTATTGGGTCAATAATTGGTAATTAAGTCAAAAATTTACTTGTTTGAGCAAAATTGACTTTTTAGTCAAAAGTCGATCTATTGGGTCAGTGGGTTAGTTATTGGGTCAAGGTTTTACCATTTTGACCAAAGCTATCTTTTTGTTCAAAAGTCGACCTGTTGGGTCAATGCGTTTGTCATAGGGTCAATGATTGACAATTATGACCAAAGTTGACTTTTTGGTCAGAGATTGACTTATTGGGTAAATAATTGGTCATTAGGTTAAAAAATTGTCAATTTTGACCCAAATTAACTTTTTGTTCAAAAGTTGACTTATCAGGTCAATGTGTTGGTCATTGGGTCAAGAATTGACCATTTTGACTAATGTTAACTTTTTAGTCAAAAGTTGACCTATTAGGTCAATGGGTTGTTCATTGTGTCATAAATTGACAATTTTGACCAAAGTTGACTTTTTGGTCAAAAGTTGACCTATTGGGTAAATGGGTTTGTCATTGGGTCAAAAATTAACCATTTTGACCAAATTTTACTTTTTGGTCAGAGATTGGCTTACTGGGTTAATAATTGGTCATTAGGTCAAAAATTGAATATTTTGACCAAAATTTACTTCTTGGTCAAAAGTTGACCTATTGGGTTAATGGGTTGGTCATTAGGTCAAGGATTGACCATTTTGACCAAAATTTACTTTTTGGTCAAATGTTGACTTGTTGGGTCAAAGGGTTGGTCATTGAGTCAAGGATTAACCAATTTGATAAAAGTTGATGTTTTGGTCAGTGATTGACTTATTGGGTCAATAATTGGTCATTAGGTCAAAAAATGGTTATTTTTACCATAATTAAATTTTTGGTCAAAAGTTAACCCGTTGGGTCAACGGGGTGGTCATTGAGTTAGAAATTGACCATTTTGATCAAAGTTAACTTTTTAGTCAAAAGTTGACCTATTTGGTCAATGAGTTGATAATTTGGTCGAGAATTGACCATTTTGACCAAAGATGACTTTTTGGTCGAAAGTTGACTATTAGATCGATGGGTTGGTCATTTGGTCGAAAATTGACCATTTTGACCAAAGTTGACTTTTTGGTCGAAAATTAACCTAATGGGTCGATGGGTTGTTCATTAGGTCGAAAATGGTATTTTGACCAAAATGGACTTTTTGGTGAAAGTTGACTATTAAGTCGGAGTTGGTCATTGGGTCGAGGATTGATCATTTTAACCAAAGTTAACTTTTTGGTCGAAAGTTGACTGTCGAGATTGATGGGTTGGTCCTTGGGTCGAGGTACGACCATTTTGACCAAACTTGACTTTTTGTCGAGAGATTGGCTTCTTGGGTTAATAATTGGTCATTATGTCGATAATTGACTATTTTGGCCAAAATTGACTTTTTGGTCGAAACTTGACTATTGTGTCGAAGGGTGGTCATTAAGTCGAAAATTAGTTATTTTAACGAAATAGATTTTTTGTTGAAAAGTTGATTTATTGGGTCATTGGGTTGGTCATTGGGTCAAAAATTGACCATTTTGACCAAAGTTGACTTTTTTGTCGAAAGTTGACTTATTGGATTAATGGGTGGTCATTTTGTCAAAATTTGACTATTTTGACCAAAATTGACTTTTTGGCCAAAAGTTGACCTATTGGGTCAATGGGTTTGTCATTCGGTCAAGGATTGACCATTTTGACCAAAATTCAGTTTTTGGTCAGAGATTGACTTATTGGTTCAATAATTGGTCTTTAATTAAAAAATTGACTATTTTGACCAAAATTGACTTTTTGGTCAAAGGTTGACTTATTGGGTCATTGGGTTTGTCATTGGGTCAAGGATTGACCATTTTGACCAAAGTTTGTTTTTTGGTCAGGGATTGACTTATTGGGTCAAAAATTGGTATATAATTCAAAAATTGACTATTTTGACCAAAATTGACTTTTTGGTCAAAAGTTGACCTATTAGGTCAATGGGTTGGTCATTGAGTCAAGGATTAATCATTTTGACCAAAGCTGACTTTCTGGACAAAAGTTGTATAATGGGTCAATGGGTTGGTCATTGGATCAAGGATTCACCATTTTGACCAAAGTTGACTTTTTGGTCAAAGATTGACTTGCTCGGTCATTAATTGGTCATTAGGTCAAAATTGACTATTTTGACCAAAATTGACTTTTTGGTCAAAATTTGACCTATTGAGTCAATGGATGGCCACAAGTCCAAAATTAACTACTTTGTCAAAAGTTGACCTAATGGGTCACTGGGATTGTAATTGGATCAAGGATTTACAATTTTGAGCAAAGTTGACATTTTGGTGTGAGATTGACTTATTCGGTCAATAATTGGTCACTAGGTAATAAATTGACAATTTTGACCAAAATTGATTTTTTGTTCAAAAGCTGACCCACTGGGTCAACGGGGTGGTCATTGGGTCAGAAATTGACCATTTTAATAAAAGATGACTTTTTGGTCAAGAGTTGACCTATTTTGACCGAAATTAAATTTTTTGTCAAAAGTTACCCCATTGGGTTAACGGGGTGGTCATTGGGTTAGAAATTGACCATTTTGACCAAAGTTGACTTTTTGGTCAAAAGTTGACCTATTTGGTCAATGAGTTGGTAATTGGGTCAAGAATTGAGTAGTTTTGACGAAGATGACTTTTTCGTTAAAAGTTGATCTGTTAGGTCGATGAGTTAGTCATTGGGTCGAAAAATGACCATTTTAACCAAAGTTTACGTTTTGGTCGAAAGTTGACTTATTTAGCTGATGGTTAGTCATTAGGTAAAGAATTGACTATTTTGACCAAAATGACTTTTTGGTCGAAAGTTGACTATTAGGTCCATGGGTTTGTCATTAGGTCGAGAATTGACCATTTTGACCATGAGTTGAATTGTTGGTCGAAGATTCACTTATTGGGTAAATAATTGATCATTCAGTAAAAAATTGGTTATTTTAACAAAATTGAATATTTGGTCGAAAGTTAACCCATTGGGTTAACGGTGTAGTCATTAGGTCGAGAAATTGACCATTTTTACAAAGTTGACTTTTTGGTTAAAAGTTGACTATTTAGTCGATGAGTTGGTAATTAGATCGACAATTGACCATTTTGACGAAAGTTGACATTTTATTCGAAAGTTGATCTATTGAGATTCGAATGGTTAATGGGTAAAAAAATTGATCCATTTTGATCGAAGTTGACTTTTTTGTCGAAGTTGACCTTTTGGATTATATGGTTGGTAATTAGCTCGAAAATTGAATATTTTGACCAAAATTGACTTTTTGGTCGAAGTTGACTATTAGATCGATGGGTTTGTCATTTTGACTAAAATTAACTTTTTGGTCGAAGATTGACTTATTGTAGATTGATAATTGGTCATTAATTCAAAAATTTATTATTTTGACAAAAATTGACTTTTTGGTCAAAAATTGACCTATTAGGCTAATGGGTTGGTCTTTGGGTCAAGGATTGATCGTTTTCTCCAAAGTTAACTTTTTGCTCAAAAGTTGACCTTTTGGGTCAATAGGTTGGTCATTAGGTCAAGGATTGACCATTTTGACCAAAGTTGACTTTATTGGTCGAGATTGGCTTAATGGATCGATAATGGGTGATTAGATCGAAAATTAACAATTTTGACAAAAATTGACTTTTTGGTCAAAGTTGACCTATTAGAGTTGATAGGAAATCATTAACTCAAGAATTAGTTATTTTGACGAAAATTAACTTTTTGGTCAAAAATTGTCCTATTGGGTCAATTGGTTTGTCATTGGGTCAAGGATTGACCATTTTGACCAAATAGACTTTTTGGTCTGAGATCGACTTTTTGGGTAAATAATTGGTCATTAGGTCAAAAATAGACTATTTTGACCAAAATTGAATTTTTTGTCAAATGTTAACTCATTGGGTCAATGGGGTGGTCATTGGGTAAGAAATTGACAATTTTGACCAATGATGACTTTTTGGTCAAAAGTTAACCTATTTTGACCAAAATTGAATTTTTGGTCGAAAGTTGACTCTTTAGGTCGACGGGGTATTCTTTGGGTCAGAAATTGACCATTTTGACCAAAGTTGACTTTTTGGTCAACGAGTTGATAATTGGGTGAAGAATTGACCATTTTGAACAAGGATGACTTTTTGGAGAAAAGTTGACCTACTGGGTTAATGGGTTGGTCATTGGGTTAATAATTGACCATTTTGACTAAATTTGACTTTTTGGTCAAAAGTTGACCTATTAGGTCAATGGGTGGTCATTAGGTCAAAAATTAACTATTTTGACCAAAATTGACTTTTTGGTCGAAAGTTCGACTGCTTGGGTCGATGGGTTTGTCATTGTGTCGAGGATTCGCCATTTTGACTGAAGTTGACTTTTTAGTCGAAAGATTAACTTATTAGATCGATAATTGGTCATTAGGTCGAAAAATTGACTTTTTTGACTAAAATTGAATTTTTGGTCAAAAGTTAACCCAATGGGTCAACGGGGTAGTCATTGGGTCATAAATTGACCATTTTAACCAACGTTGACTTTTTAGTCAAAAGTTGACCTATTTGGCCAATGAATTGGTAATTGGGTAAAAAACTAACCATTTTGACTAAAGATGACTTTTTAGTCAAAAGTTGACCTATTGGGTCAATGGGTTGGTCATTTTGTCAAAAATTGACCTTTTTGACCAAATTGACTTATTGGTCAAAAGTTGACCTTTTGGTCAAAAGTTGACCTTTTGGGTCAATGGGTGCTCATTAGGTCAAAAATTGACTATTTAGACCAGAATTGACTTTTTGGTCAAAAGTTGACATATTTGGCCAATGGGTTGATAATTGGGTCGAATTCGACCATTTTGACCAAAGATGACTTTTTAGTCAAAAGTTGACTTATTGGGATAACGGGGTTGTCATTGGGTCAAAAATTGACCATTTCGACCAAAGTTGAGTTTTGGTCAAAGGTTGACCTGTTTGGCCAATGAGTTGGTAATTGGGTCAAAAATTGATCATTTTGGCCAAAGATCACTTTTTATTTAAAAGTTGATCTACTGGGTCTGTGGGTTAGTCATTGGGTCGAAATTAACCATTTTGACCAAGTTGAGCTTTTGGTCGAAAAGTTGACTTGATTAGGTCGATGGGTTGGTCGATATGTGAAAATTGAAAATTTTGACTAAAATTGACTTTTTGGTCTAAAGTTGACTTATTGGGTCAATGGCTTTGTCATTGGGTCATGGATTGACCATTTTGACCAAAGTTGACTTTTGTTACGAGATTGACTTATTGGATTCGATAATTGGTCGATAATTGAAAATTGACTTATTTTGACAACAATTGACTTTTTGGTCGAAAGTTGACTTATTAGAGCGATGAGTTGGTCATTGGGTAAAGGATTGATCATTTTGGCCGAAGTTGACTTTTTGGTGAAAGTTGACTGTTACGTTAATGGGTTGGTCATTGGGTCGAAGATTGACCATTTTGACGAAGTTGACTTTATGGTCGAAGTTGACTACTTAGAGTCGATAATTGGTCATTAAAGCAAAAATTGACTATTTTAACCAAAATTGACTTTTTGGCTAATGGGTTTGTCATTAGGTTAATTATTGACCATTCTGACCAAAGTTGACTTTTTGGTCAGAGATTGACTACTTGGATCAATAATTGGTCATTAGGTAAAAAATTGACTATTTTAACAAAAATTGAACTTTTGGTCAAAAGTTAACCCATTGGGTTAACGTGGGGGTAATTAGGTGAATAATTGACCATTTTGACCAAAGATGACTTTTTGGTCAAAAATTGACCTATTTTGACCAAAATTGAATTTTTTGTCAAAAGTTAAGCCAATGGGTGAACGGGGTGGTCATTGGGTCAGAAATTGTCCATTTTGACCAAAGTTGACATTTTGGTCAAAAGTTAATTTATTTTGTAAATGAGTTGGTAATTGGGTCAAGCATTGACCAATTTTGCTGAAGATGATTTTTTTGTCAAAAGTTGATCTATTGGGTCAATGGGCTGGTCTTTTGGTCAAAAATTAACCATTTTGACAAAAGTTGACTTTTTAGTCAAAAGTTGACAAATTGGATCAATGGGTGGTCATTATGTAAAAAATTGACTATTTTGACTAAAATTGACTTTTTGGTTAAAAGTTGACCTATTGGGTCAATGGGTTTGTCATTGGGCCAAGGATTGACCATTTTGACCAAAGTTGACTTTTTGGTCAGAAATTGACTTCTTGGGTCAATAATTGATAATAAGGTGAAAATTTGACTATTTTGTCCAAAATTGAATTTTTGGTCAAAAGTTAACCCATTGGGTCAACGGGGTAGTCATTGGGCTTGACCATTTTAACAAAAGTTGACTTTTTGGTCAAAAAATTGACATATTTGGTCAATGAGTTGGTAATTAGGTCTAGAATTGTCAATTTTGACAAAGATGACTTCTTAGTCAAAGTTGACCTATTAGATTGATAAGTTGGATCATTAGGTAAAATAATTGGTTATTTTAACCGAAGTTGACTTTTGTCGAAGGTTGACTATTGGTTCGATTGGTGGTCATTAGATCGAAAAATGATTATTTTGAACAAAATTGACTTTTTGGTCGAAAGTTGACTATTAGATTAATGGATTTGTCGTTGGGTCAAGGATTAACCATTTTGACCAAAATTCACTTTTTGGTCAGAGATTGACTTATTGTGTTAATAATTGGTCATTAATTCAAAAATTGACTTTTTTGACCAAATTTGACTTTTTGGTCAAATGTTGACCTATTGGGCCAAAGGGTTGGTCATTGGGTCAATGATTAATCATTTTGACCAAAGTTGATCTTTTGCTCAAAAGTTGACCTATTGGGACAATGGTTTGGTCATTAGGTCGAGATAGACCATTTTGACCGAAGTTGACTTTTTGGTCGAAGATTGACTACTTGGGTCGATAAGTTTGCCATTAGGTCAAAATTTTACTATTTTGACCAAAATTGATTTTTTTGTCAAAAGTGGACTTATTGGGTCAATGAGTAGGTCATTGGGTCAACAATTGACCATTTTGACCAAAGTTGACTTTTTGGTCAAAAGTTGACCTATAGGTCAATGGGTTGTTCATTGGGTCAAGGATTGACCATTTTGACTAAAGTTGACTTTTTGGTCGAAGTTGACTTATTAGGTAAATAATTAGTCATTAGTCGAATTGATTATTTTGACGAAAATTAAATTTTTGGTCAAAAGTTTATCCATTGGGTTAGCGTGGTGGTTAATTGGTGAAATTGACTATATTGACGAAAGTTGACTTTTTGGTCAAAAATTGACTGTTGGTGAATGAGTTGGCAATTGTGTCAAGAATTGAACATTTTGACCGAAGATGACTTTTTGGTTAAAATTTGATCTATTGGGTCAACGAGTTGGTCATTGGGTCAAAAATGACATTTCTGACCAAAGTTTACTTTTTGATCAAAAGTTAACCTATTGGGGTAATGGGTGGTCATTAGGTCAAAAATTGACTTTTTGGTTAAGTGTTGACCTATTGGGTCAATGGGTATGTCATTAGGTCAAGGATTGACTATTTTGACCAAAGTTGACCATTTGGTCAGAGATTGACTTATTGTGTCAATAATTAGTCATTAGGTAAAAAATTCACTATTTTGACCAAAATATAATTTTTGGTCAAAAGTTAATCCATTGGGTCAACGGAGAAGTCAATTGGTCAGAAATTGACCATTTTGACCAAAGTTGAATTTTTGGTTAAAAGTTGACCTATTTGGTCAATGAGTTGGTAATTGGGTCAAGAATTTGGCTATTTTGACAAAAGATGACTTTTTTGGTCAAAAGTTGACCTATTGGGTCAATGGGTTGGTCATTGGGTCAAAAATTGACCATTTTGACCAAAGTTGTCTTTTTGGTCAAAAGTTGACATAGTGTGTCAATGGGTGGTCATTAGGTCAAAAACTGACTATTTTGACCAAAATTAACTTTTGGTCAAAAGTTGACCTTTTGGGCTAATGGGTTTGCCATTTAGTCGATGATTGACCATTTTGACCAAAGTTAACTTTTTGGTCAGAGATTGACTTATTGGGTCAATAACATGTCATTAATTCAAATTAGTTATTTTGACAAAAATTGACTTTTTGGTCAAAAGTTGACCTATTTGGCCAACGGGTTGGTCATTGGGTAAAGGGTTGTTTATTTTGACCAAATTTAACTTTTTGGTCAAAAGTTGACCTATTGGGTAAATGGGTTGGTCATTGGGACAAGGATATACCATTTTGACCAAAGTTGACTTTTTGGTCAGAGAATGGCTTACTGGGTCAAAAATTAGTCATTTGGTCAAAATATGACTATTTTGACCAAAATTGATTTATTGGTCAAAAGATGACCTATTGGGTTAATGGGTTGGTCATTGGCTCAAGCATTGACCATTTTGACCAAAGTTGTCTTTTTAGTTAAAAGTTGACCTATTTAGGTCAATGAGTCGGCCATTAAGTCAAAATTTGACAATTTTGAGCAAAATTGACTTTTTGGTCGAAAGTTGACTGTTATGTCAATGGGTTGGTCATAGGGTTAAGGATTAATCATTTTGACAAATGTTAACTTTTTAGTCGAAAGTTAATAAATTGGGTCGAAAGGGTTGGTCGATTGGATCGTAGATTAGTCATTTTGACGAAACTTGACTTTGTGGTCGAGAGTTGGATCATTAGAGTCGATAATTGGTCATTATGTCAAAGATTGAACTTTTTGGTCGAAAGTTGACCTATTAGGTCGATAGGTGGTCATTAAGTCGAAAATTAACTATTTTAACCAAAATTTACTTTTTGAGTCGAAAGTTGATTTATTAGATTGATGGGTTTGTCATTGGGTCAAAGATTGACCATTTTGACTAAAGTTGACTTTTTGGTAAGAGATTGACTTTTTGGGTCAATAATTGGTCATTAGGTCAAAAATTGACTATTTTGACCAAAACTGAATTTTTTGTCATAAGTTAACCCATTGGGTCAATGGGGTGGTCATTGGGTCAGAAATTGACCATTTTAACTAAAGATGACTTTTTGGTAAAATTGACCAATTTTGACCAAAATTGAATTTTTTGTCAAAAGTTAACCTAACGGGTCAATGAGGTGGTCATTGGGTCAGAATTAACCATTTTGACCAAAGTTGACCTTTTTGGTCAATGAGTTTGTAATTGGGTCAAGAATTGACCATTATGAACAAAGATGACATTTTGGTCAAAAGTTGACCTATTCGGTTAAGGGGTTGGTCATTGGGGCAAAAATTGAACATTTTGGCCAAAGTTAACTTTTTGGTCGACGAGTTGACTGTTAGATCGAGGGTGGTCATTAGATCGAAACTAACTTTTGTGACCAAAGTTGATTTTTGGTCGAAAGTTGACTTATTGGATTCGATGAGTTTGTCATTAGGTCAAGAATTGACCATTTTGACGAAATTTGACTTTTTGTCAGAGATTGACGTACTGGGTCAATAATTGATAATTAGGTTAAAAATTGACTATTTTGAATAAAATTGAATTTTGGTCAAAGTTAATCTGATATGGATTAACGAGGTGTTCGTTGGGTCGAAATTGACCATTTTGACCGAAGTTGACTTTTTGGTGAAAAGTTGACCTATTTGGTCGATGAGTTGGTAATTGGAGTCAGGAACTGACCATTTTGACCGAAGATGACTTCTTGGTCGAAGTTGACTGTATTAGATTCGATGGGTTGGTCATTGGATAAAAAATTGATCATTTTGACCAAAGTTGACATTTTGGTCAAAAGTTAACCTATTTGGGTTAATGGTTGCTCATTAGGTCAAAAATTGACTATTTTAACCAAAATTGACTTTTTGGTCAAAAGTTGACCTATTGGGTCAATAGGTTTGTCATTGGGTTAAGGATTGATCATTTTGACCAAAGTTGACTTTCTGGTCAGAGATTGATTTACTAGGTGAATAATTGGTCATTAGGTCAAAAATTAACATTTTTTTACCAAAATTGAATTTTTAGTCAAAAGTTAACTCAATTGGTCATTGGGTTAGAGATTGACCATTTGGACCAAAGTTGAGTTTTTGGTTAAAAGTGGACCTATTTGGCTAATGAGTTGGTAATTGGGTAAAAAATTGAATTGACCATTTTGACCAAATATGACTTTTTAGTCAAATGTTGATCTATTGGGTCAATGGGTTGGTCATTGGGTAAAAAACAGACCATTTTGACCAAAGTTGAATTTTTGGTCAAATGTTGACCTATTTGGTCAATGGGTGGTCATTAGGTCAAAAATTGACTATTTTGACCAAAATTGACTTTTTTGACCAAAATTGACTTTTTTGACCAAAATTGACTTTTTTGTCAAAAGTTGACTTATTGGGACAATGGGTTTATCATTGGTTCAAGGATTGACCATTTTGACCAAAGCTGACTTTTTGGTTTGAGATTGGCTTTTTGGGTCAATAATTGGTCAATAATTAAAAAATTGACTATTTTTACCAAAATTGACTTTTTGGTCATAAGTTGACCCATTAGGCCAATGGGTTTGTCATTGGGTCAAGGATTGATCATTTTGACCAAAGTTGACTTTTTGGACAAAAGTTGACCTATTTGGTTAAAGGGTTGGTCATTGGGTCAAGGATTGACCATTTTGACCAAAGTTAAGTTTTGGTCAGAGATTGGCATACAAGGTCAATAATTGGTAATTAAGTCAAAAATTATCTATTTTGTCCAAAACTGACTTTTTGGTCAAAAAGTGGACCTTTTGCATCAGTGGGTTTGTTATTGGGTTAAGGATTGACCATTCTTGACAAAGTTGACCTTTTGGCGGAGATTGACTTATTGGGTCGATAATTGGTCATTAGGTCGAAAAATTGATTATTTTGACCGAGAATTGAATTTTTGGTCGAAAGTTAACCGATTGAGTTATCGAGGGGACATTGGGTCGAGAATTGACCATTTTGACGAAGATGACTTTTGGTCGTAAGTTAACTTATTTTGACGAAATTAAATTTTAGATCAGAAGTTAACTTATTGGTCAGAAGTTGTCTGAAGTTGATTAGGTCAGAAATTGTCGATTTGACCGAAAGTTGACCTTTTGGTCGAGAAGTTGACATATTTGGTAAATGAGTTGGTAATTGGGTTGAAGATTTGTCCTTTTTGTCGAAAAATTACTTTTTGGTCGAAAGTTGATCTATTAGATTCGATGGGTTGGTCATTGGGTCGAAAATTGACCATTTTGACCAAAGTTAACTTTTGGTCGAAAGTTGACCTTTTAGAGTCGATGGGTGGTCATTAGGTCGAAATTGATTATTTTGACTAAGATTTGACTTTTTGGTCGAAAGTTGACTATTGGATCGATGGGTTTGTCATTGGGTCGAGGATTGACCATTTTGACGAAGTTGACCTTTTGGTGGGAGATTGACTTATTGGGTCAATAATTGGTCATTAGGTCAAAAATTGATTATTTTGACTAAAATTGAATTTTTGGTCAAAAGTTAACCCATTGGGTCCATGGGGTGGTCTGGGTCAGAAATTGACCATTTTGACCAAAGTGATGTTTTAGACAAAATTTGACCCATTGGGTTAATGGGTTGGTCATTGGGTAAAAAATTGATCATTTTGACCAAAGTTGACTTTTTGGTCAAAAGTTGACGTATTGGGTCTATGTGTGGTGATTAGGTTAAAATTTGACTATTTTGACCAATGTTGACCCATTGGGTCAATGGGGTGGTCATTGGGTCAGAAATTGACCATTTTTACCTAAGATGACATTTTGGTTAAAAGTTGACCTATTTTGACCAATATTGAATTTTTGTTCAAAACTTAACCTGTTAGATCAACGAGGTGGTCATTCAGTAAACAATTGACCTTTTTGAACAAACATGACTTTTTGGACAAAAGTTGACCTATTGGGTTAATGGTTGGTCATTGGGTCAAAAATTGACCATTTTGACTAATGTTGACTTTTTGGTCAAAAGTTACCTATTGGGTCAATGGGTGGTCATTAGGTCAAAAATTGACTATTTTAACCGAAATTGATTTTTGGTCGAAAGTTTACTGTTAGATTGATGGGTTTGTCATTGGGTCGATGATTGACCATTTTGACCGAAGTTGACTTTTTAGTCGAGAGTTGACTTATTGGGTCGATAATTGGTCATTAGATTAGCTGATTTTTTACTAAAGTTGAATTTTTAGTCGAAAGTTAACTTGATTGGTCGACGGGGTGGTCATTGGGTCGGAAATTGACCATTTTGACGAAAGTTGACATTTTGGTCGAAAGTTGACTGTTTGGTGATGTGTTGGGGATTGGGTCAAGAACTGACCATTTTGTACAAAGACTTTTTAGTCAAAAGTTGTCTTATAGGGTCAATAGGTTGGTCATTAGTTCAAAAATTAACCATTTTGACAAAAGTGACTTTTTGGTCAAAAGTTGACCTATTTGGGTCAATGGGTTCTCATTAGGTCAAAAATTGACTATTCTGACTAAAACTGACTTTTTGGTCAAAATTTAACCTTTTGGTTAAATGGGTTTGTCATTGGGTCAAGGATTGACCATTTTGACTAAAGTTGACTTTTTGGTCAGAGATTGACTTATTGGGTTAATAATTGATTATAATGTCAAAAATTGAATTTTTAGTCAAAAGTTAACCCAATTAGTCAACGTGGTTGTCATTGGGTCAGAAATTAACCATTTGGACCAAAGTTGACTTTTTGGTCAAAGGTTGACTTATTTGGCCAATGAGTTAGTAAATGGGACAAGAATTGTCCCTTTTGACCAAAGATGACTTTTTAGTCAGAAGTTGACCTATTGGGTCAATGGGTAGGTTATTGGGTCAAAAATTGACCATTTTGACCAAAGTTGAATTTTTGGTCAAAAGTTAACCTATTTGGTCAATGGGCGGTCCTTAGGTCAGAAATTGACCATTTTGACCAAAGTTGACTTTTTGGTCAAAAGTTGACATATTTTGTTAATGATTGGTAATTGGGTCAAGAAAGATGACGTTTTTGTCAAAAGTTGACCTATTGGGTCAATGGGTTGGTCATTGGGTAAAAAATTATCCTTTTTGATCAAAGTTGACTTTTTGGTCAAAAGTTGACTTATTGGGTCTATGGGTGGTCATTAGGTCAAAAATTGACTATTTTGAGCAAAATAGACTCTTTCTTCAAAAGTTGTTCTTTTGGGTAAATGGGTTTTTATTGGGTCAAGGATTGACCATTTTGACCAAAGTTGACTTTTTGGTCAGAGATTTACTTATTGGGTCAATAGTTGGTCATTAAGTGAAAAATAGACTATTTTGACCAAAATTGAATTTTTGGTAAGAAGTTAACCCATTCGGTCAACGGGACCATCATTGGGTCAGAAATTGATAATTTTGTGGAAAGATGATTTTTTGGTCAAAAGTTGACCAATTTTGACCAATATTGAATTTTGGTCAAAAGTTAACTCTTTGGGTGAACGGGGTGGTCATTGGGTCAGAAATTGACCATTTTAACCAATGTTGACTTTTAGGTCAAAAGTTGACCTATTTGGTCAATATATTGGTAATTGGGTCAAGAATTAGCCATTATGATCGAAGATGACTTTTTGGTCCAAAGTTGATTTATTGGGTCAATGGATTGGTCATTGGGTCAAAAATTGACCATTTTGACCAAAGTTCACTTTTTGGTCAAAAGTTGACCTATTGGGTCAATGGGTTGTCATTAGGTCAAAAATTAACTATTTTGACCAAAATTGACTTTTTGATAAAAAATTAACCTATTGGTTCAATGTGTTTGTCATTGGGTCAAGGATTGACCATTTGGACCAAAGTTGACTTTTTTGTCGGAGATTCATTATTGGATTCGATGAATTGGTCGATAATTCGAAATTTCTTATTTTGACCAAAATTGACTTTTTGGTCGAAAGTTGACCTATTAGGTTAATGTGTTGGTCATTGGGTCGAGGATTGATCGTTTTGTCGAAGTTGACTTTTTGGTCGAATTTTGACTATTGGGTCGATGCGTTGGTCATTGGGTTAAGATTGACCATTTTGACCTAAGTTGACTTTGTGGTCAAAGATTGGCTTACTGGGTCAATAATTGGTCATTAGGTCAAAAATTGACTTTTTGGTCAAAAAAATGACCTTTTGGGTCAATGGGTGGTCATTAAGTCAAAAATTGACTATTTTGATCGAAGTTTACTTTCTGGTAAAAAGTTGAAATATTGGGTCAATGGGTTTGTTATTTGGTCAAAGATTGACAATTTTGACCAAAGTTGATTTTTTGGTCAGAGATTGATTTTTTGGGTCAATAATTGGTCATTAGGTAAAAATTGATCTATTTTGACGAAATTGAATTTTTGTCGAAAGTTAACCCGTAGGTTTAATGGGGTGGTCATTTGGTCGGAAATTAGTACATTTTGTCCAAAGATGACATTTTGGTCAAAATTTGACTATTTTGACAGAATTGAATTTTGGTCGAAGTTTACATATTAGATTGACGGGGTGGTCATTGGGTCAGAAATTGACCATTTTGACCAAAGTTGACTTTTTGGTCAAAAGTTGACCTATTTTAAACATAGATGACTTTTTGGTCAAAAGTTGACCTATATGTTTAAGGGGTTAGTCATTGGGTCAAAAATTGACCATTTTGACCAAAGTTAACTTTTTGCTCAATAGTTGACCTATTATGTCAATGGGTGGTCACTAGATCAAAAATTAACTATTTTGATCAAAATTAATTTTTTGGTAAAAGTTAACCTATTGGGTCATAGGTTTGTCATTGGGTTAAAGAATTACCATTTTCACCAAAGGTGACTTTATGGTCAGAGATTGACTTATTGGGTCAATAATTGGTCATTAGGTCAAAAATTGACTTTTTTTACTAAAATTGAATTTTGGTCAAAAGTTAACCCTTCAACGGGGTGGTTATTGGGTCAGAAATTGACCATTTTGACCAAAGTTGACTTTTTAGTCAATATTTGACATATTTGGCTAATAAGTTGGTAATTAGGTCAAGAACTGACCATTTGGAGAAAAGATAACTTTTTAGTCAAAAGTTGACCTATTGGGTCAATGGGTTAGTCATTGGATAAAAAATTGACCATTTTGACCAAAGTTGACTTTTTGGTCAAAAGTTGATCTATTTGGGTCAATTGCTGCTCATTAGGTCAAAAATTGACAAATTTCACTAAAATTGACTTTTTGGTCAAAAGTTGACCTATTGGGTCAATGGGTTTATCATTGTGTCAAGGATTGACCATTTTGACCAAAGTTGACTTTCTGGTCAGAGATTGACTTATTGGGTTAATAAATGGTCATTAGGTCAAAAATTGAATTTTTGACCAAAATTAAATTTTTAGTCAAAAGTTAGCTCAATGGGTCAATAGGGTTTTTCATTGGTTTAGAAATTGACCATTAGGACCAAAAGTTGAGTTTTTGATCGAAGGATTGACTTATTGTGACTATTTTGTAATTAGATTCGAAAATTGATCATTTTGACCAAAGATGACTTTTAGTCGAAAGTTGATCTATTAGATTGATGGGTTGGTCATTAGATAAAAAATTGACCATTTAACCAAAGCTGAATTTTTTGTCAAAAGTTGACCTATTAGGTCAATGGGTGATCATTAGGTCAATAATTGACTATTTTAACCAAAATTGACTTTTTGGTCAAAAGTTGACTTACTGGGTCAACAGGTTTGTCATTGGGTCAAGGATTGACCATTTTTACCAAAGTTGACTATTTGGTCCCACATTGGCTTATTGGGTCAATAATTGGTCAATAATTCAAAAATTGACTATTTTGACCAAAATTGACTTTTTGGTCAAAAGTTGAGCTATTAGGCCAATCGGTTGGTCATTGGGTCAAGGATTGATCATTTTGACCAATGTTAAATTTTTCGTCAAAAGTTGACCTATTGGATT
This sequence comes from Papilionanthe hookeriana x Papilionanthe teres, assembly GCA_022702705.1. Classification (NCBI taxonomy): domain Eukaryota; kingdom Viridiplantae; phylum Streptophyta; class Magnoliopsida; order Asparagales; family Orchidaceae; genus Papilionanthe; species Papilionanthe hookeriana x Papilionanthe teres. The sequence goes on from CM040438.1 coordinate 18,600,036, forward strand.
AATGGGTTCGTCATTGGGTCAAGGATTGACCATTTTGACCAAAATTGACTTTTTGGTTAGAGATTGGCTTACTAAGCAATAATTGGTTATTAAGTCAAAAAATGACTATTTTGAACAAAATTGATTTTTCGTTCAAAAGTTGACCTATTGGGTCACTGGGGTTTGTCATTGGGTTAAGGATTGACCATTCTGACCGAAGTTGACTTTTTGGTCAGAGATTGACTTATTGGGCCAATAATTGGTCATTAGGTCAAACATTGACGATTTTGACCAAAATTGAATTTTTGGTCAAAAGTTAACCCATTCGGTTAAAGGGGGGTCATTTGGTCAGAAATTGACCATTTTTACCAAAGATGACTTTTTGGTCAAAAGTTGACATATTTTGACCAAAATTGAATTTTTGTCAAAAGTTAACCCATTTGGTGAACGGGGTGGTCATTGGGTCACAAATTGTCCATTTTGACCAAAGTTGACTTTTTGGTCAAAAGTTAACCTATTTAGTAATTGAGTTGGTAATTGGGTCAAGAATTGACCATTTTGACTTAAGATGACTTTTTGGTGAAAAGTTGATCTTTTGGGTCGATGGGTTAGTCATTGGGTCGAAGATTGACCATTTTGACGAAAGTTGATTTTTTGTCAAAGTTGGCCAGATTGAGTCAATGACGGTCATTAGGTCAAAAATTGATTATTTTAACTAAAATTTACATTTTAGTAAAAAGTTGACCTATTGGGTGAATGGGTTTGTCATTGGGTCAACGATTGACAATTTTGACCTAAGATGACTTTTTGGTCAGAGATTAATTTATTGGGTCAATAATTGGTCATTAGGTGAAAAATTGACTATTTTGACCAAAATTGAATTTTTGGTCAAAAGTTAACCCATTGGATTAACGGAGGTAGTCATTGGAGTCGAGAATTAACGGTTGTGAAAGTTTAATTTTTGAGTCGAAATTTGACTTATTTTGACCAAAATTGAATTGTTGGTCAAAAGTTAATCCATTGGGTCAACGAGGTGGTCATTAGGTCAGAAAATATCCATTTTGACCAAAGTTGACTTTTTGGTCAGAAGTTGACCTATTTGGTTAATGAGTTGATAATTGGGTCAAGAATTGACCATTTTAGCCAAAGATAACCTTTTGGTCAAAAGTTGATCTATTGGGTCAATGGGTTGGCCATTGGGTAAAAAATTGACCATTTTGACCAAAGTTAACTTTTTGGTCAAAAGTGGACCTATTGGGTCAATGGGTGGTCATTAGGTCAAAAATTGACTATTTTGACCAAAATTGACTTTTTGGTCAAAAGTTGCCTCATTGGGTCCAAGGGTTTGTCATTGGGTTAAGGATTGACCATTTTGACTAAATTTGACTTTTTGGTCAGAGATTGACTTTTTGGGTCAATAGTTGGTCATTAGGTCAAAAATTGACTATTTTGATAAAAATTGAATTTTTGGTCAAAATTTAACCCATTGGGTCAAAAGGATGGTCAATGGGTCAGAAATTGACCATTTTAACCAAAGTCGACTTTTTGGTCAAAAGTTGACCTATTTTGACCAAAATTGAATTTTGGTCAAAAGTTAACCCATTGGATTGACGGTGGTTGGTCATTGGGTAGGAAATTGACCATTTTGACCATAGTTGACATTTATGGTCAATGAGTTGGTAATTAGGTCAGAAATTGACCATTTTAGCGAAGATGACTTTTTAGTCGAAAGTTGATCTATTAGATCGATGGGTTGGTCATTGGGTCGAAAATTTGACCATTTTGACAAAAGTTGACTTTTTAGTCGAAAGTTGACTATTAGATTGATGGGTGGTCATTAGGTCGAAAATTGATTATTTTAACTAAAGTTAACTTTTTGGTAAAAAGTTGACCTATTGGGTCAATGGATTTATCATTGGGTCAAGGATTAACCATTTTGACAAAAGTTGACTTTTTGGTCGGAGATTGACTTATTGGGTCAATAATTGGTCATTAGGTGAAAAATTGACTATTTTGACCAAAATTGAATTTTTCGTCAATAGTTAACCCATTGGGTTAACGGGGTGGTCATTCGGTCGGAAATTGACCATTTTGACGAAAGATGAATTTTTGGTCAAATGTTAACCCATTGGGTCAACGGGGTAGTCATTGAGTCAAAAATTGACCATTTTGACCAAAGTTGACTTTTTGGTCAAAGGTTGACCTATTTGGCCAATGAGTTGGTAATTGGGTTAAGAATTTACCATTTTGACTTAAGATGACTTTTTGGTCAAAAGCTAAACTATTGGGTCAATAGGTCGGTCATTGGGTCAAAAATTGTCCATTTTGACCAAAGTTGACTTTTTGGTCAAAAGTTGACCTATTGAGTCAATGTGTGGTCACTAAGTCAAAAATTCATTTTTTTGACTAAACATGACTTTTTGGTAAAATGTTGACCTTTTGGGTTAATTGGTTTGTCATTGGGTCAAGGATTATACATTTTAACCAAAGTTGACTTTTTGGTCAGAGATTGACCTATTGGGTCAATGGGTGGTCATTAGGTCAAATAATGATTATTTTGACCAAAACTGACTTTTTGGTCAAAGTTGACCTATTGGGTCAAGGATTGAACATTTTGACCAAAGTTAACTTTTTGGTCAGTGATTGACTTATTGGGTCAATAATTGGTCATTAAGTGAAAACATGACTATTTTGACCCATATTGAATATTTGGTCAAAAGTTAACCCATTTGGTCAATGCGGTGGTCAATGGGTCAGAAATTCATCATTTTGACGAAAGATGAATTTTTGGTCAAAAGTTGACTTATTTTGACCAAAATTAACAAATTGGGTCAACAGGGTGGCCATTGGGTCAGAAATTGAGCATTTTGACGAAAGTTGACTTTTTGGTCAAAAGTTGACTATGTTGAGTCGATGAGTTGGTAATTAGGTCGAAAAATTGACAATTTTGACCAAAGTTGACTTTTTGGTCGAAAGTTGACTGTTAGGTCGAAAGGGTGCTCATTAGGTCGAAAATTGGTATTTTGACCAAAATCGAATTTTTGGTCGAAAGTTGACTTATTGGTTCGATGGGTTTATCATTGGGTCGAGGATTGACCATTTTGACGAAGTTGACTTTTTGGTCGAGAGATTGACTTATCGGGTTAATAATTGGTCATTAGATCAAAATGACTATTTTGACCAAAATTGAATTTTTGGTCGAAAGTTAACTTGATTGGTCGACGTGGTTGTCATTAGGTCGAAAATTAAACATTTGGACCAACGTTGAGTTTTTGGTCGAAGGTTGACCTTTTGGTCGAATGAGTTGAGTCATTAGATCGAGATTGACCATTTTGACAAAAGATGACTTTTTGTGTAAAGTTGATCTGATTAGATTCGATGGTTTGAGTCATTAGATCGAAAATTGATCATTTTGACCAAAGTTGAATTTTTGGTTAAAAGTTGACTGTATTAGATTGATGGGTGGTCATTAGGTCGAAATTGACCATTTTGACGAAGTTGACTATTTGGTCAAAGTTGACTATTTGGTCGATGAGTTGGTAATTGGATTGAGAATTGACCATTTTGACCAAAGATGACGTTTTAGTCAAAAGTTGACCTATTGGGTCAAAGGGTTGGTCATTGGGTAAAAAATTGTCAATTTTGATCAAAGTTAACTTTTTGGTCAAAAGTTGACTTATTGGGTCTATAAGTGATCATTAGGTCAAAATTTACAATTTTGACCAATATTGACTTTTTGGTCAAAAGTTGACCTTTTGGGTCAGTGGGTTTGTCCTTGGGTCAAGGATTAACCATTTTGACCAAAGTTGACTTTCTGGTCAGAGATTGACTTATTGGGTCAATAGTTGGTCATTATGACCGAAGATGACTTTTGGTCAAAAGTTGATCTGTTAGATTGATGGGTTAGTCATTGAGTCGAAAATTGACCATTTTGACGAAGTTAACTTTTTGGTCGAAAGTTGACTGTTAGATTCGATAGGTGTTGTTCATTGGGTCAAGGATTCATCGTTTTTTTTAAAGTTGACTTTTTGGTTAAATTTTGACCTATTGGGTGAATGGGATGATCATTCGGTCAAGGATTGACCATTTTGACCTAAGTTGACTTTGTGGTCAGATTGGTATGCTTGAATCGATAATTGGTCATTAGATCGAAAATTATTATTTTGACAAAATTGACTTTTTGGTGAAGTTGACTATTAGGTCGATGGGTGGTCATTAAGTTAAAAGTTGATTATTTTAATCGAAGTTGACTTTTTGGTCGAAGTTGACCTTTTAGATTGATAGGGTTTGTTATTGGGTCGAGATTAGCCATTTTGACCAAAGTTGACTTTTGGATCAATGATGGTCATTAGATCGAAAGTCATATTCGACGAAATTGAATTTTGTCGAATGTTAACTATGAGTCAATGGAGTGATATTTGGGTCGAGGTGACATTTTGGTGAAGATGTATTTAGTTAAAGTTGACCTATTTTGACCGAAATTGAATTTTTGGTCGAAAGATAACCGATTGGGTCGACGGGGTGTTTACGAGTCGAAATTGACCACTTTGACGAAAGTTGACTTTTTGGTCGAAAGTTGACTATTAGGTCGATGAGTTGGTAATTTGGTCAAGAATTGACCATTTTAAACAAAGATGACTTTTTGGTCAAAAGTTGATCTATTAGTTTAAGGGGTTGGTCATTGGGTAAAAAATTGACCATTTTGACCAAAGTTAACTTTTTGGTCAACATTTGACCTATTCGGTCAATTGGTGGTCATTAGGTCAAAAATTAACTATTTTGACCAAAATTGATTTTTTGGTCAGAGATTGACTTATAGGGTCAATAATTGGTCATTAGGTTAAAAATTGACTTTTTTGACTAAAATTGAAATTTTGGTCAATAGTTAATCCAATGGGTCAACGGGGTGGTCATTGGGTCAGAAATTAACCATTTTGACTAAAGTTAACGTTTTGGTAAAAAGTTGACCTATTTGGCCAATGAGTTGGTAATTGGGTCAAGAACTGACCATTTTAACCAAAGATGACTTTTTAGTCAAAAGTTGACCTATTGGGTCAATGGGTTGGACATTGGATAAAAAATTGACCATTTTGACCAAAGTTGACTTTTTGGTCAAAAGGTAACCTATTTGAGTCAATGGGTGCTCATTAGGTCAAAAATTGACTTTTTTGTCAATAGTTAACCTATTGGGTCAAAAGGAATGACCATTTTGACCAAAGTTGACTTTTTGTCAAACATTGACTTATTGTGTTAATAATTGGTCATTAGGTAAAAAATTGACTTTTTTGACCAAAATTAAATTTTTAGTCAAAAGTTAACTCAATGGGTCAACGAGGTTGTCATTGGGTTAGAAATTGACCATTTGGACCAAAGTTGAGTTTTTGTCGAAGGTTGACTTTATTTGGCCAGTTAGTAATTGAGTCGAAATTGACGATTTTGACGAAGATGACTTTTTAGTCAAAAGTTGATGTATTGGGTCAATGGGTTGGTAATTGGGTCAAAAATTGACTATCTAAAGTTGAATTTTTTGTCAAAAGTTGACCTATTAGGTCAATGGGTGGTCATTAGGTCAAAAATTGACTATTTTGACCAAATTTGACTTTTTGGTCAAAAGTTGACTTATTGGGTCGATGGGTTAGTCATTAGGTCGAGATTGACCATTTTGACCAAAGTTGACTTTTTGATCGAGATTGACTTATTAGATTGATAATTGGTCGATAATTCGAGAATTGATTATTTTGACCAAAATTGACTATTTTGACCAAAATTGACTTTTTCGTCAAAAGTTGACCTATTAGGCCAAAGTGTTGATCATTGGGTCAAGGATTGATCATTTTGACCGAAGTTGACTTTTTGGTCAAAAATTGACATGTTAGGTTAATGGATTGGTCATTGGGTCAAGGATTGACCATTTTAACCAGAGTTGACTTTTTGGTTAGAGATTGGCTTACTCGGTCAATAATTGGTTATTAAGTCAAAAATTGACTATTTTGACCAAAATTGACTCTTTGATCAAAAGTTGACATATTGGGTCAGTGGGTTTGTCATTGGGTTAAGGATTGACCATTCTGACCAAAGTTGACTTTTTTGTCAGAGATTGACTTATTCGGCCAATAATTGGTCATTAGGTCAAAATTTGATTATTTTGACCAAAATTGAATTTTTGCTCGAAAGTTAACCCATTCGGTTAACGCGGGAGGGGGGGGGGTCAGTGGATCAAAAATAGACCATTTTGACCAAAGATGACTTTTTGGTCAAAAGTTGACCTATCTTGACCAAAATTGAATTTTTGGTCTAAAGTTAACCCATTAGGTGAATGGGGTGGTCATTGGGTCAGAAATTGTCCATTTTGACCAAAGTTGACTTTTTGGTCAAAAGTTGACCTATTTGGTAAATGAGTTGGTAATTGGGTCAAAATTGACCATTTTGACTAAAGATGACTTTTTGGTCAAAAGTTGATCTTTTGGGTCAATGGGTTGGTCATTGGGTCAAAAATTGACCATTTTGACCAAAGTTGAATTTTTGGTCAAAAGTTGACCTATTGGGTCAATTGGTGGTCATTAGGTCAAAAATTAATTATTTTGACTAAAAATAACTTTTTAGTAAAAAGTTGAACTATTGGTTCAATGGGTTTGTCATTGGGTCAAGGATTGACTATTTTGACCAAAGTTGAATTTTTGGTCAGAGATTGACTTATTGGGTTAATAATTGGTCATTAGGTGAAAATTTGACTTATTTTGACCAAAATTGAATTTTTGGTCGAAAGTTAACTCATTGGGTGAGCAGGGGTGGTCATTAGATCGAAATTGACCATTTTGACCGAAAGATGAATTTTTGTCGAAAAGTTGACTTATTTTGACCAAAATTGAATTTTTGGTCGAAAGTTGACCGATTGAGTCAACGGGTTGGTCATTAGGTCGAGAAATTGACCATTTTGATGAAAGTTGACTTTTTGGTCGAAAGTTGACCTATTTGGTCGAATTAGTTGGTAATTGGATCAGAATTGATCATTTTAACCGAATATGAGTTTTGGTCGAAAGTTGATCTATTGAGTTGATGGGTTGGTCATTGGGTCGAAAATTGACATTTTGACGAAGTTAACTTTTGGTCGAAAGTTGACTGAATTGGATTCGATGGGTTGGTCGATAGGTCGAAAATTGAGTATTTTGACCAAATTTGACTTTTTGGTCGAAAGTTGACTATTGGGTCCATGGGTTTGTCATTAGATCGAAGATTGACCATTTTGACGAAAGTTGACTTTTTGGTTCGAGATTGACTTATTATGTCGATAATTGGTCATTAGGAAAAATTATTTATTTAGACGAAATTTAATTTTTGAGTCGAAAGTTGACTTGTTAGTGTCGATAGGGTGGTCATTGGGTCGAAAATTGATCATTTGACCAAAGTTGACTTTTTGGATCGAAAAGTTGACTTATTTTGACGCAAAATTGAATTTTTGATCGAAAGTTAACTCGATAAAGGAGAGCGAGGGTTGGTCATTAGGTCGAGAAATTGACCATTTTGACCGAAGTTGACTTTTTGGTCGAACGTTAACTGTTTGGTCAATGAGTTGGTAATTGGGTAAAGAATTGACCATTTTAACCGAAGATGATGTTTTGGTCAAAAGTTAATCTATTTGGTCAATGGGTTGGTCATTGGGTCAAAAATTGAGCATTTTGACCAAAGTTGATTTTTTGGTCAAAAGTTGACCTATTAGATCGATGGATTGGTCATTAGGTCAAGAATTGATTATTTTGACTAAAATTGACTTTTAGTAAAAGTTATCTATTAGATTCGATGGGTTTGTCATTGGGTCAAGGATTAACCATTTTGACCAACGTTGACTTTTGATCAGAGATTGACTTATTGGGTTAATAATTGGTCATTAGGTGAAAAATTGACTATTTTGACCGAAATTGAATTTTTAGTCGAAAGTTAACACATTAGAGTCAATGGGGTGGTCATTAGATTGAGAAATTCACCATTTTGACGAAAGATGAATTTTTAGTCGAAAGTTGACTGTTAGACGATGAGTTGGTAATTTAGTCGAATTGATCATTTTAGTTTGAAGATCACTTTTTGGTCGAAACTTGATCTATTAGATTGATGGGTTGGTCATTGGGATTGAAAGTTGACTGTTAGATTCGATGGGTGGTCATTAGATCGAAATTAGTATTGTGACTAAAATTGAGATTTTGCTTTCAAAAGTTGACATATTGGGTCAATGTGTTTGTCATTGGGTCAAAGATTTACCATTTTGAAAAAAATTAACTTTTTTGTTAGAGATTGACATTTTGGGTCAATAATTTGTCATTAATTCGAAAATTGAGTATTTTGACCAAAATTGACTTTTTGGTCAAAAGTTGACGTATTAGGCTAATGTGTTGGTCATTAGGTCAAGGATTGATCGTTTTGTCCAAAGTTGACTTTTTGGTCAAAAGTTGACCTATTGAGTCATTTGGTTGGTCATTGGGTCAAGGTTTGACCATTTTGACCAAAGTTTACTTTATTGGTCGAGATTGGCTTCTTGGATCGATATTGATTGATAATTGGTCATTAGGTCAAAAATTGACTATTTTAACGAAAATTGACTTTTTCGGTCAAAAGTTGACCTATTGGGTTAATGGGTGGTCATTAAGTCAAAAATTGACTATTTTGACTGAAGTTTACTTTTTGGTCAAAAGTTGACTGTTAGTTCAAAGGGTTTTTATTGGGTCGAAGATTGATCATTTTGACAAAGTTGACTTTTTGGTCGGAGATTGATTTTTGGATCGATAATTGGTCATTAGAGTCGAAAATTCACTTATTTTGACCAAAATAAAATTTTTGTCGAAAAGTTAACCCATCGGATCGATAGGGTGGTCATTAGGTCGAGAAATTATCCATTTTGACCAAATATGACTTTTTGTCGAAAGTTGACTATTTTGACCAAAATTGATTTTTTGGTTAAAAGTTAACGACTGATTAGATTGACGGGGTGGTCACTTGGTCGAAATTGACCATTTTGACAAAAGTTGACTTTTTGGTCAAAAGTTGACCTATTTGGTCGATGAGTTGGTCATTAGGTCGAGAATTGACCATTTTAATCGAGATGAATTTTTGGTCGAAAGTTGACTGTTGTTTACGTGGGTTGGTCATTTGGTCGAAAATTGGTTATTTTGACCAAAGTTAACTTTTTGGTCGACGAATTGACCTATTGGGTCAAGGGGTGGTCATTAGGTCAAAAATTAATTATTTTGACCGAAATTGATTTTTTTTGTCAAAGTTCACCTATTGGGTCATCAGTTTGTCATTGGGTCAAGGAATTATCATTTTGACCAAAGTTGACTTTTTGGTCAAATATTGACTTATTGGGTAAATAATTGGTCATTAGGTCACAAATTGACTTTTTTTGACTAAGATTGAATTTTTAGTCAAAAGTTAACCTAATGGGTCAACGAGGTGGTCATTGGGTCGAAGTTGACCATTTTGACCAAAGTTGACTTTTTGGTCGAAAGTTGACTGTTTGGTTAATGAGTTGGTAATTGGGTTAAGAAGCTGACCATTTTACCCAAGATGACTTTTTAGTCGAAGTTGACTATTGGATCGATGGGTTGGTCATTTCTTAAAAAATTGACCGTTTTGACCAAATTGACTTTTCGGTCAAAAGTTGACCTATTTGGGTCAATGGGTGCTCAATATGCAAAAAATTTACTATTTTGACTAAAATTTACTTTTTGGTCAGTAGTTGACCTATTGGGTAAATGGATTTGGCATTGGGTCAAGGATTGACCATTTTGACCAAAGTTGACTTTTTGGTCAGACATTAACTTATTGGGTTAATAATTGGTCAATAGGTTAAAACTTGTCTTTTTTGACCAAAATTGAATTTTAAGTCAAAAGTTAACTCAATATGTCAACGAGGTTGTCATTGGGTTAGAAATTGACAATTTGGACCAAAGTTAAGTTTTTGGTCAAATGTTGACCTATTTGGCCAACGAGTTGGTAATTGGGTCAAGAATTGACCATTTTGACCAAAGATAACTTTTTAGTCAAAAGTTAATCTATTGGGTCAGAGGGATGATCATTGAGTTAAAAATTGACCTTTTTGACCAAAGTTGAATTTTAGATTCGAAAGATGACTATTAGGTCGATGGGTGGTCATTAGGTCAAAGTGTATTATTTTGACAGAAATTGACTTTTTGGTCGAAAGTTGACTATTATGTCGATGAGTTTGTCATTGGGTCGAGATTGATCATTTTGACGATGTTGAGTTTTTGGCTCGAGATTGGCTTATTGGGTCGATAATTGGTCGATAATTCGAAATCATTATTTTGACTGAAATTGACTTTTTGGTCGAAAGTATACTGATTAGCGTCGATGGGTTAGTCATTGGGTCGAGGATTGATCATTTAGACCGAGGTTGACTTTTTGGTCAAAAGTTGACTTTTTGGTCAGAGATTGACTTACTAGGTCAATAATTAGTCAATAAGTCAAAAATTGACTATTTTGACCAAAATTGACTTTTTGGTCAAAAGTTGACCTATTGAGTTAGTCGGGTTGTCATTGGGTTAAGGATTAACCATTCTGACCAAAGTTGACTTTTTGGTCAGAGATTGACTTATAGGACCAATAATTTGTCATTAGGTAAAAAATTGACTATCTTGACCAAAATTAAATTTTTGGTCAAAAGTTAACCCATTCATTTAACAGGGGGGTGTCATTGGGTAAGAAATCAACCATTTTGTCAGAAGATGACTTTTTCGTCAAAAGTTGACCAATTTTGACCAAAATTGAATTTTTGGTCAAAAATTAACCCATTGGGTGAACGGCGTGGTCATTGGGTCGGAAATTATCCATTTTGACCAAAGTTGACTTTTTGGTTAAAAATTGACCTCTTTGGTAAATGAGTTGGTAATTGGGTTAGGAATTGACCATTTTGACTGAAGTTGACTTTTTGGTCAAACGTTGATCATTGGGTCAATGGGTTAGTCTTTGAGTCAAAAATTGACCATTTTGACCAAAGTTGACTTTTTCGTCGAGAGTTGACTGTTAGATTGATAGGTTGGTCATTTGGTCAAAAATTGATTATTTTGACTAAAATTAACTTTTTGGTAAAAAATTTGACGTATTGGGTCAATGGGTTTGTCGATGGGTCAAGGATTGACCATTTTGACCAAAGTTGACTTTTTGGACAGAGATTGACTTATTGGATCAATAATTGGGCAATAGGTGAAAAATTGACTATTTTGAAAAAAATTGAATTTTTGATCAAAAGTTAACCCATTGGGTCAACGGGGTGGTCATTGTGTTAGAAATTGACCATTTTGAGGAAAGATGAATTTTTGGTCAAAAGTTGACTTATTAAGACCAAAATTGAATTTTTGGTCAAAAGTTAACCCATTGAGTTAACGGGGTGGTCACTGGGTCAGCAATTGACCATTTTGACCAAAGTTAACTTTTTGTTTAAAAGTTGACTTTATTTGGTCGATGAGTTGTTAATTAGGTTAGAATTGACCATTTTAGCAGAAGATGACTTTTAGGTTGAAAGTTGATATATTAGATTGATGGGTTGGTCATTGGGTCGAAAATTGACCATTTTGACCAAAGTTAACTTTTTGGTCGAAAGTTGACTGTTAGGTTGATGGGTGGTCAATTTTGACCAAAATTGACTTTTTGGTCAAAAATTGACCTATTGGGTCAATGGGCTTTTCATTGGGTCAAGGATTTAACATTTTGACTGAAGTTGACTTTTTGGTCAGTGTTTGACTTATTGGGTCAATAATTGGTCATTAGGTCAAAAATTGACTATTTTGACCAAAATTGAATTTTTGATCAAAAGTTAACCCATTGGGTGAACGGGGTGGTCATTGGGCCAGAAATTGACCACTTTGACGAAAGTTGACTTTTTGGTCGAAAGTTGACTGTTGGTCGATGAGTTGGTCATTAGGTCGAAAATTGACTATTTTGACCAAAGATGGTGTTTTGAGTCGAAAGTTGACTGTTAGGTCGATCGAGTTGGTCATTAGGTAAAAAATTGACCATTTTGACCAAAGTTGACTTTTTGGTCGAAGTTGGCTATTAGATTATGGGCGGTGATTAGGTTTCGAAGATTGATTATTTTGACGAAATTTGACTTTTTGGTCGGAATTTACTTATTAGATCGATGGGTTTGTCATTGGGTCGAGATTGACCATTTTGACAAAAATTAACTTTTTGGTCGAGAGATTGACATATTGGATTGATAATTGGTCATTAATTCAGAATTGACTTATTTTGACCAAAATTGACTTTTGGTGAAAGTTGACTATTAAATTTAATGGGTTGGTCATTAGGTTAAGGGTTGATCGTTTTGTCCGAAATTGACTTTTTGGTCGAAGTTAACTTGATTTAGCGATGGGTTGGTCATTGAGTCGATGATTGATCATTTTGACAAAGTCGACTTTTTTATTAAAGTTGATTATTGGGTTAATGGGTTGGTCATTGGATCGAAGATTGACCATTTTGACCAAAGTTGACTTCTTAATTGAGAGATTGACTTACTAGATTGATAATTGGTCATTAAGTCGAAAATTCACTATTTTGACCAAAATTGACTTTACGGTCGAAAGTTGACATATTAGGTTGATAGGTTTGTTATTGGGTCAAGGATTGACCATTTACGCTCAAAGTTAACTTTTTGGTGAGAGATTGACTTATTAGATCGATAATTGGTCATTATGTCAAAAATTGTCCATTTTGACAAAAAATGAATTTTTTGTCAAAAGTTAACCCATTGGGTTAATGGGGGGTCATTGGGATAAAAATTGACCATTTTAACCAAAGATGAATTTTTAGTCAAAAGTTGACCAGTTTTGACGAAATTGAATTTTTAGTCGAAAGTTAACCCATTGGGTGAACAACGTGGTCATGGGTCGAAAAGTGTCCATTCTAACGAAAGTTGACTTTTTGGTCGAAGGTTGACTATTTGGTAAATGAGTTGGTAATCGGGTTAAGAATTGACCATTTTTACTGAAGATGAATTTTTGTTCAAAAGTTGATATATTAGATTCGATGGGTTTGTCATTGTGTGAAAAATTGACCATTTTGACAAAAGTTGACTTTTTGGTCGAAAGTTGACCTGTTAGATTGATGGGTGGTCATTAGGTCGAAAATTGACCATTTTGACCAAAGTTAACATTTTGGTCGAGAGATTGACTTATTAGATTGATAATTGGTCATTAGGTTTAAAATTGACTACTTTGAGCAAAATTGAATTTTTGGTCAAAAGTTAACCCATTGGGTGAACGGGGTGGACAATGGGCCAGAAATTGACGATTTTGACGAATGATGAATTTTTGGTCCAAAGTTGACCTATTTTGAACAAAATTGAATTTTTGGTCAAAAGTAAACCCATTTGGTCAACGGGGTGGTCATTGGGTCAGAAATTAACCATTTTCACCAAAGTTAACTTTTTGGTCAAAGGTTGACCTATTTGATCAATGAGTTGGTAATTGGGTCAAGAAATGAGCATTTTGACCGAAGATGACTTTTTGGTCAAAAGTTGATCTATTAGGTCAATGGGTTGGTCGCTCGGTCAAAAATTGACCATTTTGACTAAAGTTAAGTTTTTTGCCAAAAGTTGACCTATTAGGTCAATATGTGGTCATTAGGTCAAACTTAATTATTTGACTAAAATTGACTTTTTGGTCAAAAGTTGACCTATTGGATGAATGGGTTTGTCATTAGGTCAAGGATTGACCATTTTGACCAAAGTTAACTTTTTGGTCAGAGATTGACTTATTGGGTCAATAATTGGTCATTATGTCAAAAATTGACTATTTTGACCAAAATTGATTTTTTGGTGAAAAGTTTACCCAATGGGTTAACGAAGTAGTCATTGGGTATGAAATTGACCTTTTTGACCAAAGTTGACTTTTTGGTCAAAAGTTGACCTATTTGGTCAATGGGTTGGTAATTGGGTCATGAATTGGCCATTTTGACCAAAGATGACGTTTTAGTCAAAAGTTGACCTATTGGGTTTATGGGTTGGTCAATGGGTAAAGGATTGACCATTTTGACTAAAGTTGACTTTTTGGTCTAAAGTTGACATACTGGGTCAATGGGTGGTCGTTAGGTCAAAAATTGATTATTTTGACCAAAATTGACTTTTTGGTCAAAAGTTGACCTATTGGGTGAATGAGTTTTTCATTGGGTCAAGGATAACCATTTTGAATAAGTTGACTCTTTGGTCAGAGATTGACTTATTGGGCCAATAATTGGTTATTAGGTCAAAAATTGTCTATTTTGACCAAAATTGAATTTTTGGTTAAAAGTTAGCTCATTGGGTCAACGGGGTGGTCATGGGTCAGAAATTGACCATTTTGACCAATGTTGTCTTTTTGGTCAAAAGTTGACCTATTTGGTCAATAAGTTGGTAATTGGGTAGGAATTGTCCTTTTTAAGCAAAGATGATATTTTTTGTCAAAAGTTGACCTATTGGGTCTATGGTTTTGTCATTGGGTAAATGATTGACCATTTTGACCAAAGTTAACTTTTTGGTCAAAAGTTAACCTATTGGGTCTATGGGTGGTCATTAGGTCAAAAATTGACTACTTTGACCAAAATTGACTTTTTTGTCAAAAGTTGACCTATTGGGTCAATGGGTTTGTCATTGGGTCAAGGATTAACCATTTTTGACAAAAATTAACTTTTTGGTCAGAGTTTGACTTATTTGGTCAATAATTGGTCATTATTTCAAAATTGACGATTTTGACCAAATTGACTTTTTGGTCAAAAGTTGACCTATTAGGCTAATGGGTTGGTCATTGGGTCAAGGATAAATCGTTTTGTCTAAAGTTGACTTTTTGGTTAAAAATTGACCTATTGGGTCAATAAGTTGGTCATTGGGTCAAGGATTGATCATTTTGAGCAAAGTTGACTTTGTGGTCAAAGATTTTCTTACTGAGTCAATAATTGGTCATTAGGTTAAAAATTGACTATTTTGACAAAAATTAACTTTTTGGTCAAAAGTTGACCTATTAGGTCAATGGGTGGTTATTAAGTCGAAAATTGACTATTTCTACAAAAATTTACTTTTTGCTCAAAAGTTGACCTATTGGGTCAATGGGTTTGTCACTGGGTCAAGGATTGACAATTTTGACCAAAGTTGAATTTTAGTTCAGAGATTGACTTTTTGGGTCAATATTGGCCATTAGGTCAAGAACTGATTTTGACCAAAATTGAGCTTTTTGTAAAACGTTAAGCCATTGGGTCAATGGAGTGTTCGTTGGGTCAGAAATTGACCATTTTGACCAAAGATGACTTTTTGGTCAAATGTTGACATATTTTGACAAAAATTGAATTTTAGGTCAAAAGTTAACCTATTGGGTCAACGGGATGGTCATTGGGCAAAAAATTGACCATTTTGACCGAATTTATTTTTTGGTCGAAGTTGACTGTTAGTCGATGAGTTGGTAATTGGGTTAAGAATTGACCATTTTGAACAAAGATGACTTTTTGGTCAAAATTGACCTATTGGGTTAATGGGTTGGTCATTGGGTCAAGGATTCACCATTTTGACCAAAGTTAACTTTTTAGTCAGAGATTGACTTATTGGGTAAACAATTGGTCATTAGGTCAAAAATTGATTTTTTTGACTAAAACTAAATTTTTGCCAAAATTGAATTTTTGGTCAAAAGTTAACCGAATGTGTCAACTGGGTGGTCATTGGGTCAGAAATTGAACATTTTGACAAAAGTTGACAATTTGGTCAAAAGTTGACCTATTTGGCCAATGAATTGGTAATTGGGTCAAGAATTGACAATTTTGACTAAAGATGACTTTTTAGTCAATATTTGACCTATTGGGTCAAAAATTGACCATTTTGATCAAAGTTGACTTTTTGGTCAAAAGTTGACCTATTGGGTCAATGGGTGCTTATTAGGTTAAAAATTCACTATATTGACCAAAATTGACTTTTTGGTCGAAAGTTTGACTTATTGGATCGATGAGTTTGTCATTAGGTCGAGGATTGACCATTTTGACCAAAGTTAACTTTTTGGTCGAAGATTGACTTATTGGAGTTAATAATTGGTCTTTTAGTTCAAAAATTGACTTTTTTGACCAAAATTGAATTTTAGTCGAAGTTAACTTGATGGTTGACGGGGTTGTCTTTGGGTCAGAAATTGACCATTTGGACCAAGGTTGTGTTTTTGGTCAATGGATGACCTATTTGGCCAATAAGTTGGTAATTGGGTCAAGAATTGACCATTTTAACCAAAGATGACTTTTTAGTCAAAAGTTGACCTATTGGGTCAATGGATTGGTCATTGGGTCAAAAATTGACCATTTTGGCCAAAGTTAATTTTTTGGTCAAAAGTTAACCTATTAGATCAATGGGTGGTCATTAGGTCAAAAATTGACTATTTTGACCAAAATTGACGTTTTGATCAAAAGTTGACTTATTGGGTCATTAGGTTTGTCTTTAGGTCAAGGATTGACCAATTTGACCAAAGTTGATTTTTTGGTCTGAGATTGACTTATTGGGTCAATAGTTGGTAAAAAATTCAAAAATTGACTATTTTGACCAAAATTGTCATTTTGGTCAAAAGTTGACATATTAGGCCAATGGGTTGGTCATTGGGTCAAGGATTGATTATTTTGACCAAAGTTGACTTTTTGGCCAAAAGTTAACCTATTGGGTTAAAGGGTTGGTCATTGGGTTATGGATTGACCATTTTGACCAAAGTTGACTTTTTGGTCAGAGATTGACTTACTAGATCAATAATTGGTCATTAAGTCAAAAATTGAATATTTTCACCAAAATTGACTTTTTTGTCAAATGTTGACCGATTTGGTCAATGGGTTTGTCATTGGGTTAAAGATTGACCATTCTGACCAAAGTTGATTTTTTGGTCAGAGATGGACTTATTGGGTCAATAATTGGTCATTAGGCCAAAAATTAACAATTTTGACAAAAATTGAATTTTTGGTCAAAAGTTAACCCATTCTGTAAACGGGGGGGCGGGGGTTCAATGAGTCAGAAATTGACCATTTTGACAAAAGATGACTTTTTGGTCAAAATTTGACCTATTTTGATTAGAATTGAATTTTTTTGACAAAAATTGACCCATTCGGTGAACAGGGTGGTCATTGGGTCAGAAATTATCAAAGTTGACTCTTTGGTCAAAAGTTGACCAATTTGGTAAATGAGTTGGTAATTGGGTCAAGAATCGACCATTTTGACTGAAGATGACTTTTGGGTCAAAAGTTGATCTATTGGGTCAATGGGTTGGTCATTGGGTTAAAAATTGACCATTTTGACCAAAGTTGACTTTTTGGTCAAAAGTTACCTAGTGGGTCAATGGGTGGTCATTTGGTCAAAAATTGATTATTTTGACTAAGATTGTCTTTTTGGTAATATGTTGACATATTGAGTCAATGGGTTTGTCATTGGGTCAAGGATTGACCATTTTAACCAAAGTTGACTTTTGGGTCAGAGATTTACTTATTGGGTCAATTATTTGTCATTAGGTGAAAATTGATTATTTTGACCAAAATAGAATTTTTGGTGAAAAATTAACCCTTTGGTCAAAAATTAACCCTTTGGTCAGAAATTGACCATTTTAACGAAAGACGAATTTTTGGTCAAAAGTTGACTTATTTTGACCAAAATTGAATTTTTGGTTAAAAGTTTACCCATTGGGTCAGAAATTGACCATTTTGACCAAAGTTGACTCTTTGGTCAAAAGTTGACCTATTTGGTCAATGAGTTGGTAATTGGGTCAAGAATTGACCATTTTAACCGAAGATGACTTTTTGGTCAAAAGTTGATCTTTTGGGTCAATGGTTGGTCATTAGGTAAAAAATTGATCATTTTGACCAAAGTGAAGTTTTGGTCAAAAGTTGACCTATTGGGTCAATGGGTGCTCATTAGTTCAAAATTGACTATTTTGACATAATTGACTTTTTGGTGAAAAGTTAACCTATTGAGTCAATGGGTTTGTTATTGGGTCAAGGATTGATCATTTTGACCAAAGTTGACTTTTTGGTCAGAGATTGACTTGTTGGGTCAATAATTGGTCATTATGTCCAAAATTGACTATTTCAACCAAAATTAAATTTTTGGTCAAAAGTTAACCCATTGGGTGAAAGGGGTGGTCATTGGGTAAGAAATTGACAATTTTGACCCATGTTAACTTTTTGGTCAAAAGTTGACCTAATAGGTCAATGAGCTGGTAATTAGGTCAAGAATTGACTATTTTGACCAAAGATGACGTTTTAGTAAAAAGTTGACCTATTGGATTGATCGGTTAGTCATTGGGTAAAAATTGACCATTTTGACAAAAGTTGACTTTTGGTGAAAGTTGACCTTATGGGTCACATGGGCGTTCATTAGGTCAAAATTGACTATTTTGACCAAAGTTGATGTTTTGGTCAAAAGTTGACCTATTGGGTCAATGAGTTTGTATTGGCTCAAGGATTGACCATTTTGACATAAATTAACTTTTTGGTCAGAGATTGACATATTGGGTCAATAATTGGTCATTAATTCAAAATTGACTATTTTGACAAAAATTAACTTTTTGGTCAAAAGTTGACTTATTAGGCAAATAGGGTTGGTCATTAGGTCAAGGATTGATCGTTTTGTCCAAAATTGACTTTTTGATCAAAAGTTGACCTATTTGGCCAATGGGTTGGTCATTGGGTCAAGGATTGATCATTTTGACAAAAGTTGACTTTTTGGTCAAAGTTTGACCTATTGGGTTAATGGGTTGGTCATTGGGTCAAGGATTGACCATTTTGACCAAAGTTAACTTCTTGGTCAGAGATTGGCTTACTAGGTCAATAATTGGTCATTAAATCAAAATTTTATTATTTTGACCAAAATTGACTTTTTGGTCAAAAGTTGACCTATTGGGTCGATGGGTTTGTCATTGGAGTCGAGGATTGACCATTCTGACCAAAGTTGACTTTTTGGTCGATGAGATTGACTTATTGGGTCGATAGTTTGGTCATTAGGTCAAAAAATGACTATTTTGACAAAAAATGAATTTTTGTCAAAAGTTAACCCATTGGGTTAATAGGAGGGTCATTGGGAATGAAATTAACCATTTTAACCATAGATGACTTTTTGGTAAAAAATTGACCAATTTTGAACAAAATTGAATTTTTGCTCAAAAGTTAACCCTTTGGGTGAACGGGGTGGTCATTGGGTCAGAAATTGTCCATTTTGACCAAAGTTCACTTTTTGGTCAAAAGTCGACCTATTTGGTAAATGAGTTGGTAATTGGGTCAAGAATTAACCATTTTTACTAAAGATGACTTTTTGGTCAAAAGTTGATATATTGGGTCAATGGGTTTGTCATTGGGTCAAAATTTGAACATTTTGACCAAAGTTGACTTTTTGGTCAAAAGTTGACCTAATGGGTCAATGGGTGGTTAATAGGTAAAAACTTGACCATTTTGACCAAAGTTGACATTTTGGTCAGAGATTGACTTTTTTGGTCAATAATTGGTCATTAGGTGAAAAATTGACTACTTTGAAGAAAATTGAATTTTTGGTCAAAAGTTAACCCATTGGGTCAACGGGGAGGTCATTGGGTCAGAAATTGACCATTTTGACGAAAGATGATTTTTTTGTCAAAATTTGACCTATTTTGACCAAAATTGAATTTTTGGTCGAAGTAAACTATTGAGTCGACGGGTTGGTCATTAGGTCGAGAATTGACCATTTTGACGAAAGTTGATTTATTGGTCGAAAGTTGACTATTTGGTCGATGAGTTGGTAATTGGGTGAAGAATTGACCATTTTGACCGAAGATGACTTTTTGGTCGAA
The DNA here is from genome assembly GCA_022702705.1 of Papilionanthe hookeriana x Papilionanthe teres. Lineage (NCBI taxonomy): Eukaryota > Viridiplantae > Streptophyta > Magnoliopsida > Asparagales > Orchidaceae > Papilionanthe > Papilionanthe hookeriana x Papilionanthe teres. The sequence continues at coordinate 18,619,814 of CM040438.1, forward strand.
AGTTGATCTACATTAGGTCGATGGGTTGGTCATTAGGTCGAAATTGACCATTTTGACCAAAGTTAACTTTTGGTCGAAAGTTGACCTATTGAGATCGATGGGTGGTCATTAGATCAAAATTGATTATTTTGACTAAAATTGACTTTTTGGTCGAAAGTTGACTGATTGGGTGAATGGGTTTGTCATTGGGTCAGATTGACCATTTTTGACCGAAGTTGACTTTTTGAGTCGAGAGATTGACTTATTGGGTCGATAATTGGTCATTAGATCGAGAATTGTCTATTTTGACCAAAATTGACATTTTTGGTCGAAAGTTAACCCTATTGGGTCGACGGGGTGGTCGATTAGGTTAGAAATTGACCATTTTGACCAAAGTTGACTTTTTGGTCAAAGTTGACTGTTGGTCGATGAGTTGGTAATTAGGTCAGGAATTGGCCATTTTGACCCAGATGACATTTTAGTTAAAAGTTGACTGTTAGAGTTTATGGGTTGGTCAATGGGTAAAGAATTGACCATTTTGACAAAGTTGACTTTTGGTCGAAAGTTGACTTTAGATTGATGAGTGGTCGTTAGGTCGAAATTGATTATTTTGACCAAAATTGACTTTTTGGTCGAAAGTTGACTCATTGGGTGAATGAGTTTGTCATTGGGTCAAGGATTGACCATTTTGACCAAGGTTGACGTTTTGGTCGAAGTTGACTTAATGGCCGATAATTGGTTATTAGGTCGAAAATTGACTATTTTGACGAAAATTGAATTTTTGGTCGAAAGTTAACTCGATTGGAGTCAACGGGGTAGTCATTGGGTCGAAATTGATCATTTTGACCGAATGTTGACTTTTGGTCGAAAGTTGACTGTTGGTCGATGAGTTGGTAATTGGGTCAAGAATTGACCATTTTGACTAAAGATGACTTTTTGTCGAAAGCTTGACCTATTGGGTCTGATGGGTTTGTCATCGGGTAAATGATTGACCATTTTGACAAAGTTGACTTTTTGGTGAAAGTTGACTATTGGGTTGATGGGTGGTCATTAGGTCGAAAATTGACTTACTTTGACCAAAATTGACTTTTTGGTCGAAAGTTGACCTATTGGGTCGATGGGTTTGTCATTGGGTCGAGGATTGACCATTTTGACAAAAATTGACTTTTTGGTTGAGAGATTGACTTATTGGGTCGATAATTGATCATTAATTCGAAAATTGACTATTTTGACCAAAATTGACTTTTTGGTCAAAAGTTAACCTATTAAGTTAATGGGTTAGTCATTGGGTCGACGATTGATCGTTTTGTCTAAAGTTGACTTTTTGGTGAAAGTTGATCTATTGGATTGATGTGTTGGTCATTGGGTCGAGGATTGACCATTTTGACCAAAGTTGACTTTTGGTCGAGTTGACTTACTTGGGTCAATAATTGGTCATTAGGTCGAAATTGATTATTTTGACCAAAATTGACTTTTTGGTCGAAAGTTGACTATTAGATTCGATTGAGTGGTCAATAAGTCGAAAATTGACTTATTTTCTGAAAATTTACTTTTGGTCGAAAATTTGTACCGATTAGATTCGATGGGATTGTCATTGGGTCGAGGATTAACCATTTTGACCAAATGTTGAATTTTTAGTTCGAGAGATTGACTTTTTGAATTCGATATTTGGTCATGGTGAGATCGTAGGCCAAATTATTTTGACAGAAATTGAACTTTTTGGTCAAGACGTTAAGCACATTCGGTCAGAGTGATGTAGTTAGTTCATTGAGTCATAAATTGACCATGTTGACCAAAGTTGACTTTTGGTGAGTTGACTTAGGTCAATTGGTATTGGTAAAATTGTTATTTTGACCGAAATTAGACTTTTTGGTCGAAAGTTGACCTATTGGGTCGATCGGGTTGGTCATTAGGTCGAAGTCGGCCATTTTGACCAAAAGTTGACTTTTTGGTCAGAAGTTGACATATTTGGTCAATGAGTTGGTAATTGGTTAAGAATTGACCATTTTGAACAAAAATGACTTTTTGGTCGAAAGTTGACCTATTGGGTTAATGGGTTGGTCATTGGGTCAAGGATTCACCATTTTGACCAAAGTTGACTTTTTAGTCAGAGATTGACTTATTGGGTCAATTATTGGTCATTAGGTTAAAAATTGATTATTTTGACTAAAATTGAATTTTTGGTCGAAAAGTTAACCTATTGGGTGAACGGGGTGGTCATTGGGTCAGAAATTGACCATTTTCACCGAAGTTGACTATATGGTCGAAATTGACATATTTGGTCGATGAGTTGGTAATTGGGTCGAAGTTGACCATTTTGACAAAGATGACTTTTTAGTCGATAGTTGACTGTTAGGTCGATTGGTTAGTCATTGGGTCGAAAATTGACCATTTTGACCAAAGTTGACTTTTTGGTCAAAAGTTGACTATTAGGTCGATGGGTGGTCATTAGGTCGAAAATTGACTATTTTGACTAAAATTGACTTTTTGGTCGAAAGTTGACTATTGGGTCGATGGGTTTGTCATTTGGTCGAAGATTGACCATTTTGACCAAAATTCGATTTTTGGTCGATGATTGACTTGTTGGATTGATAAGTTGGTCATTAATTAAAAAATTGACTATTTTGACCGAAATTGACTTTTTGGTCAAAAGTTGACTTATTGGGTCGATTGGGTTTGGTCATTGGGTCGAAGATTGACCATTTTGACCAAAGTTCGACTTTTTGGTCGAAGAGTTGACTTATTAGATCGAAAATTGGTTATTGTATTCGAACATTGGTTATTTTGACCAAAATTGACTTTTTGGTCGAAAGTTGACCTAGTAGGTGCATTGGTTGGTCATTAGGATCGAAGATTTATCATTTTGACCGAAATTTGAATTTTTGGATCAAAAGTTGACATAATGGGTCGATGGGTTGGTCATTGGGTCGAGGATTGACCATTTTGACGAAGTTGACTTTTTGGTCGAAAGATTGGCTTCATTGGGTCAATAATTGGTCATTAGGTGAAAATTGACTATTTTGACCAAAATTGATTTTTGGTCAAAAGTTGACCTGTTAGATTGATGGGTTGTGTCATTAAGTTAAGAAATTAACTATTTTGATCGAAAGTTGACTTTGGTTGAGATCGATGGGATTGGTCATTGGATCAAAGTTTACAATTTTGGGTAAATTTGACTTTTTGGTCGAGAGATTGACTTATTCGGTCGATAATTGGTCATTAGGTAAAAAATTGACAAGTTTGACGAAATTGACTTTTGGTCGAAAGTTAACTCCGTTGGATTGACGTGGGTTGATCATTAGAGTCAAAAATTGACCATTTTGATAAAAGATGACTTTTTAAGTCAGAATGTTGATCTATTGATCGTCAAAATTAAATTTTTGGTGCGAAAGTTAACCCATTGGTTTAGCTGGGTGGAATTAGGTTAGAAATTGACCACTTTGACCAAAGTTGACTTTGATCGAAAAGTTGATCTATTTGGTCAACTTGTTGGTAATTGGGTCAAGAATTGACCGTTTTGACCGAAGATGACTTTTTAGTTAAAAGTTGATCTATTGGGTCAATGAGTTTGTCATTGGGTCAAAAAATGACCATATTAACCAAAGTTAACTTTTCGCTCAAAAGTTGACATACTGAGTCAATGGTTAGTCATTATGTAAAAAATTGACTATTTTGACCAAAAATGACTTTTTGGTTAAAAGTTGACCATTAGGTCGACGGGTTTGTCATTGGGTCAAGAATTGACCATTTTGACCACAGTTGAATTGTTGGTCAAAGATTGACTTATTGGGTCAATAATTGGTCATTCGGTTAAAAATTGACTATTTTTACCTAAATTGAATATTTGGTCAAAAGTTAACACATTAGGTTAGCGATGTGGTCATTAGGTCAGAAATTGACCATTTTGACCAAAGTTGACTTTTGGTGAAAGTTGACTGTTGGTCGATGAGTTGGTAATTGGGTCGAGAATTGACCATTTTGACCAAAGTTAACATTTTATTCAAAAGTTGACCTATTGGGTCAAATGATTAATGGGTAAAAAAATTGTCCATTTTGACCAAAGTTGACTTTTTGGTCAAAAGTTGACCTATTGGGTCTATGGGTGGTCATTAGCTCAAAAATTGAATATTTTGACCAAAATTAACTTTTTGGTCAAAAGTTGACTTTATTGGATTCGATGGGTTTGTCATTTTGACAATAATTAACTTTTTGGTCAGAGATTGACTTATTGGGACAATAATTGGTCATTAATTCAAAAATTTACTATTTGAACAAAATTGACTTTTTGGTCAAAAGTTGACCTATTAGGCTAATGGGTTGGTCTTTGGGTCAAGGATTGATCGTTTTCTCTAAAGTTAACTTTTTGGTCAAAAGTTGACTTTTTGGGTCAATGGGTTGGTCATTGGGTCAAGGATTGACCATTTTAACAAAAGTTGACTTTGTGGTCAAAGATTGGCTTACTGGGTCAGTAATTGGTCATTAGATCAAAAATTAACTATTTTGACAAAAATTGACTCTTTGGTCAAAAGTTGACCTATTAGGTTGATGGGTGGTCATTAACTCAGAAATTATCTATTTTGACCGAAAATTACTTTTTGGTGAAGTTGTCTGTTGGGTCGATGGGTTTGTCATTGGGTCGAGGATTGACCATTTTGACAAAGTTGACTTTTTGGTCGAGAGATTGACTTTTTGGATTGATAATTGGTCATTAGGTCGAAAATAAACTATTTTGACCAAAATTAAATTTCTTGTCGAAATGTTAACTCGATTGGATCGAATGGGGTGGTCGTTGGGTCGAGGAATTGACCATTTTGACCAAAGATGACTTTTTGGTCGAAGAGTTGACCTATTTAGACAAAATTGAATTTTTGGTCAAAAGTTAACCTATTGGGTCAACGGGGTGTTCTTTGGGTCAGAAATTAACCATTTTGACCAAAGTTCACTTTTTGGTCGAAAGATTGACTTATTTGGTCGACGAGTTGATAATTGGGTCGAAAATTGACCATTTTGAACAAAGATGACTTTTTAGTCAAAGATTGATCATTGAGTCGATGGGTTGGTCATGTGGGTCGATAATTGACCATTTTGACCATAATTGACTTTTTTGGCCAAAAGTTGACATATTAGGTTGATGGGTGGTCTTTAGGTCAAAAAATAATTATTTTGACCAAAATTGACTTTTTGGTCGAAGTTGACTATTGGGTTAATGGGTTAGTCATTTGGATCGATGATTGACCACTTTGACCAAAGTTGACTTTTTGGTCGAGAGATTGACTTATTGGGTTGATAAATGGTCATTAGGTCGAAAATTAACTATTTTGACCAAAGTTGACTTTTTGGTCAAAAGTTGACATATTAGGCCAACGGGTTGGTCATTGGGTGAAGGATTGTTCATTTTGATCAAATTTGACTCTTTAGTCAAAATGTGACCTATTGGGTCAATGGGTTGGTCATTGGGACATGGATAGACCATTTTGACCAAAGTTGACTTTTTTGGTCAGAGATTGGCTTACTGGGTTAAAAATTGGTCATTAGGTCGAAAATTGATTATTTTGACCTAAATTGATTCTTCGATCAAAGTTGACTTATTGGGTCTAATGGGTTGGTCATTGGGTCGAAGATTGACCATTTTGACAAAGTGGTCTTTTTGGTTAAAGTTGACCTATTACGTCGATGAGGCGGTCATTAAGTCAAAAATTGACAATTTTGAGCAAAGTTAACTTTTTTGTCAAAATTTCACCTATTGCGTCAATAGGTTGGTCATTGGGTCAAGGATTAACCATTTTGGATAAAGTTGACTTTTTAGTCAAAAGTTAATGAATTGGGTCAAAGGGTTGGTCATTGGATCAAGAATTAACCATTTTCACCAATGTTGACATTTAGGTCATTGTGTCAGAAATTGATCATTTTGACCAAATTCGAATTTTTGGTCAAAAGTTAAACTTTTGTGTCAATGAGGTGGCTATTAGGTCAAAAATTGACAATTTTGACCAAAATTGCCTTTTTTGTCGAAAGTTGTCTTTTAGGTCGATGGGTTGGTCATTGGTTCGAGGATTGACCATTTTGAACAAAGTTGAATTTTTGGTTAAAAGTTGACCTATTGAGTCTATGGGTTGGTCATTGGGTCAAGGATTGACCATTTTGACAAAAGTTGACTTTTTTGTCAAAAGTTGACTTATTGGGTCAATAATAGGTAATTAAGTTAAAAATTACTTGTTTGACCAAAATTGTCTTTTTTGGTCAAAAGTCGATCTATTGGGTTAGTGGGTTGGTTATTGGGTCAAGGTTTTACCATTTTGACCAAATTTTTCTTTTTGTTCAAAACTCGACCTGTTGGGTTAATGAGTTTGTCATTGGGTCAAGGATTGACAATTATGACCAAAGTTGACTTTTTGGTCAGAGATTGACTTATTGGGTAAATAATTGGTCATTAGGTTTAAAAATTGACTATTTTGACCCACATTAACTTTTTGTTCGAACGTTGACATATTCGGATCGATGCGTTGGTCATTAGGTCGGAATTGATCATTTTGACCAATGTTAACTTTTGAGTCGAAAGTTGACATATTGGTAAATGGGTTGTTCATTGGGTCATAAATTGACAATTTTGACCAAAGTTGACTTTTTTGGTCAAAAGTTGACCTATTGGGTAAATGGGTTTGTCATTGGGTCAAAAATTAACCATTTTGACCAAAAATTAACCATTTTGACCAAAAATTAACCATATTGGTAAATGGGTTGTTCATTGGGTCAAAAGTTGACATATTGGTTTCAATGGGTTGGTCATTGGGTCAAGGATTCACCATTTTGACCAAAGTTGAGTTTTTGGTCAGAGATTGACTTATTGGGTCAATAATTGGTCATTAGGTCAAAATTGACTATTTTGACCAAAATTGACTTTTTGGTCAAAATTTGACCTATTGGGTCAATGGGTGGTCATTAAGTCAAAAATTAACTACTTTTTCAAAAGTTGACCTAATGGGTCAATGGGATTGTCATTGGATAAAGGATTTACAATTTTGAGCAAAGTTGACATTTTGGTGTGAGATTGACTTATTCGGTCAATAATTGGTCACTAGGTAATAAATTGACAATTTTGACCAAAATTGATTTTTTGGTCAAAAGTTAACCCGTTGGGTGAACGGGGTGGTCATTAGGTCAGAAATTGACCATTTTAAAAAAAGATGACTTTTTAGTTAAAAGTTGACCAATTTTGACCAAAATTAAATTTTTTTTCAAAAGTTAACCCATTGGATTAACGGAGTGGTCATTGGGTTAGAAATTGACCATTTTGACCGAAGTTGACTTTTTGGTCAAAAGTTGACCTATTTGGTCAATGAGTTGGTAATTGGGTCAAGAATTGACCGTTTTGACCGAAGATGACTTTTTCGTTAAAAGTTGATCTATTAGATTGATGAGTTGGTCATTGGGTCGAAAAATGACCATTTTAACCAAAGTTAACGTTTTGGTCAAAAGATGACCTATTGAGTCAATGGTTAGTCATTTGGTCAAAAATTGACTATTTTGACCAAAAATGACTTTTTGGTCAAAAGTTGACCTATTGGGTCCATGGGTTTGTCATTGGGTCAAGAGTTGACCATTTTGACCATAGTTGAATTGTTGGTTAAAGATTGACTTATTGGGTCAATAATTGGTCATTTAGTCAAAAATTGACTATTTTTACCAAAATTGAATATTTGGTCAAAAGTTAACCCATTGGGTTAACGATGTGGTCATTAGGTGAGAAATTGACCATTATGACCAAAGTTGACTTTTTGGTTAAAAGTTGACCTATTTGGTCAATGAGTTGGTAATAGGGACAAGAATTGACCATTTTGACCAAAGTTGACTTTTTATTCAAATGTTGACCTATTTGGTCAATTGGTTAAAGGGTAAAAATATTGTCCATTTTGACCAATGTTGACTTTTTGGTCAAAAGTTGAACTATTGGGTATATGGTTGGTAATTAGCTCAAATATTGAATATTTTGACCAAAATTGACTTTTCGGTCAAAAGTTGACTATTAGAGTCGATGGGTTTGTCATTTTGATAAAAATTAACTTTTTAGTCAGAGATTGACTTATCGGGTCAATAATTGGTCATTAGTTCAAAAATTTTCTATTTTGACTAAAATTGACTTATTGGTCAAAAGTTGACCTATTAGGCTAATGGGCTGGTCTTTAGGTCAAGGATTGATCGTTTTCTCCAAAGTTAACTTTTTGGTCAAAAGTTGACCTTTTGGGTCAATGGGTTGGTCATTGGTTCAAGGATTGACCATTTTGACCAAAGTTGGCTTTGTGGTCAAAGATTGCCTTACTGGGTCAATAATTGGTCATTTTATCAAAAAATTAACTATTTTCACAAAAATTGACTTTTTGGTCAAAAGTTGACCTATTGGGTCAATGGGTAATCATTAACTCAAAATTGGCTATTTTGACCAAAATTAACTTTTTGGTCAAAATTTGTCCTATTGGGTCAATTGGTTTGTCATTGGGTCAAGGATTGACCATTTTGACCTAATAGACTTTTTGGTTAGAGATTGACTTTCTGGGTAAATAATTGGTCATTAGGTAAAAAATAGACTATTTTGACAAAAATTGAATTTTTTGTCAAAAGTTAACTCATTGGGTTAATGGGGTGGTCATTGGGTAAGAGATTGACAATTTTAACCAAAGATGACTTTTTGGTCAAAAGTTCACCTATTTTAACCAAAATTGAATTTTTAGTCGAAAGTTAACATATTGAGTTGACGGGTGTTCTTTGGGTCGAGAAATTGACCATTTTGACCAAAATTGACTTTTTGGTCGAGTTAACCTATTTGGTCAGACGAGTTGATTATTAGATCGAGAAATGACCATTTTGAGCAAGGATGACTTTTTGGACAAAAGTTGACCTATTGGGTTAATGGGTTGGTCATTGGGTCAATAATTGTCCATTTTGACTAAATTTGACTTTTTGGTCAAAAGTTGACCTATTGGGTCAATGGGTGGTCATTAGGTCAAAAATTGACTATTTTGACCAAAATTGACTTTTTGTCAAAAGTTGACCTATTGGGTCAATGGGTTTGTCAAAGATTCACCATTTTTACCAAAGTTGACTTTTTGGTCAGAAATTGACTTATTAGGTCAATAATTAGTCATTAGGTCAAAAATTGACTTTTTTGACTAAAATTGAATTTTTGTTCAATAGTTAACTTGATAGATCGAGGAGGTGGTCATTAGGTCGTGACCATTGAAGTTAACTTTTTGGTCGAAAGTTGATTCTATTTGATGATGAGTTGGTAATTGGGTCAAAAAATAACCATTATGACTAAAGATGACTTTTTATTCAAACGTTGACCTATTTGTTCATGGGTTGGTCATTGGGTCAAAAATTGACCATTTTGACAAAAGTTGACTTTTTGGTCAAAAGTTGACCTTTTGGGTCAATGGGTGCTCATTAGGTTAAAAATTGACTATTTAGACCAGAATTGACTTTTTGGTTAAAAGTTGACATATTTGGCTAATGAGTTGGTAATTGAGTCAAGAACTGACCATTTGACCAAAGATGACTTTTTAGTCAAAAGTTGACTTTTTGGGATAACGGGGTTGTCATTGGGCCAAAAATTGACCATTTGGACCAAAGTTGAGTTTTGGTCAAAGGTTGACATATTTGTCAGATGGGTTAGTCATTTAGATTCGAAAATTGATCATTTTGACCAAACATCACCTTTTAGTCGAAAGTTGATCTATTGGGTTGATGGGTTGGTCATTAGATCGAAAATTGATAATTTTGACCGAAGTTGAATTTTTAGTCGAAAGTTGACTTATTAGGTCGATGGGTGGTCAATATGTCGAAAATTGAAAATTTTGACCAAAATTGACTTTTTGGTCGAAAGTTGACTTATTAGATTGACCATTTTGACGAAGTTGATTTTTGGTTTGAGATTGACATATTCGATTGATAATTGGTGATAATTCAAAAATTGACTATTTTGACAACAATTGACTTTTTGGTCAAAAGTTGACTATTAGAGTGAATGAGTTGGTCATTAGGTCGAAGATTGAACATTTTGGCCAAAGTTGACTTTTTAGTCAAAAGTTGACCTATTCGGTTAATGGGTTGGTCATTGAGTCAAGGATTGACCATTTTCACCAAAGTTGGCTTTTTGGTCAAAGATTGGTTTACTAAGTCAATAATTGGTCATTAAGTAAAAAAATTGACTATTTTGACCAAAATTTACATTTTCGCCAAAAGTTGACCTATTGGGTCAATGGGTTCGTCATTAGGTTAAATATTGACCATTCTGACCAAAGTTGACTTTTTGGTCAGAGATTGACTTCTTGGGTCAATAATTGGTCATTAGGTAAAAAATTGACTATTTTAACCAAAATTGAACTTTTAGTCGAAAGTTGACTCATTGGGTTACGATGGGGGTCATTAGGTCAATAATTGACCATTTTGACAAAGATGACTTTTGGCGAAAGTTGACTATTTTGACGAAATTGAATTTTTGTCAAAGTTAAGCGATGGGTGAATAGGGTTGGTCATTGGATCGAGAAATTGTCCATTTTGACTAAAGTTGACATTTTAGTCAAAAGTTGACTTATTTTATAGATGAGTTGGTAATTAGATTGAACATTGACCAATTTGACCAAGATGAATTCTTAGTCGAAAGTTGACTATTAGGTCAATGGGTTGGTCATTGGGTAAGAAAATTGATTATTTTGACCAAAGTTGACTTTTTTGGTCAAAGGTTGACCTATTGGTTCAATTGGTGGTCATTAGGTCAAAAATTGACTATTTTGAACAAAATTGACTTTTTGGTCAAAAGTTGACCTATTGGGTCAATGGGTTTGTCATTGGGTCGAGATCGTACCATTTTGACCAAAATTCACTTTTAGTCGGTGATTGACTTATAGTGTTAATAATTGGTCATTAATTGAAATTGATTATTTTGACCAAAATTGACTTTTTGTCGAAATGTTGACAGATTGGGTCAACGGGTTGGTCATTTGGTCGATGATTGATCATTTTGACCAAAGTTGACTTTTGCTCAAAAGTTGACTGTTGAGTCGATGGTTTGGTCATTAGGTCGAGGATAGGCCATTTTGGCGAAGTTGACTTTTTGGTCGAAAGATTGGCATATTGGGTTGATAAGTCGGTCATTAGGTCGAAAATTTACTATTTTGACCAAAATTGACTTTTTGGTCGAAAGTTGGACATATTGGGTTCGATGGGTTGGTCATTAGGCTAACATTGACCATTTTGACGAAAGTTGACTTTTTGGTCGAAAGTTGACCTGATTAGGTCGATGGGTTGTTCGTTGGGTCGAGGATTGACCATTTTGACAAAGTTGACTTTTTGGTCGGAGATTGACTTATTGGGTCGATAATTGGTCATTAGGTCGAAAATTGATTATTTTGAGCAAAATTAAATTTTTGGTCGAAAATTTATCCGTTGGGTTAACGTGCGTTGGTTAATTGGTCGAAATTGACTCATTTTGACGAAAGTTGACTTTTGGTTACGTTGACTTTAAGGTCGAAGTTGACTATTTGGTCGATGAGTTAGTAATTGGGTCGAATTTGCCATTTTGACCAAAGATAATTTTTTGTCGAAAGTTGACCTTTTGGGTTAATGTATTGGTTATTATGTCAAAAATTGACCATTTTGGCCAAAGTTGACTTTTTGGTCGAAAGTTGACTGTTAGATTGATGGGTGGTCATTAGATCGAAAATTGGTTATTTTGACGAAAATTGACTTTTTAGTTCGAAAGTTGACTTATTGGGTCGATGGGTTTGTCATTTGGTCGAGGATTGACCATTTTGATGAAAGTTGACTTTTTGGTCGAGAGATTGACTTATTAGATTGATAATTGGTCATTAATTGAAAATTGACTATTTTGACCAAAGTTGATTTTTGGTCGAAGTTAACCTATTGAGTACTAATGGGTTGGTCATTGGGTTTAAGATTGATCTATTTTGAGCGAAGTTGACTTTTTGGTCGAAAGTTGACTATTAGATTGATGGGTTGGTCATTGGGACGAGGATTGACCATTTTGACCAAAGTTGACTTTTTGGTCGAAGATTGGCTTATAGAGTGATGAGTTGGTCATTAGATCAAAATTGACTATTTTGACCAAAATTAACTTTTTGGTCGAAAGTTGACCTGTTAGATTCGATGAGTTTGTCATTAGGTCGAAGATTGACCATTTTGACCATCTACCAAGTTGACTTTTTGGTCGAAAGTTGACTATTTGGTCGATGAGTTGGTAATTGGGTCGATGAATTGACTATTTTGACGAAAGATGGCTTTTGGTCAAAGTTGACTGTTAGGTCGATGTATTTGGTCAAATAATTGACCATTTTGACCATAGTTGACTTTTAGTCGAAAGTTGACTTATTGGGTCATGGGTGAGTCATTAGGTCGAAAATTGATTATTTGGATCAAGATTGACTTTTTGACCATTTTACCAAGAAGTTGACTTTTTGGTCGAAAGTTGACTATTTGGTCAATGAGTTGGTAATTAGATTGAGAATTGACCATTTTGACGAAGACGTTTTGGTCGAAGTTGACTATTAGATCGATGTAGTTTAATTAAATAATTGACCATTTTGACCATAGTTGACTTTTTGGTCGAAAGTAGACTATTGGGTCGATGGGTGGTCATTAGGTCGAAAATTGATTATTTGGACCAAGATTGACTTTTTGGTCAAAAGTTGACCTATTGGTTCAATGGGTTTGTCATTGGGTCAAGGATTGACCATTTTGACCAAAGTTGACTTTTTTGTTAGAGATTGACTTATTGGGTTAATAATTGGTCATTAGGTAAAAAATTGACTATTTTGACCAAAATTGAATTTTTGGTCGAATGTTAACCCATTGGTTAATGGGGGGTCATCGAGTCGAAATTGACCATTTTGACGAAAGATGAATTTTTGGTCGATAAGTTAACGTATTTTGACCGCAAATTGACATTTTTGACCGAAAGTTGACTTTTTGGTCGATGAGTTAGCGTCATTGGGTCGAAGATTGACCATTTTGACCAAAGTTGACTTTTTGGTCGAAGATTGACTTATTAGGTTAATAATTGGTCATTATGGTCGAAAATTGACTTTTTGACGAAGATCAATTTGTCTTGAAGAAGACCATTTCTTGAAGATGACTCTTTGGTCAAAGTTGCTATATTGGGTCAATGGAATTGTCATTAGGTATAATATTGACCATTTTGACTAAAATTGACTTTTCAGTAAAAAGACCTATTGGGTCAATAGGTGGTCATTGGGTCAAGGATTGACCATTTTGACCAAAGTTGACTTTTTGTTCAGAAATTGACTTTTTGGGTAAATAATTGGTCATTAGGTGAAAAATTGACTATTTTGACTAAATTTGAATTTTTGGTCAAATTTTAACCCATTGGGCCAACGAGGTGGTCATTGGGTCAGAATTTGACTATTTTGACGAAAGATGATGTTTTGGTCAAAAGTTGACCTATTTTGACCAAAATTTAATTTTTGGTCAAAAGTTAACCCATTAAGTCAACGAGGTGGTCATTGGGTCAGAAATTGACCATTTTGACCAAACTTGACTATTTGGTCAAAAGTTGATCTATTTGGCCAATGAGTTGGTAATTGTGTCGAAATTGACCATTTGACCAAAGATGACTTATTAAGTCGAAATTTGACCTAATTTGTTCGATGGGTTGATCATCGGTTAGAAAAATGACCATTTTGACCAAAGTTGACTTTTTGATCGAAAGTTGATCTATTTAGACTGATGGGTGGTCATTAGGTCGAAAATTGACTATTTTGAACAAGATGAATTTTTGGTCAAGATGACTGTTGGGTTAATGTGTTGTTCATTGGGTCAAGAATTGATCATTTTGACCTAAGTTGACTTTTTGGTCAAAAGTTGAACTATTGGGTTAATGTGTGGTCATTAGGTCAAAAATTGATTATTTTGACTAAAATTGATTTTTTGGTCACAAGTTGTTGCTTAATGGGTTTGTCGTTGGGTCAAGGATTCACCTTTTTGACCAAAGTTGACTTTTTGGTCAGAAATTGACTTATTGGGTCAAGAATTGGTCATAAGGTGAAAAATTGAGTATTTTGACTAAAATTGAATTTTTGGTTGAAAGTTAACTTAGAATGGGTGATCAGTTGGTTAATGGGTCGAGAAATTAAACATTTTGACCGAAAGTTAACTTTTTGGATCAAAGTTGACTTATTTGGTGAAAATTGATGATTTTGACCAAAGTTGACTTTTTGTCGAGAAGATTGACTTATTGTGTTCGATAATTGGTCATTAGGTCGAAAAGTGACCGTTTTGACAAAATTAAATTTTGATCAAAAGTTAACTCGTTAGGTGAGCGGGGTGGTCATTGGGTTAGAAATTGTCATTTTGACCATAGTTGACTATTTGGTCAAATGTTGACCTATTTGGAACATGAGTTGGTAATTGGGTTAGGAATTGACCATTTTAAGTGAAGATGACTTTTTCGTCAAAAGTTGATATATTGGGTCGATGAGTTTGTCATTGGATCGAAAATTAACCATTTTGACCAAAAGTTGACTTTTTGGTCGAAAGTTGACCTATTAGGTCGATGGGTTGGTCATTGGAGTCGAAGATTGACCATTTTGACAAAAGTTGACTTTTTGTAGTCGAAAGTTGACTTATTGGGTCGATAATTGAGTAATTAGGTCAAAAATTGACTTGTTTGACCAAAATTGACTTTTTAGTCGAAGTTGACTATTAGGTCGATGGGTTGGTTATTAGGTCGAGATTTGTCATTTTGACCAAATTTTTCTTTTTGTTCGAAAATTCGACCTGTTGGGTTAATGAGTTGGTCATTGGGTCGAGATTGACCATTATGACCAAAGTTGACTTTTTGGTCGGAGTTGACTTATTGGGTAAATAATTGGTCATTAGGTTTAAAAATTGACTATTTTGACCCACATTGACTTTTGTGTCGAACGTTGACATGTCGGGTCGATGCGTTGGTCATTGGGTCAGGGAATTGACCATTTTGACTAAAGTTAACTTTTTGGTCGAGAAGTTGACATATTGGTAAATGGGTTGTTCATTGGGTCATAAATTGACAATTTTGACCAAAGTTGACTTTTTTGGTCAAAAGTTGACCTATTGGGTAAATGGGTTTGTCATTGGGTCAAAAATTAACCATTTTGACCAAAAATTAACCATATTGGTAAATGGGTTGTTCATTGGGTCAAAAGTTGACATATTGGTTTCAATGCGTTGGTCATTGGGTCAAGGATTCACCATTTTGACCAAATTTGAGTTTTTGGTCAGAGATTGACTTACTGGGTCAATAATTGGTCATTAGGTCAAAATTGACTATTTTGACCAAAATTGACTTTTTGGTCAAAATTTGACCTATTGGGTCAATGGGTGGTCATTAAGTCAAAAATTAACTACTTTATCAAAAGTTGACCTAATGGGTCAATGGGATTGTCATTGGATAAAGGATTTACAATTTTGAGCAAAGTTGACATTTTGGTGTGAGATTGACTTATTCGGTCAATAATTGGTCACTAGGTAATAAATTGACAATTTTGACCAAAATTGATTTTTTTGTCAAAAGTTAACCCATTGGGTCAACGGGGTGGTCATTAGGTCAAAAATTGACCATTTTAATAAAAGATGACTTTTTGGTCAAAAGTTGACCTATTTTGACCAAAATTAAATTTTTTTTTCAAAAGTTAACCCATTGGATTAACGGGGTGGTCATTGGGTTAGAAATTGACCATTTTGACCAAAGTTGACTTTTTGGTCAAAAGTTGACCTATTTGGTCAATGAGATGGTAATTGGGTCAAGAATTGACCGTTTTGACCGAAGATGACTTTTTAGTTAAAAGTTGATCTATTGGGTCAATGAGTTGGTCATTGGGTCAAAAAATGACCATTTTAACCAAAGTTAATGTTTTGGTCAAAAGTTGACCTATTGTGTCAATGGTTAGTAATTTGGTAAAAAATTGACTATTTTGACCAAAAATGACCTTTTGGTCAAAAGTTGACCTATTGAGTCCATGGGTTTGTGATTGGGTCAAGAGTTGACCATTTTGACCAAAATTGAATTGTTGGTTAAAGATTGACTTATTGGGTCAATAATTGGTCATTTAGTCAAAAATTGACTATTTTTACCAAAATTGAATATTTGGTCAAAAGTTAACCCATTGGGTTAACGATGTGGTCATTGGGTCGAAAATTGACCATTTTGACCAAAGGTGACTTTTTGGTTAAAAGTTGACTTATTTGGTCAATGAGTTGGTAATAGGGTCAAGAATTGACCATTTTGACCAAAGTTGACTTTTTATTCAAAAGTTAACCTATTTGGTCAATTGGTTAATGGGTAAAAATATTGTCCATTTTGACCAATGTTGACTTTTTGGTCAAAAGTTGAACTATTGGGTCTATGGGTGGTAATTAGCTCAAATATTGAATATTTTGACCAAAATTGACTTTTCGGTCAAAAGTTGACCTATTGGGTCAATGGGTTTGTCATTTTGATAAAAATTAACTTTTTAGTCAGAGATTGACTTATCGGGTCAATAATTGGTCATTAGTTCAAAAATTTTCTATTTTGACTAAATTGACTTATTGGTCAAAAGTTGATCTATTAAGTCTAATGGGCTTGGTCTTTAGGTCGAGGATTGATCGTTTTCTCAAAGTTAACTTTTTGGTCGAAAGTTGACCTTTTGGATCGATGGGTCGTCATTGGCTGAGGATTGACTCATTTTGACCAAAGTTGGCTTTATTGATCAAAGATTGACTTCTGGATCGATAATTGGTCATTTTATCAAAAATTAACTATTTTCACAAAACTTGACTTTTTGGTCAAAAGTTGATCTATTAGATTGATGGGTAGATCATTAACTCGAAATTGATATTTTGATTTAAAATTAACTTTTTGGTCGAAATTTGTCTTATTGGATCGATTGGTTTGTCATTGGGTCATGGATTGACCATTTTGACCTAGTAGACTTTTTGGTTAGAGATTGACTTTCTGGGTAAATAATTGGTCATTAGGTAAAAATAGCTATTTTGGACAAAATTGATTTTTTTGTCAAAAGTTAACTCATTGGGTCAATGGGGTGGTCATTGGGTAAGAGATTGACAATTTTAAGCAAAGATGACTTTTTGGTCGAAAGTTCACCTATTTTAACCAAAATTGAATTTTTGGTCAAAAGTTAACCTATTGGGTCAACGGGTGTTCTTTGGGTCAGAAATTGACCATTTTGACCAAAATTGACTTTTTGGTCAAAAGCTAACCTATTTGGTCAACGAGTTGATAATTGGGTCAAGAAATGACCATTTTGAGCAAGGATGACTTTTTGGACAAAAGTTGACCTATTGGGTTAATGGGTTGGTCATTGGGTCAATAATTGTCCATTTTGACTAAATTTGACTTTTGGTCGAAGAGTTGACTTATTAGATCGATGGGTGGTCATTAGGTGAAATTGACTATTTTGACCGAAATTGACTTTTTTGTCAAAAGTTGACCTGTTAGATTGATGGGTTTGTCATTAGATGATCACCATTTTTACCAAAGTTGACTTTTTGGTCGGAAATTGACTTATTAGATCGATAATTGGTCATTAGGTCGAAAAATTGACTATTTTGACTAAAATTGATTTTTGGTCGATAGTTAACCTGATAGGTCGAGGAGGTGGTCATTGGGTCAGATGAATTGACCAGTTAACTTTTTGGTGAAAGTTGACCTATTTGGCCGATGAGTTGGTAATTAGATCGAAAAATAACCATTTTGACTAAAGATGACTTTTTATTCGAACGTTGACCTATTTCGTCGTGGGTTGGTCATTGGGTAAAAAATTGACCATTTTGACCAAAGTTGACTTTTTGGTCAAAAGTTGACCTTTGAATTGATGGGTGCTCATTAGGTCAAAAATTGACTATTTAGACCAGAATTGACTTTTTGGTCAAAAGTTGACATATTTGGCCAATGGGTTGATAATTGGGTCAAGAACTCACCATTTTGACCAAAGATGACTTTTTAGTCAAAAGTTGACTTATTGGGATAACGGGGTTGTCATTGGGTCGAAAATTGACCATTTTGACCAAAGTTGACTTTTTAGTCGAAGGTTGACTTATTTGGTCGATGAGTTTGGTATTTGGGTCGAAAATTGATCATTTTGACGAACAGTCGACTTTTGAGTCGAAAGTTGATCTGTTAGATCGATGGGTTGGTCATTAGGTCAAAAATTGACCATTTTGACCGAAGTTGAATTTTTGGTCGAAAGTTGACCTATTAGGTCGATGGGTGGTCATATATGTCGATAATTGAAAATTTTGACCAAAATTGACTTTTAGTCGAAAGTTGACTTTTGTCGACCATTTTGACCAAAGTTGATTTTTTGGTTTGAGATTGACATATTCGGTCAATAATTGGTCAATAATTCAAAAATTGACTATTTTGACAACAATTGACTTTTTGGTCAAAAGTTGACCTATTAGGGCAAATGAGTTGGTCATTGGGTCAAGGATTGATCATTTTGGCCAAAGTTGACTTTTTAGTCAAAAGTTGACCTATTCGGTTAATGAGTTGGTCATTGGGTCAAGGATTGACCATTTTCACCAAAGTTGACTTTTTGGTCAAAGATTGGCTTACTAAGTCAATAATTGGTCATTAAGTAAAAAATTGACTATTTTGACCAAAATTTACATTTTTGGTCGAAAGTTGACCTGTTAGATTGATGGGTTAGTCATTAGGTTAAATATTGACCATTCGACCAAAGTTGACTTTTTGGTCGGAGATTGACTCCTTGGATCGATAATTGGTCATTAGGTAAAAAATTGACTATTTTGACCAAAATAGAACATTCGATCGAAAGTTGACTTCATTGGGTTAACGTGGGGGTAATTAGGTCAATAATTGACCATTTTGACCAAAGATGACTTTTTGATCAAAAGTTGACCTATTTTGACCAAAATTGAATTTTTTTTGTCAAAAGTTAAGCCAATGGGTGAACGGGGTGGTCATTGGGTCAGAAATTGTCCATTTTGACTAAAGTTGACATTTTGGTGAAAGTTGACTTATTTTGTAAATGAGTTGGTAATTGGATCGACATTGACCAATTTGACCAAGATGACTTCTTAGTCGAAATTTGACTTATTCGATCGATGGGTTGGTCATTAGGTAAAAAATTGATTATTTTGACCAAAGTTGACTTTTTGGTCGAAGGTTGACTTATTGGTTGATTGAGTTGGTCATTAGGTCGAAAATTGATTATTTTGAACAAAATTGACTTTTTGGTCGAAAGTTGACCTGTTGGGTCGATGGGTTTGTCATTGGGTCGAGGATCGACCATTTTGACCAAAGTTCACTTTTTGGTCAGAGATTGACTTCATTGTGTTGATAATTGGTCATTAATTCGAAAATTGACTATTTTGACCAAAATTGACTTTTTGTCGAATGTTGACTATTGGGTCAATGGGTTGGTCATTTGGTCGATGATTGATCATTTTGACCAAAGTTGACTTTTTGGTCGAAGTTGACTATTGGATCGATGGGTTGGTCATTAGGTCAGGATTAGATCATTTTGACCGAAGTTGACTTTTTGGTCGGAGATTGGCTTACTTGGGTCGATAATTGGTCATTAGGTCGAAAATTACTTATTTTGACCAAAATTGATTTTTTTGTCGAAAGTTGACATATTGGATTCGATGGGTTGGTCATTAGGTCGAACATTGACCATTTTGACCTGAAGTTGACTTTTTGGTCGAAAGTTGACTGATTAGGTCGATGGGTTGGTCGTTGGGTCGAGGATTGACCATTTTGACGAAAGTTGACTTTTTGGTCGAGAGATTGACTTATTAGATTGATAATTGGTCATTAGTCGAAAAATGATTATTTTGAGCAAAATTAAATTTTTGATCGAAAATTTATCCATTGGGTTAACGTGTTTAGTTAATTGAGTCGAAATTGATTATTTTGACGAAAGTTGACTTTTTGGTTACGTTGACTTACGAGTTGAAGTTGACTGTTGGTCGATGAGTTAGTAATTAGGTCGAAATTGGCCATTTTGACCAAAGATGACGTTTTTGTCGAAAGTTGACCTTTTGGGTCAGATGGGTTGGTTATTAGGTAAAAAATTGACCATTTTGGCGAAGTTGACTTTTTGGTCGAAAGTTGACTGATTGGATTGATGGGTAGTCATTAGGTCGAAAATTGATTATTTTGACCAAAATTGACTTTTGGTCGAAAGTTGACTGTTGGGTCGATGGGTTTGTCATTAGGTCGAAGATTGACCATTTTGATGAAAATTGACTTTTTGGTCGAAGATTGACTTATTGGATTGATAATTGGTCATTAATTCGAAAATTGATTTATTTTGACCAAAATTGATTTTTGGTCGAAAGTTAACTATTAGTGTCAATGGGTTGGTCATTGGGTCGACGAATAATCTTTTTGACAGAAGTTGATTTTTTGGTCAAAAGTTGACCTATTGGGTCAATGGGTTGGTCATTGGATCAAGGATTGACTATTTTGACCAAAGTTGACTTTGTGGTCAAAGATTGGCTTATAGAGTCGATGGGTGGTCATTAGGTCGAAATTGACTATTTTGACCAAAATTGACTTTTTGGTCGAAAGTTGACTTATTGGGTCGATGAGTTTGTCATTGGATCGAGGATTGACCATTGTTGACCATTTTACTTGAAGTTGACTTTTTGGTCGAAAGTTGACTTATTTGGTCGATGAGTTGGTAATTGGGTCATAAATTGACCATTTTGACCAAAGATGACGTTTTAGTCGAAGTTGACTATTAGGATTGATGTATTGGGTAAATAATTGACCATTTTGACCATAGTTGACTTTTTCGTCGAAAGTAGACTGTTGGGTTGATGGGTAGTCATTAGGTCGAAAATTGATTATTTGGACCAAGATTGACTTTTCGGTCAAAAGTTGACCTATTGGGTGAATGGGTTTGTCATTGGGTCAAGGATTGACCATTTTGACAAAAATTAACTTTTTGGTTAGAGATCGACTTATTGGGTTAATAATTGGTCATTAGGTCAAAAATTGACTATTTTAACTAAAATTGAATTTTTGGTCAAAAGTTAACCATTTGGTTAACGGGTGGGAGGGTTCATTCGAGTCGAGAAATTGACCATTTTGACAAAAGTTGATTTTTTGGTCACTAAGTTAACGTATTTTGACCAAATTGAATTTTGACGAAGTTGACTTCTTAGGTCGAAAGTTGGTATATTAGATTGAGAATTGACCAATTTTGACCGAAGTTGACTTTTTGGTCGAGAGTTGACTTATTAGGTTAATAGATTGGTCATTTGGTCGAGAATTGACTTTTTGACCAAAGTCGAATTTTCTTGAAGAAGTCGCATTTTGCTTGAAGATGACTCTTTGTTGAAAGTTGTTATATTGAGTGAATGAAATTGTCATTAGGTATAATATTGATCATTTTGACTAAAATTGACATTTTCGGTAAAATTGACCTATTAGATCGATAGGTTGGTCATTAGGTCGAGAGATTGACCATTTTGACCAAAGTTGACTTTTTGTTCAGAAATTGACTTTTTGGGTAAATAATTGGTCATTAGGTGAAAAATTGACTATTTTGACTAAATTTGAATTTTTGGTCAAATGTTAACCCATTCGGCCAACGGGGTGGTCATTGGGTCGAATTGACTATTTTGCGAAAGATGATGTTTTGGTCAAAGTTGACTATTTTGACCAAAGTTTAATTTTTGGTCGAAAGTTAACCTATTAAGTCAACGAGGTGGTCATTGGGTCAGAAATTGACCATTTTGACCAAACTTGACTATTTGGTCAAAAGTTGACCTATTTGGCCAATGAGTTGGTAATTGTGTCAAGAACTGACCAGTTTGATCAAAGATGACTATTAAGTAAAAATTTGACCTAATTTTTCAATGGGTTGATCATCGGTTAAAAAAATGACCATTTTGACCAAAGTTGGCTTTTTGGTCAAAAGCTAATCTATTACGACTGATGGGTGAGTCATTAGGTCAAAAATTGACCATTTTGAACAAAGATGAACTTTTGGTCAAAATTTGACCTATTGGGTTAATGTGTTGTTCATTGGGTCAAAAATTGATCTTTTTGACCTAAGTTGACTTTTTGGTCAAAAGTTGAACTATTGGGTTAATGTGTGGTCATTAGGTCAAAAATTGATTATTTTGACTGAAATTGATTTTTTGGTCACAAGTTGACCTATTGGCTTAATGGGTTTGTCGTTGGGTCAAGGATTCACCTTTTTCACCAAAGTTGACTTTTTGGTCAGAACTTATTGGGTCAAGAATTGGTCATAAGGTGAAAAATTGAGTTTTTTGACTAAAATTGAATTTTTAGTTAAAAGTTAACCCAATGGGTCAACTGGGTTTTCATTGGGTCAGAAATTGACCAATTGGACCAAAGTTGAGTTTTTGGTCAAAGGTTTACCTATTTGGCCAATGAGTTGGTAATTGGATCTGAATTGACCATTTTGACCGAAAATGACTTTTTAGTCAAAAGTTGATCTATTGGGTCAATGGGTTGGTCATTGGGTTAAAAATTGGCCATTTTGACCAAAGTTAAATTTTTGGTCAAGAGTTGACCTATTAGGTCAATGGGCGGTCATTAGGTCAAAAATTGAGTATTATGACCAAAATTGACTTTTTGGTCAAAAGTTAACTTATTGGGTCAATGAGTTTGTGATTGAGTCAAGGATTGACCATTCTGGCAAAAGTTGAATTTTTTGTCAGAGATTGACTTATTGGGTCAATAATTGGTCATTAAGTCAAAAATTAACTATTTTGACCAAAATTCAAATTTTGGTCAAAAGTTAACCCATTAGGTGAACAGGGGGAGGGGGGTCATTGGGTCAGAAATTGACCATTTTGACCAAAGATGACTTTTGGTCAAAAGTTGATCTATTTTGACTAAAATTGAATTTTTTGCCAAAACCTAACACATTGGGTGAACGTGGTGGTCAAAGGGTTAGAAATTGTCCATTTTGACCAAAGTTGACTTTTTGGTGAAGTTGACTGTTGGGTAATAGGAGTTGGTCATTGGGTCGAGAATTGACCATTTTGACTTAAGATTGACTTTTTGAGTCGAAAGTTGATGTATTGAGGTTGATTGTAAGTTAATTTTGGCCAAAGTTGACTTTTGAGTCGAAAGTTGACTGTTAGATTGATGCGCTGGTCATTAGGTCAAAATCTAACCGTTTTGACCAAAGTTGACTTTTTGGTTAGAGAATAACTTATTGGGTCAATAAATAGTCATTAGGTGAAAAATTGACTACATTGACCAAAATTGAATTTTTGTTTAAAAGTTAACCCGTTAGATTGATGGGGTGGTCATTCGATTGGATAATTGACCATTTTGACCAAAATTGACTTTTTGGTCAAAAGTTGAATTAATTGGTCAGTGAGTTGGTAATTGGGTCAATAATTGACCAATTTGACCAAAGATGACCATTTTTACCAAAGATGACGTTTTAGTCAAAATTTTACCTATTGGGTTAATGTGTTAGTCATTGGATCAAAAATTAACCATTTTTTACTAAAGTTGAAGTTTTCGTTAAAAGTTGACCAATTGGGTCTATAGGTGGTCATTAGGTCAAAAATTGACTATGTTGACCAAAATTGACTTTTTGGTCGAAAGTTGATCTATTGGGTCGATGGGTTTGTCATTGGGTCGAGGATTAGCCATTTTGACGAAAATTAACTTTTTGGTCGAGAGATTGACTTGTTGGATCGATAATTGGTCATTAATTGAAAAATTGATATTTTGACCAAAATTGACTTTTTGGTACAAAGTTGACTGTTATATTTAATGGGTTGGTCATTGGGTCGAGATTGATCGTTTTGTCAAAGTTGACTTTTTGGTCGAAAGTTGACTGTATGAGTTCGATGGGTTGGTCGTTGGATCGAGGATTGACCATTTTGACCAATGTTGACTTTGTGGTAATAGATTAGCTTGCTTTGAATTCGATAATTGGTCGATTGGTAAAGAATTGGTTATTTTCGACAAAATTGACTTTTTGGTCGAAAGTTGACTATTGGGTCGATGGGTGGTCATTTAATCAAAAATTGATTATTTTGATCTAAAATTTGACTTTTTGGTCAAAAGTTGACTTATTAGATCGATGGGTTTGTCATTGGGTAAAGGATTGACCATTTTGACCAAAGTTTACTTTTTGGGCAGAGATTGACTTTTTTGGTCCAAAATTGGTCTTGAGGTCAAAAATTGACTATTTTGACCAAAATTGAATTTTTGGTCAAAAGTTAACGCATTGGGTGAAAGGGGTGGTCATTGAGTCAGAAATTGACCATTTTGACCAAAGATGACTTTTTGGTCAAAAGTTGACCTATTTTGACCAAAATTGAGTTTTTGGTGAAATTTAACTGTAATAGATTGACAGCGTGGTCATTGGATCAGAAATTAACCATTTTGACGAAAGTTGAGCTTTTTGGTCGAAGAGTTGGTAATTAGATCGAAAATTGATCATTTTGAACAAAGATTGACTTTTTGATAAAAAGTTAACTATTGGGTTAATGGGTTAGTCATTAGATCAGAAATTGACCATTTTGACCGAAGTTGACTTTTTGGTCAAAGTTGACATATTAGATTGATAGGTGGTCATTAGATCGAAAATTGTGTATTTTGACGAAATTGACATTTTGATCGAAGTTGACCTATTGGGTCGATGGGTTTGTCATTGGGTCGATGATTGACCATTTTGACCAAAGTTGACTTTTTGGTCGAGAGATTGACTTATTAGATTGATGATTGGTCTTTAGATCAAAATGACTATTTGGCTAAAATTTATTTTTGGTCAAAGTTAACACATTAGATTGACGGGTTAGTCATTAGGTCGAAATTGACCATTTTGACCAAAGTTGACTTTTTGGTGAAAAGTTGACTTATTTGGTCGATGAGTTGGTAATTAGGTCAGAATTGACCATTTGACGAAAGTTGACTTTTTAATCGAAAGTTGATCTTATTGGATCGATGGGTTGATCATTGGTCGAAAAATTGACCATTTTGACGAAAGTTGAATTTTGGTCGAAAGTTGACCTATTAGGTCGATGGGAGGTCATTAGGTCAAAAATTGTCAATTTTAACAAAAATTGACTTTTTGGTAAAAAGTTGAATTATTGGGTCAATGGGTTTGTCATTGGGTCATGGATTGACCATTTTGACCAAAGTTGAATTTTTGGTATAAGATTGAATTGTTGGGTCAATAATTGGTCAATAATTCAAAAATTGATTATTTTGACAAAAATTGTCTTTTTGGTTAAAGTTGATCCTTTTAGGTCGATGGGTTGGTCATTGGGTCAAGGATTGATCATTTTGACCAAAGTTGACTTTTTGGTCAAAAGTTGACTTATTGGGGTAATGGGTTGGTCATTGGGTCAAGGATTGACCATTTTAACCAAAGTTGAGTTTTTGGTCAAAAGTAGACCTATTCGGTTAATGGGTTGGTCATTGGGTCAAGGATTGACCATTTTGACCAAAGTTAACTTTCTGGTCAAAGATTGGCTTACAAGGTCAATAATTGGTCATTAAGTCAAAATTTTTTATCAAAAGTTGACCTATTGGGTCAATTGGTTTGTCATTGGATCAAGGATTGACAATTCTGACCAATGTTGAGTTTTTGGTCAGAGATTGACTTATTAGGTGAATAATTGGTCAATAAGTCAAAAATCGACTATTTTGACCAAAATTGAATTTTTGGTCGAAAAGTTAACCCATTGGGTTAACGGGGAGAGGCGGTCATTGGGTTGAAATTGAATCATTTTGACGAAAGATGACTTTTTGGTCGAAAGTTGACTTACTTGGTAAATGGTTGGTAATTGAGTCGAATTGACCATTTTGACTGAAGATGACTTTTTGGTCAAAAGTTGATCTATTGGGTCAATGGGTTGGGCATTGGGTCAAAAATTGACCATTTTGACCAATGTTGACTTTTTGGTCAAAAGTTGACATATTGTGTCAATTGGTGGTCATTAGGTCAAAAAAATCTACTATTTTGACTAAAGTTGACTTTTTGTTAAAAAGTTGAACTTTTGGATCATTGGGTTAATCATTGGGTCAAGGATTGACCATTTTGACCAAAGTTGACTTTTTGGTCAGAGATCGACTTATCGGGTTAACAGGGTGGTCATTGCGTCAGATATTGACCATTTTGAGGAAGGATGACTTTTTGTTCAAAAGTTGACCTATTTTGACCATAATTAAATTTTTTCAAAAGTTAACCCATTGGGTCAACAAGGTGGTCATTGGTTCAGAAGTTGAACATTTTGACCAACATTTACTTTTTTGGTCAAAAGTTGACCTATTTGGTCAATGAGTTAGTAATTGGGTCAAGAATTAGCCATTTTGATAAAAGATGACGTTTTAGTCAAAAGTAGACCTATTGGGTTAATGTGTTGGTCATTAGGTAAAAAATTGACCATTTTGACCAAAGTTGACTTTTTGGTCAAAAGTTGACCGATTTGGCAATGAGTTGGTAATTGGGTCAAGAATTGACCATTTTGACCAAATATGACACTTCATTAAGATGACGTTTAATGAGCTTGACTATTAGGTCGATGGGTTTGGTCATTGGGTCGAAAATTATCCATTTTGACTAAAGTTGACATTTTTGTCGAAATTTGACTGATTGGGTCTATGGGTGGTCGTTAGGTCGAAAATTGACTATTTTGACCAAAATTGACTTTTTGGTCGAATGTTGATCTGATTAGATTGATGAGTTTGTCATTGGGTCAAAGATTGACCATTTTGATAAAAATTAACTTTTTGGTCAGAGATTGACTTATTGGGTAAATAATTGGTCATTAATTCGAAAATTGACTATTTTGACCAAAATTTACTTTTTGTACAAAAGTTTACTTATTAGAGTCAAAGGGTTGGTCATTGGGTCAAGGATTGATCATTTTGTTCAAAGTTGACTATTTGGTCAAAAGTTGACCTATTGGGTCATTGTGTTGGTCATTGGGTTAAGGATTAACCATTTTAACCAAAGTTGACTTTGTGGTCAAAGATTAGCTTACTAGGTCAATAATTGGTCGTTAGATCGAAAAATTGGCTTATTTTCGATCAAAAATTGACTTCTTTGGTCGAAAGTTGACCTATTAGATTGATGGGTGGTCTATTAATCGAAATTAGTTATTTTGACTGAAATTTACTTTTTGGTCGAAATTGACTTATTGGGTCAGATGGGTTTGTCATTAGGTCGAGGATTGACCATTTTGACGAAAGTTGACTTTTTGGTCGAGAGATTGACTTTTTGGGTCGATAGATGGTCATTAGGTCAAAAATTAGTAATTTTGACCAAAATTAAATTTTTGTCGAAAGTTAACCTATAGTGTCAACGGGGTGGTCATTGGGTCAGAATTGACCATTTTGACCAAAGATGACTTTTTGGTCAAAAGTTGACCTATTTTGACCAAAATTGAATTTTTTGTCAAAATTTAACCTAATGGGTCAACCAGGTGGTCTTTGGGTCAGAAATTGAGCATTTTGATCAAAGTTAGCTTTTTGGTCAATGAGTTGGTAATTGGGTTAAGATTTGATCATTTTGAACAAAGATGACTTTTTAATTAAAAGTTGACCTATTGGGTCAATGAGTGGTCATTAGGTCAAAAATTGATTATTTTGACCAAAATTGACTTTTTGTTCCAAAGTTAACCTATTGGGTCAATGGGTTTGTCATTGGGTCAATGATTGACCATTTTGACCAAAGTTTACTTTTTGGTCAGATATTGACTTATCGGGTCAATGATTGGTCATTAGGTCAAAAATTGACTATTTTGGCCAAAATTAAATTTTTGGTCGAAAGTTAACCCATTAGGTCAATAGGTTAGTCATTGGGTCGAAATTGACCATTTTGACCAAAGTTGACTTTTGTCGAAGACGTTGACATATTTGGTCAATGAGTTGGTGATTGGGTTAAGAACTGACCATTTTGACCAAAGATGACTTTTTAGTCAAAAGTTGATCTATTAGTTCAATGAGTTGATCATTGCGTAAAAAATTGACCATTTTGACAAAAGTGAATTTTTGGTCAAAAGTTGACCTATTAGGTCAATGGGTGGTCGTTAGGTCAAAAATTGACTATTTTAACAAAAATTGACTTTTTGGTTATAAGTTGAATTGTTGTGTCAATGGGTTTGTCATTGGGTCAAGGATTGACCATTTTGACCAAAGTTGACTTTTTGGTATAAGACTGACTTGTTAGGTCATTAATTAGTAAAAAATTAAAAAATTGACTATTTTGACAAAAATTGTCTTTTTTGTTAAAAGTTATCCTATTAGGCTAATGGGTTGGTCATTGGGTCAAGGATTGATCATTTTGACCAAAGTTGACTTTTTGGTCAAAAGTTGACCTATTAGGTTATTGGGTTGGTCATTGGGTCAAGGATTGACCATTTTAACCAAAGTTGACTTTTTGGTCAAAAGTTGACATATTAGGTTAATGGGTTGGTCATTGGGTCAAGGATTGACCATTTTGACCAAAGTTAACTTTTTGGTCAAAGATTGTCATACTAGGTAAATAATTGGTCATTAAGTTAAAAATTTTGGTCAAAAGTTGACATATTCGGTCAATGGTTTGGTCATTGGATCAAGGATTGACCATTCTGACCAAAGTTGACTTTTTGGTCAGAGATTGGCTTATTAGGTTAATAATTGGTCATTTGGTAAAAAAATGACTATTTTGACCAAAATTGAATTTTTGTCAAAAGTTAACCCATTGGGTTAACAGGGAGGGGGTTCATTGGGTCAGAAATTGAACCATTTTGACCAAACATGACTTTTTGGTCAAAAGTTAACCCATTAGGTGAAGGGGATGGTCATTGGGTCAGAAAATGTCCATTTTGACTAAAGTTGACATTTTGGTCAAAAGTTGACCTATTTGGTAAATGATTTGGTAATTGAGTCAAGACTTGACCATTTTGACTGAAGATGACTTTTTGGTCAAAAGTTGATCTACTGGGTCAATGGGTTGGCATTGGGTAAAAAATTAACCATTTTGACCAAAGTTGACTTTTTGGTCAAAAGTTGACCTATTGGGTCAATGGGTGGTCATTAGGTTAAAAATTGACTATCTTGACAAAAATTAACTTTTAGGTCAAACGTTGACTTATTGGGTCAATGGGTTTGTCATTGGGTCAATGATTGACCATTTTGACTAAAGTTGACTTTTTGGTCTAAGATTGGCTTATTAGGTCAATAATTGGTCAATAATTTAAAATTGATTATTTTGACTAAAATTGACTTTTTGTCAAAAGTTGACTATTAGGTCGATGGGTTGGTCGTTAGGTTCGAGTGTTGATCATTTTGACCAAAGTTGGTTTTTTGGTTAAAAGTTGATCTATTGGGTTAATGGTTTGTCATTGGTCAAGGATCAATGCATTTTGATCAAAGTTGACTTTTTGGTCAGAGATTGGCTTACTAGGTCAATAATTGGTCATTAAGTAAAAAATTGATTATTTTGACTAAAATTGACTTTTTGGTAAAAAGTTGACCTTCTGGGTCAGTGGGTTTGTCATTGGGTAAAGGATTGACCATTTTGACCAAAGTTGACTTTTTGGTCAGAGATTGACTTATTAGATCAATAATTGGTCATTAGGTGAAAAATTGACAATTTTGACCAAAATTGAATTTTTGGTCAAAAGTTAACCCACTTGGTCAACGGGGTGGTCTTTGGGTCAGAAATTGACCATTTTGACGAAAGATGAATTTTTGGTCAAAAGTTGACATATTTTGACCAAAATTAAATTTTTGGTCAAACGTTAACCCATTGGGTCAGAAATTGACCAAAATCGTTGGTAGGAGAGTAAGATGAATCGGATTCTTTGAAGAATTTGTTACTTTTTTAAAGATTTATTATGTTCAGAAGAAGTAGAAACATGCTTTTGAATCTTAGAAATTGAATTAATGCTTTCTTGCTTTAATGGCTACGTCAATTCCTCTTTTCTATTTGAATGAGCCGACACAAACCAATTCATTCCACTGCATAATTCGAAGAAAGTGGGAGAAGTGTTGAGGTTTGGTTTTACGGGTTTACTTAATGGATAGGGAAATAGGAACTTATTATGCTTTAGATATTGATCTTGTGAATCCTTGAAGCAAGATGAAAGAGGAAACTTATTATGAGGAACTTATTGTGCTTTAGATATTGATCTTGTGATCGGTTGTTTTACTTACGGGACACGAAGCTCTAGTTCTTGCGAGGAATGGGAGTTAAAATTTCATGCGGTCTGATACATCTTGATTTAAAATTTTACTACTACTTATTTTCTATTTGTTCTCTTATTTTATAGGAACAAGGGCCATATTATGGGATAAGAGAGACATTTATTTAATTATTGTATCGAGGTGGAGTCAAAAGATTTTGTCTGGACACGTTTCTTCCTGAACTAGATGGAGTGAGTTAAAAATTCTAACAATTCATATTCTTTGAATGTCTAATTCGAAATTTCTTGAATTTGCATTGCCACTGCATTAATAGGAATTTTTTTGTTGATTTGTTGAAGATACTTAGATGCATATGTGATTTTTATTCCTGTATTTTCTCATTTGCGATGAATGTTTTATTATTGATTTGTTTGTAAGCATTCGTTACATTATTTGCTTAGCATGGATTAAAAAAGCTTAGATTCGTCCGACAATTTCTCCCTTGGATCGTTATCGTCGGACCTAGAAATAATGCATTGAGGTCGTCCTGAATGCTGGCATTGGAGGATATCCATGAGAACTTAGAAGGTTTCTCAAATGCCATTGTTTACCACACAATTTAAAAATGTAAGCTCCAGTCTACCTCGACATTGATTCATATTTATTACTGCATTTTCATTAATGAAAAGAAAAACTTTTGAGCTGGTGATCACATTACCTTCACGGATTGATCCTCATCAGACTTCACTGTGTGGTTACATTGCATGGCCATCTATTTGTGCGAGCTCCTTTCGAGCGGGTTCATTTATAGTTTCTAGAGTTTTTGTCGAGTTTTAATAGTGTCGAGTTTGTAGACTTTTCAGAACTGGAATTTAAGCAAGATATGTTATGTAATGTATTTTACTATTTCTTTTGAGTGGGTTGATTTATAACTAGTTACTATTTCTTTCAAAAGTAATGTATTTTTAGCTCATTAAAATAAAGGCAGAGTAAATAAATTTCATAAATAGTATAAACAATTTCGAAAAAATTCAAACAATTTAAACAAATTCGAACAATTCGAACAGTTCGAACTATTTTTGAATTGTTCGAACAGTTCGAACATTTCGAAAGATTCAAAAATTTCGAACAAATCGAACAATACGAACAATTCGAACTAAATTTGACCAAATCGAACCGAACACGAAAAGAACATTCACGAACAATTTCGAACACGAACCGAACACGAACAACTTAATTTTCAAATGAACCGAACACGAACACTAGTTCTGTTCGTTCGTGTTCGGTTCGTTTACACCCCTAGTCATTGGGTCGGAAATTGACCATTTTGACCAAAATTGACATTTTGGTCAAAAGTTGACCTATTTGGTCAATGAGTTGGTTATTGGGTCAAGAATTTATCATTTTTATTGAAGATGACTTTTTGGTCAAAAGTTGATATATTGGTTCAATGGGTTTGCAATTGGGCAAAAATTGATCATTTTGACCAAAGTTGACTTTTTGGTCAAAAGTTGACCTATTGGGTCAATGGGTGGTCATTAGGTCAAAAATTGTCCATTTTGACCAAAGTTCACTTTTTGGTCAGAGATTGACTTATTGGGTCAATAATTGGTCATTAAGTGAAAAAATGACTACTTTGACCAAAATTGTATTTTTGGTCCAAAGTTAACTCATTAGGTTCGATCAGGTTGGTCATTGAGTCGAGAATTGACCATTTTGACTCAAAGTTGACTTTTTGGTCAAAGGGATCGATGGGTGGTCATTAAGTAAAAAATTGACTATTTTTACCAAAATTAGCTTATTTGGTCAAATGTCGTACTGTATCAGGTCAATGGGTTTGTCTTTGGGTCGAGGATTGACAATTTTGACCAAAGTTGACTTTTTAGTCAGAGATTGACTTTTTGGGTCAATAATTGGTCATTAGGTTAAAAATTGACTTTTTTTTACCAAAATTAAACTTTTAGTCAAAAATTAACCCATTGGGTCAACTGGGTGGTCATTGGATCGAGAAATTGACCATTTTGACCGCAAGTTGACTTTTTGGTCGAAAGTTGACTTGTTCAGTCGATTGAGTTGGTAATTGGGTTAAGAATTTACCATTTTGACCAAAGATGGCGTTTTAGTCGAAAGTTTACTTTATTGGGTACATGGGTTAGTCATTGGGTAAATAATTTACCATCTTGACCAAAGTTGTCTTTTTGGTCAAAAGTTGACCTACTAGGTCTATGAGTGATCATTAGGTCAAAAATTGTTTTGACGAAAATCGACTTTTTGATCAAGAGTTGACCTATTGGGTCAATGGGTTTGTCATTTTGTAAAGGATTGATCAGTTTGACAAAAATTTACTTTTTAGTCAGAGATTGACTTATTAGGTTAATAATTAGTCATTAATTCAAAAATTGACTATTTTGACCCAAATTGACTTTTCGATCAAAAATTGACCTGTTAGGCTAATGGGTTGGTCATTGGGCCAAGGAATGATCGTTTTGTCCAAAGTTGACCTTTGGTCAAAAGTAGACTATCGATGGTCGATGTGTTGGTCGTTAGATCAAGGATTAATGATTTTGACTGAAGTTGACTTTGTCGTCAAGATTGGCTTATTAGATCGATAATTGGTCGTTAGATCAAAAATTAACTATTTTGACATGAAAATTGACTTTTTAGTCGAAATTTGACCTATCAGATTGATGGGTGGTCATTAAGTTAAAAATTGACTATTTTGACTAAAATTTACTTTTTGGTCAAAAGTTGACCTATTGGGTCAAGGATTGACCATTTTGACCAAAGTTGACTTTTAGGTTAGAGATTGACTTTTTGGGTCAATAATTGGTCATTAGGTCAAAAATTGACTATTTTGAGCAAAATTGAGTTTTTTGTCAAAAGTTAACCCAATGGGTCAATGGATTGGTCATTGGGTAAAAAATTGACCATTTTCAACAAAGATGACTTTTTGGTCAAAAGTTGACCTATTTTGATCTAAATTGAATTTTTGGTCAAAAATTAACCTATTGGGACAATGGGGTGGTCATTGGGTCTGAAATTGACCTTTTTGGCCAAAGATGACTTTTTGGTCAAAAGTTGACCTATTTAGTCAATGAGTTAGTAATTCAGTCAAGAATTGACCATTTTGAACAATGATGACTTTTTGGTCAAAAGTTGACATATTGGGTGAAAGGGTTGGTCATTAGGTCAAAAATTGACCATTTTAACCAAAGTTGACTTTTTTGTCCAAAATTGACTATTTTGATCGAAATTGATTTTTTGGTCAAAAGTTGACCTATTGGGTCAACGGGTTTGTCATTGGGTCAAGGAATCACCATTTTGACGAAAGTTGACTTTTTGGTCAGAGATTGACTTATTGGGTCAATAATTGGTCATTAGGTAAAAAAATTAACTTTTTTGACTAAAATTAATTTTTTGATCAAAAGTAAACCCAATGGGTCATCAGGGTGGTCATTGGGTCAGAAATTGACCATTTTGACCAAAGTGGACATTTTGGTCAAAAGTTGACCTATTGGGTCAATGGGTGGTCTTTAGGTCAAATATTAACTATTTTGACCGAAATTGATTTTTTGGTAAAAAATTGACCTATTGGGTCAATGGGTTTGTCATTGGGTCAAGGATTCACCATTTTGACCAAAGTTGACTTTTTGGTTAGAGATTGACTTATTCGGTCAAGAATTGGTCATTAGGTCAAAAATTGACTTTTTTGACAAAAATTAAATTTTTAGTCAAAAGTTAACCCAATGGGTCATCAGGGTGGTCATTGGGTCAGAAATTAACCATTTTGACCAAAGTTGACTTTTTGGTCAGAAGTTGTCCTATTTGACCAATGAGTTGGTAATTGTGTCAAGAACTGACCATTTTGACCAAAGATAACTTTTAAGTCAAAAGTTGACCTATTGGGTGAATTGGTTGTTCATTGGGTCACAAATTGATCATTTTGACCAAAGTTGACTTTTTGGTAAAAAAATGACCTAATGGGTCAAAGGGTGCTCATTCGGTCAAAAATTGATATTTTTGACCAAAGTTGGCATTTTGGTCGAATGGTTACTTATTGGGTCGATGGGTTTGTCATTAGGTCGGATTGATCATTTTAGTCAAAGTTGATTTTGGTCGGAGATTGACTTATTGGGTCGATGATTGGTCATTAGTCGAAAATTGACTTTTTTGACCGAAATTGAATTCTAGTCGAAAGTTAACTCGATAGGTCGACGGGGTGGTCATTGGGTCAGAAATTGACCATTTGGAGCAAAGTTGACTTTTTGGTCAAAGGTTGACATATTCGACCAATGAGTTGGTAATTAGGTCAAGAATTGACCATTTTGACTAAAGATGACTTTTTAGTCAAAAGTTGATCTATTGGGTCAATGGGTTGGTCTTTGGGTCAAAAATTGACAATTTTGACCAAAGTTAAATTTTTGGTCAAAAGTTGACCTATTAGGTCAATTAGTGGTCATTAGGTCAAAAATTGACTATTTTGACAAAAATTGACTTTTTGGTCAAAAGTTGACCTATTGGGTCAACGGGTTTGTCATTGGGTCAAGGATTAACCATTTTGAATAAAATTGACTTTTTGGTCTGAGATTGACTTATTGGGTCAATAATTGGTTATTAGGTCAAAGATTGACTATTTTAACTAAAATTGATTTTTTGCTCAAAAGCTGACCTATTGGGTCAATGGGTGATCTTTAAGTTTAAAATTGACTATTTTGACCAAAATTAACTTTTTGGTCAAAAGTTGACCTATTGGGTCAATGGGTTTGTCATTCGGTCAAGGATTGACCATTCTGACCAAACTTGACTTTTTGGTCAGAGGTTGACTTATTGGGTCAGTAATTGGTCACTAGGTCAAAAATTTACTATTTTGACAAAAATTGAATTTTTTAGTTAAAAGTTAACCCATTGGGTGAACCGGGTGGTCATTGGGTTAGAAATTGGCCAGTTTGACCAAAGATGACTTTTTGGTCAAAAGTTGACCTATTTTGACCACAATTAAAATTTTGGTCAAAAGTAAACTCATTGGGTCAACGGGGTGGTCTTTGGGTCAGAAATTGATCATTTTGACAAAAGTTGACTTTTAAGTCAAAAGTTGACCTATTTTGTCAATGAGTTGGTAATTGGGTCAAGGATTGACAATTTTGATCGAAGATGACTTTTTGGCTAAAAGTTGATCTATTAGGTCAATGGGTTGGTCATTGGGTAAAAAATTGACCATTTTGACCAAAGTTGACATTTTGGTCAAAAGTTGACATATTGGGCCAATGGCTGGTCATTCGTCAAAAGGTGACTATTTGTGTCAAAATAGACTTTTTGGTCAAAAGTTGATCTATTTGGTCAATAGGTTGGTCATTGGGTAAAAAATTGACCATTTTGGTCAAAGTTTACTTTTTGGTCATGTCGGCGAATTTTCATATTTTAAATTTAATTTAAATATATATATATAGTTTAAAAGATAACATTTGATTTTGAAACTAACTTTAAGTTTAAAAGTTTTAAGATATGAAATCAAACCGATCTCACATCCTAAATAGTTTATATAAACGAGCACCGCACCACAAACCGTACATCTATCCCGGAGGATGGACACACTGCTTGATGATGGGGCTCGATTAAATAAACTAGAAGATTTGTGACATCCGTTTGGTCTGCGAACCAATTTTATATGCCGACGAGTTCCCCTGCTTAAGATAAATGAATTAAGCAGGGTTTATATTACCTGGGTACTTAAAGTTCCTTATAAGGGTAAGCCCCTATAGTTAATTACATCTTAAATGACGGGAATCATTTAAGAAAACTCTCGATAATGATCGAGTGGTTTTGCTCTCAAGAATTTCGAAGTTTAAGGTTTTGAAGCGATTGGATTTTGGAAATTTCAATGGGAATGGATCAAATTTGGAACGGTTTATTTTAGAATCTAAAGGAAGAAAAGTAGGAGAAGCTGAGGATCGAAGAGGAATCTTGGCAACTTCCGACTATCCTATTGTTTGGCTCGGATTTAGGAAAATCCTAAAATTATCTAATATTTCAATCTTGCCAATTTTAATTAATTAGGACTTATATTTGTATGACACAGTCATGCAAATAGCCTCGAAGATGTGAGGGTTTATGTCGTACCAAACGACTACCTCGGAGTCCTAAGACCGGATAGGGCTTAATTTACATAACATTATTATGCGAACGCACTAACGAAGAGTTGAGGATTTATGTTGCACTTAGGCGAACTACCTCGAAATCCTATGGCTTTGTTGTTTAATTTTAAGAAATGTTTTGTTGAAGTAGAGTTGAGTTTCTGTGATGACGATGTCCGAGCTGCCTACCATGCTCCGAGCTCCTTGTTGTTGCAGAGGTTTATTTTTAGAAGTCATAAATCAGGAGATGAGAGAAGTGTTTTAGTTTAGAGAGAATATTAAAATTCAAGTGTTTTTAATATTTTAATTAAAACAAATCTTAAAGTTGTTTAAACAGAACCGATTAAGATCCCACGGTTCCGTCATCCAGGCACCGTTATTTTCATCGAATTCACTTAGTCCAGATGAATTTGCTAAACTCAACTGAATGAGTTCTACACTTTCATTTAGACCATGGGAAATCCCGTTAGCAACACGTGGGTTACATCATCCGAGGTATTCCCGATCATTCAACGAGACGTTTTAATTTAGTTGTAATTTTGGTTTTGGTTGTTATGTTTGTGATTAAATTTTGAGTTATTTTATATTTTGAAATGTTGTGGCGGTAATTTTATCTTGTAATGACTTTTAATTTAGTTTTAGTTTCAGTTCAGGGACTATCCTAAAGGTTTTGGTTTTCATGCGACGATTGTTTATCATACAAGAAAAGTAGAGTGCATTGCAATAAAGTAAATTGCGATAAAATAAAAGCGTACTGGAGAGTCTTCCCGTCATCCCAGTTGCACTTAAAACACATGTTAAGGCATTTAAATATTTAACAAGTACTTAGGTAAAGGTAAGGGAAAGGTTTTGGTTGTCTACCGAAGTCACTAATCCTATAGCTAGTCATCTCCTATGACGTCTAGGTTCTTGTATTTTGGTTTAAGGATGATTTTCTTCATCGAAGAACAATTAAGTTCAATTGTTCTTATAAACATCCTATCATATTGAGGAAGTGCTTAAGGCGAGTCTTAAACATCTTTCGATATCTGCTAGGATTGTTTTAAGTCCGAGGGAGTTTAATTATACGAGTGAATTAATCATCGGGAGTTTAAGTTTTGTTCTCTTCGCTCGAGTGAACTAGGACATTTGAATATCCTATAAGTGAAGTAACTCTTCACTTGATACCTCATTTAAGAGTTATAATAATAAGAGCTTTAAAAGGAAAATCAACTTATTAAGTATTTTAATGATTTAAACTTAATGATTTAATTTTAATTTTGACTTAATTATAAAAAATTAGTTTAAGTTTGGAATAGTGTTCAAGTTATTTTAGATTTAATTCTTAATGATTTCATTTAGGTTTGTTGTTAAATGATTTTAATTTAATTTAATTCAATTTAATTTTAATTCAATTTAATTTAATTTTAATTTAATTTGATTTGATTTTAATTTAATTTAATTCAATTTAATTTAATTTTAATTTAATTTGATTTGATTTTAATTTAATTTAATTTAATTTAATTTTAACTTAATTTTAATTTAATTTAATTGTAATTTAATTTTAATTTTAATTTGGATTATTATTTTAATTTTTTTTAATTAAGAATTAAGTATTATTGAAGTGATTTATTTAGGGACTTTTAAATTAAAGAATAAATATCCTCTTAATAATATCCCTACTTCAATAATTCCAATTTCCATCATTTTCCCAAAATTTCGATTAATTAATTAATTAAAGTTTATTTTAATTATTTTTGTTTTAAATGGTTAGTAGGTTTCTACCCTCGATC
Organism: Papilionanthe hookeriana x Papilionanthe teres; assembly: GCA_022702705.1. Taxonomy (NCBI): domain Eukaryota; kingdom Viridiplantae; phylum Streptophyta; class Magnoliopsida; order Asparagales; family Orchidaceae; genus Papilionanthe; species Papilionanthe hookeriana x Papilionanthe teres. The sequence goes on from CM040438.1 coordinate 18,657,856, forward strand.
ATTTAAGTTTCGATCATCCGAAATCAGTTTAAAATCAAATATTTTACCCTCCCTTTTTGATTAATCCTAAAATTTTAATTAAAGGTTGAAATTTTTAATTACCATTTTTGTCCTTCGAAGCTTAATAATTATATAACTCACTAAATTAAGCTCAAATGAACTTAAAATTTTTATGTGACCTCACTTACATGTCAATTAAGGCTTTAGAGGAGAAAATGTGATTTTTTTGTTTTTTAATTTATTTATGTAATTATTTTTAATGGAAAATAGGGCATTTCAAGGAAAATTCAATAACATGACCAAGGAAATGTTTCTGTCCTTAAGAAAATTATGGGATATTCCTAATGACCAGAGGACCATTTGGACTAATTTTGGTGATTTTTTGAATTATATTTTATTTATTAGAATTATTTTGAGTTTTGGAGTATTAATTAATTTTAAAATAAAATTAAAGTTGAAAAATGGATTTTATATTTTCTTAAATCTCTCGACCTCGAGGAGTTCAGAGAAACAAATTTTGTATTTTTCTGATTTTTCTTTGATTTATTAGAATTATTTTAGTGAAAAGGTTGGAAAATACATTTTTTTAATATTAAAAATTACATTAAGCCTTTAAAATTCGATATCTTATCCTAGAGGACTTAAGAAAAATATTTGGTTTGTTCCTAAGTGATTAGAATTCAGAAATGTGACATTTTGGTGATTTTTAATATTTTTATGATTTTTATTATTTTTTAATTATTAAAAATATTAAAATAATGATAAAAATCAACTTTTTTAGAAAATTACAATTTTAATTTTCCTAAGTTCCTACGATATCGGAGAAGCTCCAAAACCATTTTTGTGAATTTTTGAAAAGTATTTTGTGAGTTATGAATTTTTAAAGTTTAATTTTACCGATTTTGCTTAAGAGGCTTAATCGGCCATTTGGTGGGGTTAATCGAGTCGAATTGATTTCAAATTTTTATGTGATGTTCCTCCGATCCTAAAGATCGGTGGAGAATTGTTTTCAAGTTAATTTGATGTATAGTTAACCTAATTAATTAAAGTTCGATTTTGGGTGTTTAGGCCAATTAGGGTTATTCAAGTGAATTAACTCGAAACTTATTTTTCCTGAGGTTCCTACGGTCGTAAGAAACATCACCAAATTTTCCTAGAATTTATTTCTCAACATGCTAATTATTGGAATTAAAATACTCAAACAGTAACATGCAATTGAAAAATCAATAACTTCTCGTAGGGATGGCCTCGACCTTGGAAAATTCGGGGAATGTTCCCAGAGTTCGGAGGCTTAAAAGCCACTATGGTCTCATGCCATGGTGAATTGCACTATGCAAATGGAGAATTAAAATAGTGCGGAGAGTAAATAAATCATTAAAAATAAAATACTTGATTGAAATGACTCTGATTTCTTTTCCACATTATTCTCCTACGTTCATCTGAGCGAGAGGTATTTTTATTTTATTTTTAGGATTTTTCTACACAAAGTTATGGATTTTCTAAGTTACGGTAATTAAATAAATCCATAAAATCCTATTTTTCTACTTATCCGAATCGGCGCCGCGTCATCCTTAGCATCTCCGAACAACGCGCGGCGCTTGCGGTTCGACGCCGCCATCCGACTCGGCGCTCCAGGGGCCGCGGTTCATGTACCATCGCGGCTGTCCGGCTCGATCCGGCCGTCAGCTCGATACGCGCTCGATCCAGACGGCTCCCGGGTCATCGTCTACGGCGGGTGTGAACCGTGGCAGTCCACGCTAAAACCACTAAGATCTCACTCAATACTTAACGGATTTTTGTGTTCTTGTGCTTTATGGATTCGTCTTGAAGAGACGAATACATCTATACGGTGATCATGCATTGAAATTAAGGCATTTGAAATGGAGAATGTTCAGAAGCTCGGGAAGAAGAGAGAGCTCATACCTTTGCTCAGAGAAGTGAAGCTTCGATCCGAGAGTTGTGTCGCGTTCGATTGGGTCCGAAGCAAGCTCCGGATGAAGTCCCTTGGCACAGTGAGTTACTAGAGTACAAAGCTGACCACGACCGATCACGAAGCTTGGAGAGCTGGAGCAAGCTGGGTGGCTCGGAGAAGGGGCTTTCACTTGGGGAACTTCTCCTCTTGGTACGGTGAAGGTGTAGGACCAATCGATTTGGAGATCGGCTCATTGTGGTGAAGTGTCCTGTTTTTGGGTGGAATTTGGACTGCTGAAATTGAGCTCTGTTAATGGGGATTAGGGCGAATGGACACTTGGAACTCGATTGCTCTAAGTGTGGGGAGTGGTGCGGGACAATTTTGGCGAGTTTCGGTGAGGTTTGTTTTAGCACCTCTTCCATGGCCGAGAGAGGTGGGGTTTAAATAGAGGTGGTTGAGAGGCTCTCCGGGGGAGTTAGGGCTTGGGATCGAGTCTGCTTCGGTGAGGAGAAGAACGGCCATGGTGGCCATTGGGCATGGGGCGACTCGGCAGGTGAGAATTTCGAAGCTTGGGCTCGCATGGGAGCTCTCGGGTGTGGTGTTTTCCGGCGGCCCGGGTGGGTGGCGGCGGGCATGGGTCACCCTCGGGGTCGGGAGGCTCGGGGCTGGGGTTTAGTGTAGGGGATTGGCGATGGCCATGTGTAAAGTGGTTGAATTGAAATGGAATGGGGTAAGGGTGTATTTTGGCTAAGTTTGGTCGAATGTATGGATTGGGCTAGGTGCACCTCCCCATGGCTAGTTTGAGCTGAAGAGAAGTGGTTTAGGTCGGCTTAATTAGTGGGGAAGGGTCACCATCCAAGTACGATTAAGTTTAAGCAAGGTTTAGTGGAGTCATGGAAGTGGCTAATCCCCTTAGGGAATATGGAAAGAGCCTCCTCCTCTTGCCATCTTGGGTATGTTGAGGTGTCAAAGGCTTTCATGGCTCCCATGTGGCTCATGCATGGCTTCATGGCTCCATTTGGCTTGGGAAAAGTTAAGTCGACTTTCATGAGGAAGGATTTTGTGATTTTTTGGCATTTTGGTGAGAGTTGTCATGAGGTTTGATTTGGAATGGTTTGATGATGAATTTGAAAGTTAGGGAAGGTTTTAATTGGAATGGATGATGAAGTGTAATGTCATGCGGGCATTAGAGTCGAATTTGGTCCTTTGAAATTATTTTAGGAGTGGGCTTTTTAGGAAGGCTTAAGGAAGTGGGCCTTAGGTTTGAAAATAAATTTATGGATGGGAATTTTGTGAAGGATTGGGCCAAACAAATGTTGGGTTTATTTTAGGGATGTGCCATGATTGATTTGAAGCAAGTTTGAGGTGGTTTGGGTTTGAATTGGGTTGGATTTGGGCTTCTTTGGTAAAGGGGCCAACATAGGTCGAAATTGGGCTAATTTGGGCTAATGTTGGGCTAGGGTTGAAATTGATGTAAAATTAATGTTGGGAAATGTTTATGGGGGTGTTACAAATAGGTTTTGACTTTGGTTGGGTTTTGATTTTGGGATTTGGGCCCATTTGGGTTAGGTTTGGGTGTAGGCCGATTTAGGGAATTTTGGGTTTGGGTTGAATTTGAGTAAGGTTTGGGTCCAAATTTTGGGCAAATCATGTTAGTGTTTTTGTTTGTGGGGATGCTTTAGGAAGGTTTTAGAAAAGATTTGGGTCGAATTGGGATTGAATTGGGTTGGTTTGAGGTAGGTTTAGGTCATGGGTCAAAATTGGGCCTTAAGCTTAAAAAATGAAATTGGATTCAAATGTCAATCGAATTGGGCTTGAATTTGGTATAGATTGATATTGGGGATATTGAATTGAAGTTTAGAATTGAATTGGACCAAAATTGAGGTCAATTGGGGTGATTTGGTCTAACATTGGGTTCATTTGGGTTTAAAATGGGCTAAATTGGGGGTTTTTGTAAAAGTAGGGTAAATTGACGAAATTGGCCCATGGTGTAGTTGGAAAAAATGAAATTAGGAATATTTGGGATTTTTTGGAATTTTCTGGGAATTTTTGGAATTTTTGGATTTTTGGGTTAAAAAGGGTATTTTGGGTGATTGGAGTGTATTTTTGGAAATTTTGGTATATTTGGCTATGGATGATCAATTTGAGTGATGTGGCAATGTTTGGGATTGGTTTTGAGGAATTTTGGGTAATTTGGAGATTTTGGAAATTTTGGGCAATTTCAAGGGTATTTGGTTAGAGTTTGATGGGTGTAGGGTCCCAGGAGTCAAAATTGAAATTTTGGAAGAATGAAGATTGATCAGACTTGTGAGTGAAATGGAATCACTTTGATTGAGCCATGAAGCCGTATTAGCCCATATGAGCCATGAGAGGACTCATTGGAGGCATTCACTATGTTGTTCCTAACCTCTAGCTGGGGGCTTAGGGGTTAAGGTCTATCCATATGAATTACCTACATGAGTCGTGAGAGTCAAGTTTGGTATAGGTGTGGTTTTAGGATTTGGATTGTGTGTGTGAGAGTGTAGAGAGTGAGTGTAGTGAATTTGTAAGTCGACCGCTCACTGGGCCGGGCCGCGAGGCAGATCTGAGCGCCGAACAGAGTCTATAGGGAACTCATCCTTCCAAACTCCACATTCGATCTCGACCCTTGCAAGTGATTAAGGTCTACTGTCGAAGCTTGTGGGGTTTGCGGGGAGACAAGAAGTGGTTTAAATTTCTAAGGGATGGGTCCGATTCTGATCCTCAAGATGAGTCAAAGGAAAAGCTGACTGCTAGATCCTAAACAGCTAAAGAGGAGGAAGACCATCATACGAAAATGAGGTCAGCAGATGTGAGTAACAGTTGACTGTTATGTGGGTAAATGGATAGTCATTAGGTCGAAAATTAAGCTATTTTGACCGAAATTGACTTTTTGGTCAAAAGTTGACCTATTGGTTTGATGGGTTTATCATTGGGTTAAAGATTCGACCATTTTGACCAAAGTTGACTTTTTAGTCGAAGATTGACTTATTGGGTCGATAATTGGTAATTAAGTCGAAATCGCTATTTTGACCAAAATTGAATTTTTGGTCAAAAGTTAACCCTTTGGGTCAACGGGGAGGTCATTGGGTCGAATCGACCATTTTGACCAAAGTTGACTTTTTGGTCAAAAGTTGACCTATTTGGTCAATGAGTTGGAAGTTGGGTTAAGAATTGACCATTTTGACCATGGCTAACGTTTTTGTCCAAAGTTGACTTATTAGGTCAGTGGGTAAAAAATTGACTATTTTGACCAAAGTTGACTTTTTGGTCAAAAGTTGACATAATGGATCTATGGGTGGTTATTAGGTCAAAAATTGACTATTTTGACCAAAATTGACTTTTTGGTCAAAAGTTGACCTATTGGGTCAATGTGTTTGTCATTGGGTTAAGAATTGACCATTTTGACAAAAATTAACTTTTTAGTCGATGGATGCACTTTAATAGGTCGATAATTGGTCATTAAATCAAAAATTAATTTATTTTGACAAAAATTGACTTTTTGGTCAAAAGTTGACTTATTAAGTATTGTAGATGAGTTGGTCATTAGGTGGGATCGATCATTTTGATCCAAAGTTGACCTTTTGGTTAAAAGTTGACATATTAAGTCGATGTGTTGGTCATTGGGTCAAAGATTGACCATTTTGACTAAAAGTTGCAATTTTTTAATCTTAGAAATTGACTTTTCATTAAAATTGACTTTTTGGTAAAAAGTTGACCTATTAGGTCAATGGGTTTATCATTGAGTCAAGGATTAACCATTTTGACCAAAGTTAACTTTTTGGTCAGAGACTGACTTATTGGGTCAATAATTAGTCATTAGGTGCAAAATTAACTATTTTGACCAAAATTGAATTTTTGGTCAAAAGTTTAACCCGTTTGGTCAACGGGAAATTGGACATTCAGATCAGAAATTGACGATTGTGAAAGATGAATTGTTTTGATCAAAAGTTGACCTATTTAGACCGAAATTGAATTTTTGGTTAAAAGTTAACCCATCGGGATCAACGAGGTGGTCATTAGGTCAAGAATTGAACATTTTGACCAAAGTTATCTTTTGGTCGAGATTGATCTATTTGGTCGATGAGTTAGTAATTAGGTCAAGGATTGACCATTTTGACCGAAGATGACTTTTTGGTCGAAGAGTTGATTATTGGTCAATGGGTTGGTCATTGGGTCGAAAATTGACCATTTTATCAAAGTTAACTTTTTGGTCGAAAGTTGACTTATGGGTCAATGGGTGGTCATTAGAGTCGAAGTGTTATTTGATAAAATTGCCTTTTTGGTGAAATTGACTTGTTAGATCGATGGGTTTGTCATTGGGTCGATGGGTTTGTCATTGAGTCGAAGGATTGACCATTTTTATCAAACTTTACTTTTGGTCGGAGTTCGACTTATTCGATTCGATAATTGGCCATTAGGTTAAAAATTACTATTTTGATCAAATAATGAATTTTGGTCAAAGTTGACTCATTGGGTTATCGGGGTATCTTTGTGATACGAAATTTAACTATTTTGATCGAAGATGACTTTTTGGTCATAAGTTGACCGATTTTGACCGAATTGAATTTTTGTTAAAGTTAACCATTGGATGACTGGTTGATCATTGAGATTGAATTATCATTTTGACCAGAAGTTGACCTATTTAGTAAATGAGTTGGTATTTGGGACAAAATTATTATTTTCTTGAAGTTGACTTTTTGTCGAAAGTTGATATATTTGAGTCGATGAGTTTGTCATTGTGTCGAAAATTGACGATTTTGACTAAAGTTGACTTTTGGTCAAAAGTTGACCTATTAGGTCAATGGGTGGTCATTAGGTCAAAAATTGACTATTTTGACCAAAATTGAATTTTGACTCAAAAGTTGACCTATTTTGACCTGAATTGATTTTTTGGTCAAAAGTTAACCCATTGGGTTAACGAGGTGGTCATTCGGTCAGAAATTGACAATTTTGACCAAAGTTGACTTTTTGGTTAAAAGTTGACCTATTCTGTCATTGGGAGGTCATTAGGTCAAAAATTAACTATTTTGACCAAAATTGACTTTTGACTCAAAAGTTGACCTATTTTGACCAAAATTGAATATTTGGTCAAAATTTAACTCGATGAATTGAACGGGGTAGTCATTGGGTCGAAATTAGCCATTCGACCGAAAGTTGACTTTTGGTGAAAGTTGACTTATTTGGTCGATGTGTAGGTAATTGGCTCGAAGAATTGACCATTTTGACCAGAAGATGACTTTTTGGTCGAAAGTTGATCTCTTAGATCGATGGGTTGGTCATTAGGTCGAAAATTGACCATTTTTACCAAAGTTAACTTTTTGGTCGAAAGTTGACTGTTAGGTCGAATGGTGGTCATTAGGTCGAAAGTCGGTTATTTTGACCAAAATTGACTTTTTGGTCCAAAGTTGACTGATTGGATCGATGTGTTTGTCATTAGGTCGAGGATTAACCATTTTGATGAATGTTGACTTTTTGGTCAGAGACTGACTTATTAGATTCGATGATTGGTCGTTAGAGTCAAAATTGATTATTTTGACCAAATTGAATTTTGGTCGAAAGTTAACCGATTAGATTAACGGGTTGGTCATTAGATCGAAATTGACCATTTTGACAAAGTTGACTTTTTAGTCGAAGTTGACTTATTTGGTCGATGAGTTGGTAATTAGATTGAGAATTAACCATTTGACCAAGATGACGATTTTCACGAAGATGACGTTTTGAGTCGAAAAATTACTGTTAGATTGATCATATTGGTCATTGGGTCGAAAATTAATCATTTTTTACTAAAATTGACTTTTTGGTCGAAAGTTGACTTATTAGATTGCATGGGTGGTCATTAGGTCGAAATTGACTATGTTGACCAAAATTGACTTTTGGTCGAAAGTTGATCTATTAGGTCGATGGGTTTGTCATTGAGGTCGAAGATTGACCATTTTTACAAAAATTAACTTTTTGTCGGAGATTGACTTATTAGATTGATAATTGGTCATTAATCAAAATTATTATTTTGACCAAAATTTACTTTTTGTACGAAAGTTTACTTATTAGATTAAAGGGTTGGTCATTTGGTCGAGGATTGATCATATTGTCCAAGTTGACTTTTTGGTCGAAAGTTGACTGATTAGATTGATGGGTTGGTCATTGGGTCAAGGATTGACCATTATGACCAAAGTTAACTTTGTGGTCAAAGATTAGCTTAGTGGGTCAATAATTGGTCATTAGGTCAAAAATTAACTATTTTCATAAAAGTTGACTTTTTGTCAAAAGCTGACCTATTGGCTCAATGGGTTTGTCTTTGGGTTAAGGATTGACCATTTTAACCAAAGTTGACTTTTTTGTCAAAGATTGACTTATTGGGTCAATAATTAGTCATTAGGTCAAAAATTGACTATTTTGACCAAAAATGAATTTTTGGTTAAAAGTTAAATCATTAGATTGACGGGGTGGTTGTTGGGTCAGAAATTGACCATTTTGACTAAAGTTGACTTTTTGGTCAAAAGTTGACCTATTTGGTCAATGAGTTGGAAATTGGGTCAAGAATTGATAATTTTGACCCAAGATGACGTTTAAATGAAAAGTTGACCTATTGGGTTAATGTGTTGGTCATTGGTAAAAAATAGACCATTTTGACCAAAGTTGACCTTCTGGTCAAAAGTGGACTTATTGGGTCTATTGGTGGTCATTAGGTCAAAATTTGACTATTTTGACCAAAATTGACTTTTTGGTCAAATGATTACTTATTGGATCAATGAGTTTGTCGTTGGGTCAAGGATTGACCATCTTGGTAAAAATTAACTTTTTGGTCAGGGATTGACTTATTGGGTCAATAATGGGTCATTAATTCAAAAATTGACTATTTTGACCAAAATTTACTTTTTGGTCAAAAGTTGACCTATTTGGCTAATGGGTTGGTCATTGGGTCAATGGTTGATCTTTTTGTCCAAAGTTGACTTTTTGGTCAAAAGTTGACCTATTGGGTCAGTGGGTTGGTCATTAGGTCAATGATTGACCATTTTAACCAAAGTTGACTTTGTGGTAAAAAATTAACTGTTTTGATAAAAATTGACTTTTTGGTCAAAAGTTGACCTTTTCGGTCATGGGTGGTCTATAATAAAAAATTGACTATTTTGACCAAAATTTACCTTTTGGTCAAAAGTTGACCTATTGGGTCAATGGGTTTGTCATTGGGTCAAGGATTGACCATTTTGACCAAAGTTGACTTTGTGGTCAGAGATTGACTTTTTGTGTCCATAATTGGTAAAAATTGACTTTTTTTGACCAAAATTAAATTTTTAGTCAAAAGTTAACTCAATGGGTCAACGGGGTTGTCATTTGGTCAGAAATTGACCATTCAGACCAAAGTCGAGTTTTTGGTCAAAGGTTGACCTATTTGGCCAATGAGTTGATAATTGGGTCAAAAATTGACCATTTTTACTGAAGATGACATTTTAGTCAAAAGTTGATCTATTGGGTCAATGGTTAGTCAATTGGTAAAAAATTGACCATTTTGACCAAAGTTGAATTTTTGGTCAAAAGTTGACTTATTAGGTCAATGGGTGGTCATTAGGTTATAAATTGTCTATTTTGACAGAAATTAACTTTTTGGTCAAAATTTGACTTTTTGGGTTAATGGGTCAAGGATTGACCATTTTGACCAAAGTTGACTTTTTGGTCTGAGATTGACTTATTGGGTCAATAATTGGTCAATAATTTAAAAATTGACTATTTTGACCAAAATAGATTTTTTGGTCAAAAGTTGACATATTAGGCCAATGGGTTGGTCATTGGATCAAGGATTGATCATTTTGACCAAAATTGACTTTTCGGTCAAAAGTTAACCTATTAGGTTAATGGGTTGGTCATTGGGTCGTGAATTGACCTTTTTGACTAAAGTTGACTTTTTTTATCAGAGATTGGCTTACTAGGTCAATAAATGTTCATTAAGTCAATAGTTGACTATTTTGACCAAGATTGACTTTTTGGTCGAAAGTTGACTATTAGAGTCGATGGGTTTGTCATTGGGTCGAAAGATTGACCATTCGACCAAAGTTGACTTTTTGGTCGAAGATTGACTTATTGGATCTATAATTAGTCATTGGGTCAAAAATTGACTATTTTGACCAAAATTGATTTTTTTTTTCTAAAGTTAACCAATTGGGATAACGAGGGCAGAGGGGGAGGGGGGGCGGGGTCATTGGTTCAGAAATTGACCATTTTGACCAAAGATCACTTTTTGGTTAAAAGTTAACCCATTGGGTGAACGGAGGGTTGGTCATTGGGTCAGAAATTGTTCATTTTGACCAAAGTTGACATTTTGGTCGAAAAGTTGACTGTTGGTTAATGAGTTAGTAATTGGGTCAAGGATTAACCATTTTGACTGAAGATGACTTTTTGGTCAAAAGTTGATCTATTAGGTCAGTGGGTTGGTCAGTGGGTCAAAAATTGACCATTTTGACCAAAGTTGACATATTGGGTCAATGGGTAGTCATTAGGTCAAAAATTGACTATTTTGACTAAAATTGACTTTTTGGTAAAAAGTTGACCTATTAGCTGAATGGGTTTGTCATTGAGTCAATGATTGCCCATTTTGACCAAAGTTGACTTTTTGGTCAGAGATTGACTTATTGGGTCAATAATTGGTCATAAGGTAATAAATTGTCTATTTTGATCAAAATTGTATTTTTGATCAAAAGTTAACCCGTTGGGTCAACGGGGTGGTCTTTGGGTCAGAAATTGACCATTTTGACGAAAGATGAATTTTTTGGTCAAAAGTTGACCTATTTTGACCAAAATTGAATTTTTTGTCAAATGTTAACCCATTGGGTGAACGGGGTGGTCGTTGAGTCAGAAATTGACCATTTTGACCAAAGTTGACTTTTTGGACAAAAGTTGACATATTTGGTCAATGAGTTGGTAACTGGGTCAATGGGTTAATCGGTTGGTGGAAAGTTGATCTATTTGGTCAATGGGTTAGTCATTGGATCCAAAATTGACCATTTTGACCAAAGTTAATTTTTTGGTTAAAAGTTGACCTATTGGGTCAATGGATGGTCATTAGGTAATAAACTGACTATTTGACCAAAATTAACTTTTTGGTCAAAGTTGACCTACTAGGTTAATGGGTTTGTCATTGGGTCGAGGATTGACCATTTTGACCAAGTTGACTTTTTGGTCGAGAGATTTACTTATTAGATTGACAATTGGTCATTAGGTCGAAATGGGTTATTTTGGCCAAAATTGAATTGTTGGTTAAAAGTTAACCCATTGGGTTAACGGGTTGGTCATTGGGTCAGAAATTGATCATTTTGACCAAAGTTCAGTTTTTGGCCAAAAGCTGACTTATTTGGTCGATGAGTTGGTAATTAGGTCAAGAATTGACTATTTTGACCAAAGCTGACGTTTTAGTCAAAAGTTGACCTATTGGGTCAATGTGTTGATCATTGGGTTAAAAAGTAACCATTTTTTTACCAAAGTTGACTTTTAGGTCAAAAGTTAACCGTTTGGGTCAATGGGTGGTCATTAGGTTAAAAATTGACTATTTTGACTTATTGGGTCAATAATTGGTCATTAATTCAACAATTGACTATTTTGACCAAAATTTACTTTTTTGTCAAAAGTTGACCTATTAGGCTAAAGTGTTGGTCATTGGGTCAGGGATTGTTCGTTTTGTACAAAGTTGAATTTTTGGTCAAACGTTGAATTATTATGTCAATGGGTTGGTCATTGAATCAAGGATTATCCATTTTGTCCAAAGTTGACTTTGTGGTCAAAGATTAGCTTACTGGGTCAATATTTGGTCATTAGGTAAAAAATTAACTTTTTGGTCAAATGTTGACCTATTGGGTCAATGGGAGGTCTTTTATTAATAATTGATTATTCTGACCAAAATTTACTTTTTAGTCAAAAGTTGACCTATTGGGTCAATGAGTTTGTCATTGGGTCAAGGATTGACCATTTTGACCAAGGTTCTTTTTTTGTCAGAGATTGACTTTTTGGGTCCATAATTGGTCATTAGGTCAAAAATTGACTATTTTGACCAAAATTGAATTTGTGGTCAAACGTTAACACAATAGGGTGGTCATTGGGTCAGAAATTGACCATTTTTACCAAAGATGACTTTTTGGTCAAAAGTTGACCTATTTTGACCAAAATTGAATTTTTGGTCAAAAGTTAACATATTGGGTGAACCGGGAGGTCATTGGATCAAAAATAGAGCATTTTGACCAAAGTTGACTTTTTGGTCAAAAGTTGACCTATTAGGTCAATGAGTTGGTAATTGGGTCAAGAATTGATTATTTTAAACAAATATGACTTTTTGGTCAAAATTTAAACTATTGGGTTAATGGGTTGGTCATTAGGATAAAAATTGATCATTTTGACCAAAGTTGACTTTCGATCAAAAAGTTGATCTATTGGGTCATTGGGTGGTCATTAGGTCAAAAATTGACTATTTTGACCAAAATTGAATTTTTGTCAAAAGTTGACCTATTTGGTAAACGGGTTTGTCATTAGGTCCAGGATTCACCATTTTGACCAAAGTTGAGTTTTTGGTCAGAGATTGACTTATTGGGTGCGTAATTGGTCATTAGGTCGAAAATTGACTTTTTGACTTAAAATTAAATTTTAGGTCAAAAGTTAACCTGATAGATTGACGGGGTGGTCGATTGGGTGAGAAATTATCCATTTTGACCAAAGTTGACGTTTTGGTCAAAAGTTGACCTATTTGGCCAATGAGTTGGTAATTTGGTCAAGAACTGACCATTTTGATAAGAGATGACTTTTAAGTTAAAAGTTGACCTTTTGGGAAATGGGTTGGCCATTGGGTCAAAAAATGACAATTTTGGCCAAAGTTGACTTTTTAGTCGAAAGTTGACTGTTAGATCGATGGAGTGCTCATTTAGTCAAAAATTGATTATTTTGACCAAAATCGACTTTTTGGTCAAAAGTTGACCTATTGGGTCAATGGGTTTGTCATTGGGATAAGGATTGACCATTTTGACCAAAGTTGACATTTTGGTCTCAGATTGACTTATTGGGTCAATAATTCGTCAATAATTCAAAATTTAACTATTTTGACCAAAACTAACTTTTTGGTTAAAAGTTGACCAAGAAGGGCAATGGGTTGGTCATTGGGTGAAGGATTGATTATTTTGACCAAAGTTGTCTTTTTGGTCAAAAGTTGACCTATTGGGTTAATGGGTTGTCAGTGGGTCAAGGATTGACAATTTTGACCAAAGTTGACTTTTTGATCAGAGATTGGCTTGCTAGGTCAATTATTGGTCATTAATTAACTCAAAAATTGATAATTTTAGCTAAAATTTACTTTTTGGTCAAAAGTTGACCTGTTGGATCAATGGTTTTGTCATTGGATCAATGATTGACCATTCTGACCAAAGTTGACTTTTTGGTCAGAGATTGACTTATTAGGTCAATAATTGGTCATTAGGTCAAAAATTGACTATTTTGACCAAAATTGAATTTTTGCTTAAAAGTTAACACATTGGGTTAACGGGGGGGGCGGGGGGGGGTCATTGGGTAAAAAATTGACCATTTTGACAAAGATGACTTTTTATTCACATGTTTTAAGTATATCATCACCATATAGATGTGTGCTACTCGATTAGACGATCATTTAAAAAAAAAATTCATTCAATTTCGTTGAGAATCGAGGGAGATATCAAGGTTTGAAGTTGGACGGTTTTGGGTGAATAGAACTAGGGAAAGCACGGCGGCCGTCCGATCTGGCGTGTATCCAACGGACGGCGCTGATGGAGTTGGACGGTAGCTGCATCCATGAACAGAACCGCGCCAGCCAATCAGGGAGCGACACGTGGCGATTGAGCGGGAAAATGAAATATTTTATTTATTTTTGACCCTAAACTTCAAAAATGCATAACTTTGTGTAGAAAAATCATAAAAATTAAATAAAAATACCCTCTTGCTCGATGAACGAGAGGAGAATAATGTGGAAAAGAAATCATTTAATTTCATTAAGCATTTGATTTTTAATAATTTATTTACTCTCTGCACATTTCGATTCTCCATGCATGTATACGATTCAATATGGCATGAGACCATAGGGCTTTTGAAGCCTCTGAATTTGGGAATATTCTTGAATTTTCCAAAGTCAGAGGCCATCCCTATGAAGAGATATTGATTTTTCAACTCTAGGTTACTAGTTTGAGTATTTTAATTCCAATAATTAGCATATTGTGAAATAAATTCTAGGAAAATTTGGTGATGTTTATTATGATGAGAGGACACAGGACAAATAGGTTTTGAGTTAACTCACTTGGAATAACCACTAATTGGCTTAAACACCAAAAATGGAGTTTTAATTAATTAGAGCTAATCATACATCGAATTGACTTGAAATCAATCCTCCACTAACCTTTAGGATCGGAAGAACCCACCATAAAAGTTTGAAGTCGATTGGACTTGGTTAGCCATATCAAATGGGTTGATTAAGCGCATTTAGCCGAAATTAAACTTAAAAAATTCATAACTTTCGAAATGCTTTTCAAAAATTCACGCAAATTGGTATTGGAGCCTCTCGATATCGGGGAATTTAAGAAAATTAAAATTTCAATTTTCTAAAAAAGTTGATTTTTTGCATTATTTTAATATTTTTAATAATTAAAAAATAATAAAAATCACAAAAATAATAAAATTCACCAAAATGTCACATTTTCAATTTTAATCACTTAGGAACAAATCCCATATTTTTCTTAAGTCTATATGATGCGATATTAAATTTTAAAGCCTAAGGTAATTTTAAAATTAAAAAAATGTATTTTTTAGCATTTCCACTAAAATAATTATAATAAATCAAAGAAAAATAAAAAAATTAAAAAAATTGGTTCTCTGATTTCCTTGATATCAGAGAGATTTTTGAAAAATATAAAATTCATTTTTTAAGCTTTATTTTATTTTTAAATTAATTAATACTCCAAAATTCAAAATAATTATAATAAAAAGAATATAATTCAAAAAATCACCAAAATTGATCCAAGTGGTTCTCTGGTAACTAGGAATGTCCCAAAATTTTCTGAAGGACAGAAACTTTCCCTTGGTCATATTATTAAATTTTCCTTGAAAATCCCTATTTTCCACCAAAAATAATTACATAAATAAATTAAATACAGAAAAATCACATTTTCTCCTCTAATGTCTTTATTGACATATGAGTGAAGTCACATAAAAATTTCAAATTCATTTGAGCTCGATTTAGTGAGTTATGAAATTATTAAGCTTGAAGGGCAAAATGGTAATTAAAATTTTAACCCTTAATTAAAACTTTAGGCTTAATAAAATGAAAAAGTAAAATATTTGATCTTAATCTGATTTGGATGATTGAAATTTAAATAATTAAAGGGTAGAAACCTACTAAACAATTTAAAAATAATTAAAATAAACCTTAATCAAATAATTAATTAAATTTGGAAGAATAATAAAATTGGAATTATTAAAATAGGGATATTATTAGGAAGAGATTTGTTCTTTAATTTAAGAATCCCTAAATTAATCATCTCGATAATATTTAATTCTTAATTAAAATGATAATCCAAATTTAAGATTTAAAATGCTTAAAAGACTTAATCATTAAATTAAATTAAAGTTAAATTATTTAAATTAAATCCTTTTAAAATTTCAATTAAATTAATACTTTAACAATTAAAATTAAATCATCTTTAAAACATAAAAAATAAAATATTAAATTAAAAATTAAAAATAAAATTAAATTAAAAAATTAAATTAAATTAAATTAAATTAAATTAAATTAAATTAAAACATATTAAATTAAATCAATTAAATCAAATTAAATTAAATTAAATTAAATTAAATTAAATCAAATTAAATCAAATCAAATTAAATTAAATTAAATTAAATCATATTAAATTAAATTAAATTAAATTAAATTAAATTAAATTAAAAAAATAAAATCAAGTTAAAATTAAAATTAGATTAAATTAAATAAATTAAATTAAAATTGAAACTAAACGAAATTAAATTAAATTAAAGTTAAATTAAATTGAATTAAAGATAACATCACTTAAGACATAAAGAATTCAAAAATAAATATAAAACAACTTGAACAACTATTCGAACTTAAATCCATTAGCTGAAATTAAATTAAATCATAAATCACTTGAACATCGATTTGCCCTCGAAAGCTTTTGTTGTCGCGACTCCTAAATGGAGTATTAAGTGAAGTGTTACTTCACTTATAGGATATTCAGAATGTCCTAGTTCAGCTGAGCGAGATAACAAAACTTGAACTCCCGGACGATTAATTCATTTGTATAATTAAATTCTCTTGGACTTAAAATAATCCTAGAAATATTGAAAAGATGTTTAAGATTCGTCTTAAGCACTTCCTCGATATGATAGGATGTTTATAAGAATAATTGAACTTAATTGTTCTTTGATGAAGGAAATCGTCCTCGAAGCGAAATACAGAGCACACAGACGTCGTAGGAGATGACTAGGCATAGGAGTATGGACCTTGGTAGAAAACCATAACCCTTCCACTTAGCATTACATAGGAACTTGCTTTAAATGCTTAAATATTCTAATTGTGTTTTAAGTGCGGCTTGGGATGACGGGAAGACCCTCCGGAGTACGCTTTTATTTTATTACGATTTACCTTATTGCGATTTATTTAATCGCATCGCACTTACTTTTCTTGCATGATAAACAAGCTGTTGCATGAAAACCCACACCTTTAGGATAGTCCACTAAAGCTGAAACCAAAACTAAATTAAAAGTCATTACAAGATAAAATTCACCGCCACGACATTTCGAAATATAAAACAACTCGAAATTTAATCACAAACGAGCAACAAAACTACTATTACTGACTAAATTAAAACGTCTTGTTGGATGATCGGGAATACCTCGGATGATGTAACCTACGTGTTGCTAACGGGATTTCCGCGATGCAAATGAAAGTGTGGAACTCATTCGGTTGAGTTTAGCAAATTCATACGGATCTAAGTGAATCAGATAAAAATAACGATGCCGGAAGGATGGAGCCGTGGGATCTTAGCGGTGTTGTTATAATCGAACTTTAAGATTTGTTTAATTAAAATATTAAAAAACACACTGGATTTTAAGATTTTCTCTAAGCCAGAACACTTCTCTCATCTCCTGATTTATGACTTCTAAAACTAAACCTCTGCAACAAGGAGCTCGGAGCATGGTGGGCGGCACGGCCATCGTCGTCAGCCAAAACATGTATGCCTGACAAAACTTTCTTAGAATTAAATAACCAAGCCATAGGACTTCGAGGAAGTTTGCACAGTGCGACATAAATCCTCGGCTCTTCGTTAGGCATTTGCATGATCATATCATGTAAATTAAGCCTAACAGGTCTTAGGACTCAGGAGGTAGTCGTCGATACGACATAAACCCTCACATCTTCGAAATTATTTGTATGATTTTATCATACGAATATAAGTCACTAACTAATTAAAATTGGCGAGATCGAAATACTAAATAAACATTAGGGCTTTCCTAAATCCAAGCGAAACAATAGGATAGTCGGGGAAATTACCGGAGTTCGCTTTGAATGCGTGATTTCTCCTACCTTTCTTCCTTTGGATTCCCAAAATAAAATGTTCCAAATTTGATCCATTCACTATTGAAATTCAAAATTCGATCCTTTGAAAACTTAAACTTTGAAATTCTTGAGAGCGGAACTACGATTATTATCGAGAGTTTTCTTAGGTGATTCCGTCACTTAAGATGTAATTAGCTATAGAGCTTGCCCTTATAGGGAATTTTAAGAACCGGAGTAATATAAACCCTACTTAATTCATTTATATTAAGCGGGGAACTTGTCGGCTTATAAAATTGGTTCGCGGACCAAACGGATGTCACGAAACCTTTCTAGTTTATCTAATCGAGCCCCATTATCGAAGCGGTGTGTCATATTCTTCGGGATAGATACACGGTTTGTGGTGCGGTGCTCGTTTATGTAAACTATTCGGGATGTGAGATCAGTTTGATTTCATATCTTAAAATCTTCAAATTTAAAAATTATTTTCAAAATCAAATAATACTTTTCAAATTATTTATTTAAATTAAATTAAGAATTCGCAGACAATTTACGTAGGCGACCTCTTTTCAAAACAAAACACTCAACCTAAAAATATGCCGACAATTTACGGCGACTCCATTTGGGGAAAATTCTTCTCTCCATTTTTAATCGGATGAGTTCGCTTTCAAAAATCGGTAGTGTATCCATGTCCACTAGTGGATCGAACTACCCTTCTTTTCGTTGGAATACTATGTTCATTCTCTCCAGCAGTATAGGAGCATTCTCTTGTTTAGGACACCTCTGACATACGAGAGAGGTTCCGAGATCCTTTTACCTCATTTACGAGGTGGGGTGGACCCCGATAAGTGTTAGTTTAGGAGTGATCCTTCGAGTCGAGAAGTCTTGCATAAGACTTTCTTTTCCTTTCCAACTACGAATCGGATTCATTACCTTCTCTACACCTTTGAACATTCCGTTCTAAATAAACAAACCCTCTAATGAATGACTCATTTAACAAATAACTCCTTTTATAAATACATGAACAAGAATGTGTTCGGACTCTTTTCGATTCCTTTCTTTTCGTCACGATGAGAAGAAGCATAACTTGGGACCGACAATCGAATCTACCTGCGCGAAATGGAAGCCCCGAAGCTGATTTTCTCCTTCACCAATGGATCGGACTTCGCCATTTACAAGGATGAGGCTGCCCGACAATGGGATCATCCGGTTTGGACAAGGATTCGAGAACACGAATGTCAAGATCTGCTGACGTTACCCTTTTCGCACCGACGAACAAAGTATACGAAGCCGAGAGACCTTTGATCGAGTTCGACCTTAAGTCAACTCAAGAGTTTCCTCCCTATGATGGGTTCCAGTGAGAGGAATACTACTTGTCAGCAGGAGGACCGTTATCTCTACCCCAGTCGAGTCTAGTCGTCTCTGCACCTACCCCGGCTTCCGCCAGGCGAAGGGGAAGGAGGTTCGAATTTGTAACGAGCATGTTACCATGGAGGGTACAGATTTTCGTGCAAGACCTTCATTTTTGAAATTGGGTCCAGCTCAAGGGTTCCACCCCTAACACGGACTCAGAGAAGAAATAGAGGTAGGAAGATTGCCATAAAGGCCAGAGCAGCTAAAGTCGCTTTCTTAGAAGAAATCCCTGAGTACACACTACCTGAGTACATACCATTGCCTGAGTATACACCGCTTTTGGAAGGGAGTAGATTCCATCCCCTTTCCGCCGCAGCTGACGAGGAAAATGTCCGCAAGATTGCTTCTACATTACCTCGACCCGCATACTATAAGCGGCAACGAGAAGAAAAGGGTAAGGATTACATCATTTGCTCGACTACGGTTGTGATTGAGAAGTTAGCAAAGAAAGAGAAATGGCCTGTATCGGAGATTTTAAGAAGGATAGGACGGGTGCGAGCCGAATCCCATCTTGGGCCACGAGTAGAACTCGCTATCCGCTGCGGAAAAGCCGAATAAGAAGATAAAGGCTAGTCACCTGTTGTTGTTTCGGGTTTACGGATCGGGGAGGATACCACCTTCCAGGCATTCGGCAGATGGACCATCCAGGTCCGCAGCGCCTTCGCTGCTAGAAGGATGGTATGGCGTCCTACTACCGGCCGATTAAGGCCGAAACAACGACTCGAGAAGGAAAGTCTCGTCGGGAGACTTCGAGTCCGAAGAAAGCGCTACCGCAATGAAGGGGACTCATGAGAAGGAAACCGCGGAGCCATCGCATGATAAGCTGCGAAACCGCACGAAAAAGACCATTGGAAGACGTTATGGAAAAGCTAAGAGCGACATTCAACGATTAGCGAGAAAGAGAAGAAAAGTTCGGAGATGAACTTGACTCGTCGGAGTTCATGGATGATGAATATGCGAGAAATTAACATGGTTGGAACATGAGCATCGTCGGCTTCGCAAGGTGCTCACGGCAGTACAACGGAAAGAGATGAACCGGAAGCATTAAGAGCACTGAATTCGAGAAAAAGACGATACTGATCTCTCGATTGGCAAAAAGAATGGAAGAGATGGGCTGCCGGTCCTAGCCACTCTTCGAAGTCGAAGCTCGACCCTCGAGAGAAACGCCTTCGAAGTTATTCATATTACGGACGGAGGAAAAGAGATTACATCCGGTTAACGGAGACGATCGACGAAGAAGATTTTACCCGAATATGATTCCGGAGAAGGATATCGAGAGCATGGTGGAACGGCGGAGTGCGAGAAGCCTTGGCACAATCGAAGCACGGGACATCCATTCGGACGGGTAGACCTTACCCCGAAGAATTCGACGGCGTCCGATATCCGAAAGGCTTCGTACCACCTCCGTTGAAGACCTTTGATGGAGCCAGGAAACCCTCGGCGGCATGTTGCACATTTTCGTGCCGGTTGTTGCAATGCGGCGGAAGTGATGCTTTACTCTTCCGATAATTTGTCGGCGACTCGTCGGGGATCGCCTTTGATTGGTATGCGGAATTACCGAACGGTTCGGTGAAGACATTTTCGGAATTAGAGAACCTCTTCATCGAGCGATTTGCGGAGCTCGGCACCACATCACTATAGGTGATTTAGTGGTAGAGAAGCGAAGCCGAACGAAACTTTGGTGGATTACATACTTCGATGGAGGAATCTAAGTATGAAGTGTGAGCCGCGACTACGAGAACAACATGCGATCGGCATTTTACTTAAGAGCATTCATGGCCGAATAGCACTTCTCCTCGAGGATTTACTATTAAGACTTTCGAGAAGTTGTTAAGCAAGGCCGGAAGCTTGCAAGAGGAGGCGAAGCAATTAAGTTTCACCGACAAAACGAGACAAACGAAGCCCGTGAAAGACTTTTGAAAAGAAGTCGGGATCATCGCAGACGATCGATAAGGGCGAGCGGCCGATACTGAATACCGTCGAAACGGCCGCGACAAACTCAACGAGTTGCCGGCAACCCGGCCAGGCTATCGAGTCATCTCGACGGTATGAACAACCGCCTCGTCCACAACGTACGTTGAGGGAGCTTACGAGCGAGGAGTATCAGTTCAAGAATGAGGCGGTCGCGAAAATGTTTCAGCGATCGATGAAGACTCCGGATTTTCATTGCCAGGAGCCCGAGAGACCGGAAGAAGTCGACAAGAAAGGAGATCCCAACTTTTGCCCTTACCACCGGATGCTTGGACACAAGATAGAAGATTGTATTACCTTCGAAAGTTGGCTCGACGACGATCTTCGAAAAGGGAACATAACGATCCGAAGGAATACATGAAGGAACCCCGGAAAGGAGGTTCAGTCGATGTTATCTCGACGGATCTCATTGTTCCGATAGATCCCTATGCGACCGACGATGGATGGACTACCGCTTGGACAAAGTCTTCGAAGAAGATTTTAGATCGCATCCGAAAGCACTTCGGTGCGAGCCTCGATTTCAGAGTTCGAGCACATGTCGAGTCGGCGCTATCACTTGCGATAGAAGAACCACCTCGACGAGACGACGAAGAAAAGAAGAAAATTGACGAAGTAGAGAAGGCCGAGGGCTCCTAAGGCTAGGCTAGGGGCTGCTTATCCAGGGATAGTTGTTTTCGATTGGGGGAGAAATCCCTCGAACCTCTGACTCTGTATGATTATCTGCTCACTCCGGTGGGATCTTATAATGATGAGGGTTATGGCGTTGGCTACGTTTTGACTGTTTCTAATGATTACGTAACTAGCGACAATCAACCTAATCCGGACGTCGATTCTGATACAAATGACAATTCTCAAATCATACACAATCTCGACGATCACAATGAAAAAGAAGACATCCACCAAGGAGGCTACGAGAGTTCAACAAGCAACGAATCTATTTGCGAGTTTCGAGGAGCTCCAGTCACAATAGAGTTAAAGCCTTCGGACTCGAAGCTAATCCGGAGAAGAACTCGTCATTCCGATTCGAAGGAGACATCGGCGAACTCAATACTAGATTCGAAGAAATCACGAAGTCGACTTAAGAAGTGGAAGAGTTCTACCTCCGAGAATGGGTCCGAAGGACAAAGGAAAGCAGGTGATTGTTCAGGAAGAATCAACCCCGGCAGAAGAAATACCCATTCGGGAAGAAGCCGAGACACATGAAAACAAAGTGGACTACAACGTGCTAGCCCATCTTAGAAAACTACCAGCCAAACTGAGCATCTACGACGCTCTCATCTTATCGAAAGGAGATGAGAGAAGCTCGATCGAGGCCTTACATGATCCGGAAATTTGCTTAGCTCGAATGGCCGGAGATTCCTTAGATGAGGTTTGCTCGTTAAAGGAACGACGAGGTGTCACCTTCACGGACGATGACCTACTACTTGGGACGACGAGACCACGACCAGAGCCAGTTGTACATTTCGGTTACAATTGGGAAGTTTACACTCTCCAGAGTATTGGTGGATCCAGGAGCATCAATCAATATAATGAATCTTCGAATGCTAGCATATTTGGAAATTGATGCTCGCGAGCTTGAAGCGGACAAAATGTTATTAAGAGGATTCAACCTGAAAGGAGAAAGAGCCCTCGGCTCAATAACACTGCTAATGAAGACCGGTGACTTAGCAAAGACAACCGCGAAATTTCACATAATTGATTCGAAACGTCGTTCAACGCTCTCTTGGGCCGACCATGGAAACATGAAAACCGGATGGTACCATCATCTCTACATCGAGTGCATCGAAATACTACGATGGAGGGGAACGAGTGCATCAAAGGTGACTTACAACCATTCTCCATACATGAAATTGGAATCCATGAAGATGCGGCTTATTATGCACCTCCGAAGAAAACAATCTTCTCCAGATGATACCATAACGAATGAAGCGAAGGAAGTTCGGGACGACGAAGAACACTGAAGTTCTAGTCCAACGATCACTCACCACTCCCTTACGGCGAGATGGTGAAGGTTTCTCCACAACTCGCATCCGAGGTCGAGGCCGGGGACGAGGTCGTGGCGGAGACGTTAGGACGGTTGGACGGAGAAACCGGCCATCAATGTTGATTGGGAAGATAGTTACGAAGAAGAAAAAGAAATCGAAGCAAGAAGCGAGCGACAATAAGTCGGAAGAAGCCGCAATTCGGGATCTCTCTCGAAGATGAAAAGAACGAGGAATATAAATCGATGTACGAGAAGATTAACCACTATGTACATACTTATGACCACGACCCGATCCATTCTAATAAGATCGAGGGTATGGTGGTCGAAGAGGTACGTAGCGGCGGTGCAAAGCCGATCAAATTCTACCGTGGTGCTCCTTCCTCCAAAAGCGAAAATAATGTACAATTTGAAGATGTTACTTCATCGAAATTAATGGAATTGCCTTTTGAGTGGTACTCTCCTCGTGTTCGAAATTTAATTCGGCGTGGTTTCTTACCTCGACAATGAATAAAAGGTCAATCGCAATATTTTGAAAATTTATGGAATAACTCCGGTCGTCCACCCAATTCAAGGCATGGTCTCGGATTCGGCACGGTAGGATTGAGTTGACGATGCTGAATTTTGCATGGTTGTCACTTGCAAGTCCCAATGAAGAGCTGCAAGGAAGCTACAGAAGAACTTGAAGATTTACAAATTGGAAACGCTCCACCAGAGTTTGAAGAAGAGATCAAATCTACAATAGATGAGTTAACGGAAGTTAACTTAGGTACTAACGAAGAGCCTAGACCTACCTTTGTTAGCTCCTTACTCAATAAAGAAGACTCTGAAGAAATAATCAAGTTATTAATGGAATTTAAAGATTTTTTTGCTTGGAGCTACGATGAGATGCCAGGATTAGCTCCAGAGGTCGCAGTCCACAAGCTAGGAGTGGATCCTATTTCTACTCCAGTCAGACAAGGTTCCAGAAGAATGCGTTTAGAAATCGAACAGCAAGTCATAGCTGAAGTTAAAAAGCTAATAGACGCTAGATTTGTCCGTGAAGAACAATACCCGACTTGGCTTGCCAATGTGGTACCGGTCGGGAAGAAGAATGGTCGAGATCGAGAATTTTTGTGGATTTCGAGAGATTTAAACAAGGCATGTCCGAAAAGATGAATTCCCTCTACCGATCCCGGAATTAATGATCGACATTGCTTCGACACATGAAATATTCTCATTCATGGATGGATCTTCGGGATACAACCGAGATAAAAATGGCTCCGAGAAGATGAAAAACTTACGGCATTCGGAACGCCGATCGGAGTATATTGTTACACGGTGATGCCATTCGGACTCGAAGAACACGGGAGCAACCTACCGAGAGCGATGACAAGAATTTTTGATGATCTCATCCACGATCGAAGTCGAATGCTTACGTGGATGATGTGGTCATCAAAAGCAAAGTAAAGGAAAACCACATGTATGATTTGAGAATTGTTTTCAAACGATTAAGACAATTTAACCTTAAGATGAATCCTTAAAATGCGCCTTCGGCGTCACCTACAGGAAATTCTTAGGATTCGTTGTCGAGCATCATGGAATTGAAATCGACCGGAAAAGATTAAAAGCTATCTTAGAAATGCCACCTCCCAGAACCTTAAAACAACTACGATCTTTTCAAGGGAAGTTGGCATATCTTCGACGCTTTATCTCGAACTTGTCAGGTAGGTGTCAGCCTTTCTCGGCATTAGTTAAAAAGGACGCCAAATTTATTTGGGAAGAGAAATGCCAGAAGGCCTTCGAGGACATTAAACAATATTTAATGACACCTCACGTCTTAGCGACCAGATCTCGGAGTAGACCGTTGATACTTTATACCGCGGCTTTAGATGACTCTCTCGGAGGCTCTGTTAGCTGAGTCAATGATGAGGGTAAAGAAAATGCTCTTTACTACCTAAGTCATCGTTTACTTCCAACGGAAATAAAGTATCCCACAATTGAAAAGCAACATTTGGCCTCGATTTTCGCCGCTCAAAACTCGGGCACTACATGCTTTCTCATAAGGTCGACCTCGATCTCGAAATTTAATCCATTGCAATACTTGATGACCCGTCCAGCGCTTTCGGCGGACTTGCCGGGTGGTCGATGATATTGTTGCAATTCGATATACCTTTCGTGCCTCTTCGTGCCGTAAAGGACAAATCCTAGCGGACTTCCTCGCGGCACACCCTTTGCGGCGGAATCTCCTCTCAATGAAGACTTGTCGGACGAACAAATAATGAACTTAGAAGACCACGATGATCGACGTTGGGAATTATATTTTGACGGAGCATCTTCGACACACGAAGACGAAGAATCGCAAGTGATAGTGCCCGGTAAGACGAGGAATCGGACTAATCTTTATAACACGGAGCGGGGGATGTTAAGATATTCCTACCACTTAACGAGCCGTGTACAAACAACGAGCGGAATACGAAGCTCTCGTAACGAGGATTGGAATTAACTATTCGAATGAGGATAACAAACATCAACATCTACGGGGATTCGCGATTAATCATTCGACGGATCGCCGGACGAGTACAAAATTTTAAAGCCAAGACTCGAGCAATACATCCGGTATGCCATGAAGCTGTTGGAACAAATTCCGAATGTGACGATCTACAAAATTCCCAGAAGAAAACGCTTTAGCGAGATGCGTTAGCCCACCTCGCAAAAAAATATGCACACTTACAAGATGAATCGGTGGAAGTGTCGAGTTCACGGACGTCGGGTCCTATCACGACTCGACATAGACACAATACACAAATCGGAAAAAGAAGAAGAATCGATTGCAATGATGACGAAAAACACGAGAAGATTGGTGACGACCATTAATAGACTACACCACGAACAGGAAAACTACCGAGACCATAGGTCGTTAGCCCATCCGATCGAAAAAGAACTGCGTCCTACGCATTAATAAATAACACGTTATACGGAAGGTCTTTCAATCAAATTTGGCTAAGGTGCCTAAGCGGGTCCGAGGCCCGTGAAATTGTTAAAGAGGTGCATTCAGGACTCTGTGGCACTCACCAGTCAGGTCCGAAGATGAAAATGAAAATTAAAAGACTAGGGTACTACTGGCCCTCGATGATGACCGAAGCTGCATGAAAATCGCCGAAGAGCTGTCACCAATGCCAAGTGCGCGGAGTGGTTCTACACTAACCTCCAGATGTGCTACATCCAGACAATTGCGTCGTGGCCATTTGAATGTTGGGGCACGAGATATAGTGGGTCCAATAGAACCACCATCTTCGAAAGGACATCACTTCATTCTTGAGGCTACGGATTACTTTTCCAAGTGGGCGGGCGGTTCCACTCGGAGAAGTGAAAGCACACCACGTGCTACGGTTTTGAAGAACCAAGATGTCTACCGTTTCGGAGTGCCACGCGGGGATCATCTCGGATAATGGGTCGACATTCAGAAGCACGCAAATCAACAATTTTGTCGGGAGACACGGAATCGGCGGCGGTATTCGACAATTTACTACCCGAGAGCAAACGGCACTAGTCGAGGCTTTTAATAAAACTCTCGTTCGAATTTTAAAGAAAACTTTGGACGATAATAAGAGAAATTGGCACGAGAAGTTATTAGAAGCCTTATGGGTCTACCGGACCAACCTTCGAACTCCTACTCGAAGCTGCACCTTACGCTGCGGTGTATGGGTCCGAGGCGGTGTTACCTTTAGAGGTCCGGCTTCCTTCACTCGGAATCACGGTTGCAAACAAAATCACGACGAAGAGAATGCCAAATTACGACTAGAAGAATTGGAAAGCACTGGAAGGGAAAAGACTTGCGGCGCGACGAGAATTTAGAACTATACCAAGCCAAGATGGTTCGAGCCCATGACGGTCGAGTCCGCGCAAGAACCTTCAAAGTTGGTGACTTAGTTCTCGTTCTCGAAGACCTATCCTTGCACACCGCAAGATAGGAGGAAAATTTGAACCCACTTGGGAAGGGCCATTTGTGGTTGAGACGGCTACTCGAGAGGCTCCTACCAGCTAGTGAATTGCTAAGGAGAACGACATATGCTTACGATCAGATGGATGATACTTGAAAAAGTATTACGCTACTGATGTTTCGAAGGAATGGATTTTTTTTCATCCCTAGAAGCACGAGTGAAGTAATTACTTATGATTTGAGTCCGAACCCAAAAATAAAAAAATGTCGCTAAAATAAATAAAATCATGATAATAAAGTTTTCCTTGTTTTCTCTTCCATATCAAAATCTCTTTCCTGATCTTATCCCACTTCATTCATGTTGAAATTCAAAATACAAAAGTAATAAAAAAAACTCTGTCTTTAATAAACATTTTCTTAATGTTCTTGTTCTTAGTACAGCCCCTGATCCTTTTCCTTGTCTTTTCGCAGGGAAATGTCGAACGGGCGGTTGGTCCTGAACTTTAGAAATGGTGTAAGCCTTGCACTCGGCGAAAAGAGGGTGAAAGATGGAGCGATAATAGAGATTGACTCGAGACTTCACACCGGCGGCGCTGCAATACGAGGAAGGTAGGCGGGTCCCGATTGACCGAGAGGAGCCGCCCGGTCGGACGTAATGAAAGTAGGTGGCCCGAGCCACCGATCCGACAACAAGAAAAGGAAAACAAACACTTGAAGAAGACAAGAAAATCAAGTACGTAGTCGCTACGATGAAGGCGAGGCTTGTCGGCGCCGCGCCCATAGAAGTCGGGAAGTACGAAGAGCTACTCTCATAGCAACTCAACGAAGGAATAAAAATCGCCATATCCGCAAGATGTTAACTAAACTAGCGACGGACAGACGCGACGAGGCGATCGTTATTGCCGATACATATACTTCGAGGATACCAGTTCGCCAGGAACCTGAAGAAAGGAGGACGGCTCCGAGGATAGCAGAAGTGACCAGGGAAATCTCAAGAAGATCAGAAGAAGGAAGGCTACCACGCCACCAAATGAAGCCACCAGTAATGCATAACCTTGTTACAGAAACAACCCCGGAGGATGTCCCGACGGAGACCATCCACGAGGAGCCGAGGTACGCGGGAGAACGCGAAGGGATTGAGCCATATATCCGACGATACGTCACCGGGCCTCGCCATTTGCGGATTATTCCGGAATACGAGCTAGAAAGAATGCGAGAATGTTGAGAAGCGAACTTTTGAATACTTCGAGAGAATCGGAGGCGGGAGGATCAATATCTTAGAAGGCCTCGAGCTACATACGAGCGTGTTCTCGAATGCGAACAACAACAAATCGTGGACTGCATCCGAGATTTGAAAAGGATGGGTCGAGCGGGCCGCCTAAGAGAAAACACTTACTCGGAACCCGGAGGATGGATGCCGGGGAAAGGGAAAATTACGATACGATGTGGATGCTGCTACGACTTCGCGAGAAGACGGGAAGGGAAACCCACCGAGGATACTCCGTCATGGCAAGGTGGATCCGATGCCATTAGTCATCGAAAGGATGGTAAAGAGAATGATAACGTGGAGGATACGCCGGCGGATTGCATGCCCAACGGTTGCATCATTAACATTTACAAGAAGGGTGAGCTGCATGCACTCGCATAGATCACCATGACTTTGTCGGACCTTTCTCGCGATTTCTTTTACGAACGAGTGTAATATCATGTTCGGATCGACCTCCGGATAGCGAGCCTAGGTGAGTTCCGAGGGCCGATAAAGATACCACTACCGGTAGGTTCCGTCATGATACTAAAGGGCAACGGAGCGGATGTCGCTAAACATTGCATACGGGAGTACCAATGAAGCGGATCTCGGTTACTTTCGGAAGGATGGATGACGGAAAGCACCTTACCACTTCCGAGCGGACCCGGAGCTAGAGAGCCTCGGCCTTATGAGAGTTGTGAGTCACATGGAAAATATCACACCTCCAATGTACATCCATACGACATCCTTGCCAAGGATGGCTTGGAAGGTGATGTTATTGACCATGTACCTCACTATTCAGACATGGATTTTTGACAGATGCCTTTTTTGGATGGATCGACAAAGATCATACATAGTCCGTTTTGAGTCTACATGGATTGTATGAGATGTATTCCGGATCGAGTTGTATGATGTATCTTCAACATGATTGGAATGAAAGTGACCATGTCACATTTTTGGCCTTCACCTCTTTTGTGCAAGTTAATTGGGAAACGCCATTAAAGTTAAATGAACTTCGAACAAAGAACAGAAAAGAAACAAAAGAATAAAAGAAAACTTTCCTTAAAAATCTAAAAAAAAATGATGAACGCCAAATTCACATGAACATTAAATGAACGATAAAATAAATTTGAATCGTTAAAGGACAAACAAAATGAACACAAATTTTAAATCAAATCTCGATCAAATTCAAATTCAACCTTCCAGATCTCAAATCAAATCTCAATCAAATTCAAATTCAACCTTCCAAATCTGAAATCCAATCCATTCTACTCTCTCCCTTGTGTAGGATGGAAGCGGTCGATTCCATTGACGCGGAGCCACGAGGTTTTCGATTCGGATTTAGTGGCGAGGAATTATATCCAATCCAAACTAGAAACTTTCGATCAACTCTTTTGAATGGGATACGTAGCATCAACATATTCCCTCATAATCTGTTTCTTTCCACAAAAATCTTTTACAACTTTGATGAAATTCTCGAAACACCAAAATTCCACACTTTTCAAATCAACACAACAAATCTTTGCAAAATCAATTACCATTCAAAAATCAAACTTTTGGGGTTGAGGATTTTACATCGATCTGCACGTGCTTTAGGTTCTTTCCCTATCGCAATGAAATACATCGAAATCAAACTTTTGGGGTTGAGGATTTTACATACGATGCTTGCATTGCTTTAGGTTCTTTCCTATCGCAATGAAATACACCAAAATCAAACTTTGGGGTTGAGGATTTTACATCGATCTTTGCATTGCTTTAGGTTCTTTCCTATCGCAATGAAATACATCAAAATCAAATTCTTGGGGTTGAGGATTTTACATCCAGATCTTGCATTGCTTTAGGTTCTTTCCCTATCGCAATGAAATACATCAAAATCAAACTTTTGGGGTTGAGGATTTTACATCCGATCTTGCATTGCTTTAGGCTCTTTCCACTATCGCAATGAAATACATCAAAATCAAATTCTTGGGGTTGAGGGTTTTACATCCGATACTGCATTGCTTTTGGTTCTTTCCCTATCGCAATGAAATACATCAAAATCAACTTCTTGGGGTTGAGGATTTTACATCCGATACTCCACTGCTTTAGGTTTTTTCCCTATCACAAAGAAATACATCAAAATCAAATTCTTGAGGTTGAGGATTTTACATCCGATATTGCATTGCTTTAGGTTCTTTCCCTATCGCAATGAAATACATCAAAATCAAACTTTTGGGGTTGAGGATTTTACATCTGATACTGCATTGCTTTAGGATTCTTTCTCTATCTCAATGAAACACATCAAAATCAAACTTTTGAGGTTAAGGATTTTACATCCGATACTGCATTGCTTTAGGTTCTTTCCCTATTGCAATGAAGCACACCAAATCAAGCTGTTGAGGTTAAGGATTTTACATCCAATACCGCATTGCTACCGAGTTCTTTCCTCATTGTAATGGTTCAATCCAATCAATTCAAATTTTTAAGGTTGAAGATGTTACATCTAAAACCACAAAATTCCAATTTTCATTTCAAGATTCAGATCCCTTCAAATTAATTTTAACAAAACTTCAATCTAAATTGAAACTCAAACTAAAATCTGAGCTCACACATCAAAACTTAAACTGAAACAAAATGAAATCTAAATCGAAATTCCCCCAGATCATGTGATTTGGGATTCACCTCCTTTTCCTTTCCCAGAGTGATAGTTCGGGAATCTCCGGTCTCGGAGATATACTTGACACTCCCCAGCGGAAATTCTTCTACTTCGTCCTAAGTTTGTCACTTGGACATCCGTGTTGTTTTTGTTGATCTTTTCGGTCAACGCTTAATACGCGCGGTGTGCTTTGTTAGCACACCACACATATTGGGGTCCATTTGTTGACCTCATTTTTAATGAGGTCTTCTCTTCTTCTCTTTAGTACTTAGGATCTAGCCTTAGGCTTTTCCTTTGACTATCCTAGAGGATTAGAATTGGGACCCACCACTTAAAAATTCAAACCACTTCTTAACTCTCTGCAAACTCCACAAACTTGATTGTAGACCCCTAATCACTAGAGGGTTGAAATCGAATGTGGAAGTTTAAAGGATGAGTTCTATAGGACTCTTTGGCCTTAGGGCCCTGCTTGAGTGCAGTGAAGGGCTGACTTACACACACACACTACACCTATACACTACACTTTCACACACCTCCTAAAAACACACCCATACCTAACTTGACCTCTGACTCATGAAGGTGATTCCATGGATGGTCCTTAACCGCTAAGCCCTTTGGCTAAGAGGGTTAGGAACAACATAGTGAATGCCTCAAATGAGTCCCTTCATGGCTCATGTGGGCTTGATATGGCTTCATGGCTCAACCAAAATGATTTCATTCCACTTACAATTGCCAAATGTTCAATTTTCCAAATTTTTAATTTTTGGCCCCAGGGGACCTCTACACACTTTGCTTTACCCAAAAACCCTTGAAATTACCCAAATCCTCCAAAATTTCCAAATCACCCAAAATTCCCCAAAACCATTCCTAAACATTTCCTCACCAATCAAATTGATCATCCATAGCCAAAAATACCAAAAATTCGAAAAATACCCCCGATACCCTCCAAATACCCAAAATGCCCCTCTTGGCCAGAAAAATCCAAAATTCAGAAAATTCCCAGAAAATTTCAGAAAATCCCAAATATTCTTAATGTCATTTTGTCTAACTACACCATGGGCCAATTTTGTCAATTTACCCCACTTTTATTAAAATCCCCAATTTGACCCATTTTTAACCCAAAGTGAACCCAATGTCAAACCAAACCTACCCAATTGTCCCAAATTCTGGTCCAATTCAATTCTAAACTTCAATTCACATCCCCAACACTAGTCTAGACCAAATCCAAGCCCAATTTGATTGACATTTGAATCCAATTTCACTTTTGACCTTAAAGCCCAATTTGAACCCATGACCCAAACTTAGCTCAAACTCACCCAATTCAACTCCAATTAACCCCAAATATTTTCTAAACCTTCCTTAACATCCCCACAAACAAAAAACTAACATAATTTGCCCAAAATTTAGACCCAAACCCCACTCAAATTCAACCAAAAGCTAAAAGAACCAATCTTGACCTAAACCCAAACCTAACCCAAATAAGCCCGAACCCCAACATCAAAGCCCAACCAAAGTCAAAACCTCTTTGAAACACTCCCATAAAAATTTCCCAATATTAATTTTACAACAATTTCAACCCTAGCCCAACATTGGCCCAAGTTAGCCCAATTTGACCTACATTAACCCCTTTACCAAGAAGACCGAAATCCGACCCAATTCGAGCCCAAATCACTCCAAACTTGTTTCGAATCAATCATGACACATCCTTAGACAAAACTCAACATTTATTTAGCATGGCCCATTGCAAATTTTTCTATTCAAAAGCCCATTTTCTAACCTAAAAGCCCACTCCCTTAAACCTTCCTAAAAGCCCACCTTTACCAAATTTTAAAAGCCCAAAGTCCATTTTCAAGCGCACATGAAACATTTTCTTTATCATTCCTTTGATAATCCTATTTGACCAAAGTCTTAAACCATCATGAAATCAACCCATTTGTAGCATCATGACAAATCCCATCAATGGAATCCAAAGTTTTCAAAATTCCAAATAACCCTTTTCCATGCGAGTGAGACAACCTTTTCCCGAAGCCATGAGCGAAGCCGAATGAAGTCATGGAGCCATGCATAAGCCATATGCAAGCCATGGGGAGCCCTTTCCACCTCACCATGCCACTTATGGCAAGGAGAGGGGAGCCTTTCCTAAGCCTTCACTAAACCTTTTTTAACCACATTCATGATAAACTTTAACCAAAATTGGCCACCTCACGTTGGATGGGGACTTCACCACATATGTGAGGCTGACCCAAATGATCTCACATCAGCCCAAATCAAGCCTTGGTGAGTGAACCAAGCCAAAACCATGAATTGACCCAAATTGGACCAAAAATGCTCCTTACACCCATGCCATTTAAATCCTTGACTTTACAAATGGCATAACCCAATTGATTGCACCAAGATCGAAGCTCGATCATGTGAGTTTTCCTTAGCCGAAAAACCTTGATGAATAGAACCAAGCCAACCCTCATGGCCACCCAAGCTCCACCATAACCTTCCTTATTTAAACCCCACCTCCATGACCAAGTGGAAGAGATGCAAAGATTACCTTGTGTAAACTCCTGCCAAATTGTTCCCAAGCTTCTCCGAGCACTCCTAAGCTCAATCTAATCATTTCCGATTGAGGCCTCACCTCTTGGACAAAGGTATCAAATTTTTTTCTCCTCCAACCGAGCATGTTTTAATTTTCTGTAATTATTCACATGTTTTAAGTATATCATCACCATATAGATATGTGCTACTCGATTAGACGATCATTTTAAAAAAAAATTCATTCAATTTCGTTGAGAATCGAGGGAGATATCAAGGTTTGAAGTTGGACGGTTTTGGGTGAATAGAACTAGAGGAGAGAAGCGACGGTCGATCCAGATCGGGCGAGTATCCAACGGACGGCGGTGATGGATTTGGACGGTAGCTACATCCATGACGAGAACCGCGCCGGCCAATCGGGGAGCGACACGTGGCGATTGAGCGGGAAAATGAAATATTTTATTTATTTTTGACCACTAAACTTAAAAATGCATAACTTTGTGTAGAAAAATCATAAAAATAAAATTAAAATACCCACTTGCTCGGTGAAGAGGAGAATAATGTGGAAAAGAAATCATTTAATTTCATTAAGCATTTGATTTTTAATAATTTATTTACTCTCTGCACATTTTCAATTCTCCATGCATGTATACAATTCACCATGGCATGAGACCATAGGGCTTTTGAAGCCTCTGAATTTGAGAACATTTCTTGAATTTTCCAAAGTCAGAGGCCATCCCTATGAAGAGATATTGATTTTTAAACTCTAGGTTACTAGTTTGAGTATTTTAATTCCAATAATTAGCATATTGTGAAATAAATTCTAGGAAAATTTGGTGATGTTTATTATGACCAGTGGACCCTAGGAAAAATAGGTTTTGAGTTAACTCACTTGGAATAACCCTAATTGGCTTAAAAACCCAAAATAGAGTTTTAATTAATTAGAGCTAATCATACATCAAATTGACTTGAAATTAATCCTCCACTGACCTTTAGGATCGGAGGAACCCACCATAAAAGTTTGAAGTCAATTGGACTTGGTTAGCCCTATCAAATGGGTTGATTAAGCCATTTAGCCAAAATTAAACTTAAAAAATTCATAACTTTCAAAATGCTTTTCAAAAATTCACCAAATTGGTTTTGGAGCCTCTCTGATATCAGGGAAATTTAAGAAAATTAAAATTTCAATTTTCTAAAAAAGTTAATTTTTTGCATTATTTTAATATTTTTAATAATTAAAAAATAATAAAAATCACAAAAATAATAAAATTCACCAAAATTTCACATTTTGAATTTTAATCACTTAGGAACAAACCCCATATTTTTCTTAAGTCTATATGATGAGATATTAAATTTTAAAGCCCTAAGGTAATTTTAAAATTAAAAAAATGTATTTTTTAGCATTTCCACTAAAATAATTATAATAAATCAAAGAAAAATCAAAAAATTATAAAAATTGGTTCTCTAATTTCCTTGATATCAGAGAGATTTTTGAAAAATATAAAATTCATTTTTCAACCTTTATTTTATTTTTAAATTAATTAATACTCCAAAATTCAAAATAATTATAGTAAAAAAAATATAATTCAAAAAATCACCAAAATTGATCCAAGTGGTTCTCTAGTCACTAGGAATGTCCCATAATTTTTTGAAGGACAGAAACTTTCCCTTGGTCATATTATTAAATTTTCCTTGAAAATCCCTATTTTCCACCAAAAATAATTACATAAATAAATTAAACACAGAAAAATCACATTTTCTCCTCTAATGTCTTTATTGACATATGAGTGAAGTCACATAAAAATTTCAAATTCATTTGAGCTCAATTTAGTGAGTTATGAAATTATTAAGCTTGAAGGGCAAAATGGTAATTAAAATTTTAACCCTTAATTAAAACTTTAGGCTTAATAAAATGAAATAGTAAAATATTTGATCCTAATCTGATTTGGACGATTGAAATTTAAATAATTAAAGGGTAGAAACCTACTAAACAATTTAAAAATAATTAAAATAAACCTTAATCAAATAATTAATTAAATTTGGAAGAATAATAAAATTGGAATTATTAAAATAGGGATATTATTAGGAAGAGATTTGTTCTTTAATTTAAGAATCCCTAAATTAATCATCTCAATAGTATTTAATTCCTAATTAAAATGATAATCCAAATTTAAGATTTAAAATGCTAAAAGACTTAATCATTAAATTAAATTAAAGTTAAATTATTTAAATTAAATCCTTTTAAAATTTCAATTAAATTAATACTTTAACAATTAAAATTAAATCATCTTTAAAACATAAAAAATAAAATATTAAATTAAAATTAAAAATAAAATTAAATTAAAATTTAAATTAAATTAAATTAAATTAAATTAAATTAAATTAAATTAAAACATATTAAATTAAATCAAATTAAATTAAATTAAATTAAATTAAATTAAATTAAATTAAATTAAACTAAATCAAATTAAATCAAATTAAATTAAATTAAATTAAATTAAATCATAATAAATTAAATTAAATTAAATTAAAATAAATAATAAAATCAAGTTAAAATTAAAATTAGATTAGATTAAATAAATTAAATTAAAATTGAAACTAAACCAAATTAAATTAAATTAAAGTTAAATTAAATTGAATTAAAAATAACATCACCTAAGACATAAAGAATTCAAAAATAAATCTAAAACAACTTGAACATTATTCCGAACTTAAATCCATTAGCTGAAATTAAATTAAATCATAAATCACTTGAACATTAATTTGCCCTCGAAAGCTTTTGTTGTCACAACTCCTAAATGGAGTATTAAGTGAAGTGTTACTTCACTTATAGGATATTCAAATTTCCTAGTTCATTCGAGCGAGATAACAAAACTTGAACTCCCGGACGATTAATTCATTTGTATAATTAAATTCTCTTGGACTTAAAATAATCCTAGAAATATTGAAAAGATGTTTAAGATTTGTCTTAAGCACTTCCTCGATATGATAGGATGTTTATAAGAATAATTGAACTTAATTGTTCTTTGATGAAGGAAATCGTCCTCAAACCAAAATACCGACACCTAGACGTCATAGGAGATGACTAGCCATAGTGAGTAGGACCTTGGTAGAAAACCATAACCCTTCCCTTAGCTTTACCAGGAACTTGCTTTAAATGCTTAAATATTCTAATTGTGTTTTAAGTGCGGCTTGGGATGACGGGAAGACCCTCCGGGTATGCTTTTATTTTATGGCAATTTACCTTATTGCAATTTATTTAATCGCATCGCACTTACTTTTCTTGCATGATAAACAATCTGTTGCATGAAAACCCACACCTTTAGGATAGTCCCTAAAGCTGAAACCAAAACTAAATTAAAAGTCATTACAAGATAAAATTCACCGCCACAACATTTCAAAATATAAAATAACTCAAAATTTAATCATAAACAGAACAACAAAACTACAACTACAACTAAATTAAAACGTCTTGTTGGATGATCGGGAATACCTCGGATGATGTAACCTACGTGTTCTCGACGGGATTTCCCACGGTCTAAATGAAAGTGTGGAACTCATTCGGTTGAGTTTAGCGAAATTCATCTGGACTAAGTGAATCCGATAAAAAGAACGATGTCGGAAGGATGGAACCGTGGGATCTTAGCCGGTGTTGTTATAATCAACTTTAAGATTTGTTTAATTAAAATATTAAAAAACACCTAGATTTTAAGATTTTCTCTAAACGGAACACTTCTCTCATCTCACTGATTTATGACTTCTAAAACTAAACCTACTGCAACAAGGAGCTCGGAGCATGGTGGGCAGCACGGCCATCGTCATCAGCAAAACCTGAGTCTACTTCAGCAAAACTTTCTTAGAATTAAATAACCAAGCCATAGGACTTCGAGGAAGTTTGCCTAGTGCAACATAAATCCTCAACTCTTCGTTAGACATTTGCATGATCATATCATGTAAATTAAGCCCTAACCGGTCTTAGGAATCCGAGGTAGTCGTCCGATACGACATAACCCTCACATCTTCGAGGCTATTTGTATGATTTTATCATACGAATATAAGTCCTAACTAATTAAAATTGGCAAGATCAAAATACTAAATAAACATTAGGGCTTTATAGGGGCTTGCCCTTATAGGGAACTTTAAGAACCCGAGGTAATATAAACCACCTTGGTCGTTTATATTAAAAAGCGGGGAACTTGTCGCTTATAAAATTGGTTCGTAGACAAAACGGATGTCACAAATCTTCTAGTTTATTCGCAAGGCCCCATCATCGAGCGAGTGTGTCTACTCTCGGGGATAGATATACAGTTTGTGGTGCGGTGCTCGTTTATATAAACTATTCGGGAATGTGAATCTGACTTGATTTATATCTTAAAATTTTTCAAATTTAAAATAATTTTCAAAATCAATCACACTTTTCAAATTATTTATTTAAATTAAATTAAAAACTCGCCGACAATTTCTGTAGACGACCTCTTTTCAAAAATACAACACTCAACCTAAAAATATGCCGACAAATGGGGTCCAGAGATCTTCAACAATATTGTAGATATGGTTGTCTAGAAGAATTGTAATGAAGACATAAAATGGTTTTTATTGAGTTTAGAGGGACAATTTGGTGGATTTAAAACATGTGTTTATCTTGGGTCAAAATTGGGGTTTCTTTGGTCCAAAATGGACTTGGGTAAGACCTGAGCTCAAATTATGGGCAATTGATGATCCAATTTAGTTTAAGGAGGTGTTATAAAAAGTTTGGAATTGAAATTGGGAGGAGTTGATTGACATTGGGTCACTTTAGGAGTTTTGGGTTAGGCGAGAATTGGGGATTTTGATTTCAAGTGGAATTAGATTCGAATGTGGGTCGCATTGGACTTGAATATGGTACACGTTGATGTTGGGGATGTTGAATTTTGGTTTAGAATTGAATTTGGCAAAGTGGGGTCAATTGAGTCGAATTGGGTTTGGTTTTAGAGCTTTCTTTGGTTAAATGGGCAAAGTTCGGATTTTGGTAAAAATTAGGCTTATTTGACAAAATTGACCCATGGTGTAGTTGAAAAAAGGGGGGGGAAATGCAATTGAGTTTTTAGGATTTCTTGGAATTTTTGGGAATTTTTGTGGAATTTTTGGATTTTGGGCAAAAAGAGATTATTTTGGGTATTTTGAGGGTATTGGGGGGTATTTTTGGAAATTTTGGAATTTTTGGTTATGAATGGTCGATTTGAGTGTTAAGGAATATCTTGGAATGATTTTTTTTTGGGGGATTTTTGGTGAATTTGGGTAATTTTGGAAATTTTAGGTATTTTGGGTAGTTTAGGGTTATTTAGGGGGCAAAGGGGCAAAAATTGAAATTTTGGAAATTTAGTGGCTTAATTGAGCAGGATGTAATGACGAGGTCACTTACATTTGGTCTCTATGTGTTAGTCCCATACCACTTAGTCATAGACTTAGGCGAAATTTATCCACATGAGTTTCAAAGAGTTCGGGGGTTGAAATTAGAATGTGCGGTGTGTGTACGTTGTGAATGTGAGATTGTGAAGTATATGAGTGGTGATCTCAGACCTCCCTCGGGACAGATTATGTTACGACCACCCTGAGAACTTCCCTAGGATTCCTTATGCTTGCCTTTCTGCAAAAGGTAGAGTTAGGTCTTAAGCATATGAAAACCCCCCAGTGAAGCGAGAAGAGTTTTTGAATCCCGAACTCGAGTTAAAAATGTTTCCTGAAAATTTGAAGTATGCTTTTCTAGGTGAATCCTCAACCTTGCCTGTTATAATTTCCTCTCAATTAACTAAAAAAGAAGAAGTGAGTTTACTTGAAATTTTGAAGAAGTACAAGAAAACCTTTGGATGGACAATTACTGATATTAAAGGAATCAGTCCTTCAATTTGTATGCACATAATTCTTATGGAAAATAATAGCAAACCGCGGGCTGATCCCCAAAGGAGATTAAATCCTATTATGAAAGAAGTTGTTAAGAAAGAAATTTTAAAGTGGTTGGATACTGGAATTATCTACCCTATTTCGTATAAGGTGCATGGGTTAGTCCTATTCACCGTGTTCCTAAGAAAGGAGGAGTAATCATGATCGTTAATGAAAAGAATGAAATGATACCAACAAGACAAGTTACTGGGTGGCGAATATGCATTGATTATAGAAAATTAAACCTTGCCACAAGGAAAGATCATTTTCCACTCCCTTTCTAGATCAAATGTTGGATAGGATCGGTCGGGCATAAATACTTTTGTTTTCTCGGATGGATATACTCGGTTACCACCAAATTCAAATTGCTCCTGAGGATCAAGAGAAAACTACGTTTACCGATCCTTATGGTACGTTTGCTTTTAGAAGAATGCCCTTTGGTTTATGTAATGTCCCTGTTACATTTTAGAGATGTATGATGGTTATTTTTTGTGATTTAATTGAAAAAGGGATTGAAATTTTTATGGATGACTTTTTAGTGTTTGGAATTTCATTTGAATCATGTTTAGAACATCTATCTAAAGTTCTAAAATGCCGCGAAGAAACTAATTTGGTCCTTAATCGGGAAAAATGCCAATTTATAAGTAGCAAGGAGGAATTATTTTGGGATATCGGATTTCGTAAAAGGTTTGGAGGTAGATCCTGCAAAAATTCAAGTTATATCTAATTTACCTTACCCAACCAATGTAAGGGGAATTATAAGTTTTTTAGGCATGCTGGATTCTACAGGTGTTACATTAAAGACTTTTCAAAAATTACAAAACCTTTATGCCGTTTACTGGAAAAGGATGCAAATTTTAATTTTGATGATAACTGCCCTAAAGCCTTTGAAACATTAAAAGAAAAGTTAATCACTGCACCTGTAATAATTTCACCAAATTGGGAAAAACCTTTTGAATTAATGTGTGATGCTAGTGATTATGCTATTGGTGTCATTTTGGGTCGAAATATGATAAAATTTTCGAAGTAATTTATTATGCTAGTAAAACTCTTAATGAAGCTCAAATTAATTATACCACTACCGAGAAAGAGTTATTAGCTATAGTATTTGCCTTTGATAAATTTCGATCATATTTAATATGAACTAAATGTGTCGTGCATACCGATCATTCTGCTATTAAATACTTAATGAAGAAAAATGATGCAAAACCGAGACTTATAAGATGGATTCTTCTTTTGCAAGAATTTGATTTTGAAATAGTAGATAGGAAGGGTTCTGACAATCAAATTTTTGATCATTTGTCCAGGCTTGAAATTGAAAAATCTCTCCGTGATATCGAAGAAATTAATGAACATTTTCCCGATGTAAAACTCGTTTATCGTTAAAGAAAGGAATGTTCTGTGGTATGCAGACATAGTAAACTTTATTGTTAGTAATATTATACCCTATGGTTTGACATATCATGAAAAGAAGAAATTTCTATTTGATGCTAAGACTTATTTTTGGGATGACCCATTTTTATATAAACAAGGAAAGGATCTTATAATTCGAAGATGTGTACCTTTGGAAGAGACTTATGAAATTACAAAAAATGTCATGATTTTGATTATGGGGGAAATTTTGGAAGTGATAAAACTGCATATAAAATATTACAATCAGGAGTTTATTGGCCTATAATTTTTAAGGATGTGAATGATTATATTAAAAATTGTGATAGATGTCAGCGTGTAGGCAATATTTCTAGAAGAAGTGAGATGCCCCTCAATTATATGTTGGAAGTTGAAATATTTGATGTTTGGAGATTAGATATTATGGGACCATTTACACCATCTTTCAGAAATGTGTATATTTTGATAGCAGTAGATTATGTTTCCAAATGGATTGAAGCTATTGCTTTACCTCGATGTGATGCTTAAAGTGTTGCAAAGTTTTTAGAAAATAATATATTTTGCAGATTTGGAATACCAAGAGTAATCATAACTGATGGGGGAAGTCATTTTAGAAATGCGATTATTGGGAAGTTAGCAAAGAAATATCATATTAATCATCACATTGCTACTGCTTATCATCCGCGGACAAGTGGTTTGGTTGAATTATCCAATCATGAAATTAAAAGAATACTGGAAATAACAGTTTATCCAAATAGAAAGGATTGGTCAATTAAACTGGATTATGCTTTGTGGAGCCTATAGAATCGCTACGTAACATCTATAGGAATGTCCCCATATAGGCCGATTTTTCGAAAAGCTTCGTCATTTACCTTTTGAACTTGAGCATAAAGCTTATTGGGCTATTAAAGAGTTCAATTATACTTTGAAAGATGTTGCTGAAAAGAGATTATTGCAATTGAATGAGCTTGAAAAAATAAGGAATGAATCTTATGAAAATGCTAAGATTAATAAGGAAAAGATGAAATTATGGCATGATCGGAAGATTCTTACCAAAAACCTTGTACCAGAACAACAAGTTTGCTGTATAGTGCTATATTGAGAATATTTTCTGGAAAACTTAAGTCCAGGTGGATGGGTCCATTCATCGTGATAAAAGTTTATTCTTATGGAGCTCGTAGATATTCAAGATCCTAAGACGGAAAAATATTTAAAGTTAACGGACATAGACTTAAACCTTATTTTTCGCTCAATAAATCTAAATCTGATGAGAATTTCGATGTTGGGTCACTCGTAATGAGTTCGGGTATGTCGAGTCGAAGACGTTAAAATATGCGCTTTCGTGGGAGGCAACCCATATTTATCGGTGTGCTTTGCTTTATGATTGTTTTCGTGTGTTTTGTTTCGCTTTGTTCGGTTTGTTTTTATGTTTTTAATGGTAGTAATTTGGAGTTTATAAACTTAAGTAGAGTTTATTCGACCTTAATCGATGATTTAGTGAAGTTCGAATGAGAATTTGGACACTTAGCGGACCTGTGCTAAAATGTGCACTGGCGGCTAAGCGCCGACTAGTTGGCGCTTAGGTGCCACAGTTATAAAAAACGTGAAAAATGTGAATTTAGAAGCCTAGATCGTGGGGGAGAAGTTATGGGAGTTATTTAGAAGATTCTAAACGTCTAGGGGAATATTCTAGAATCTCCCAAGTCTATAAAAAGGACTAGACTTGATGAAACACTTACCCTAAGTCCAAATTTTATTTCGAAGTCTAAGAAGAAAATTTTCAAGAGCACCATGTCTTCCCGGGAGAACGAGATGAAGAAGAAGCAAGATTTCGATAAAAGTAAGTTCATGAGTGATAGTGCTAAGGAGTTATTTAATGGATATCTGGTCGTTAGTATTCAAGGTATAACAGTAGATGATTGCGAAAATTGAAGCCCGAGTGACTTCAATGGAAGCAAAAATCAATGATATTACCTTACATCTGGATTACATGGGATGGCAACTCAAGATGCAATTCAATCATTCAAGGTATGTGGAAGAAATAAATAAAGTGATGTTTGTGAAAAATAAATGGATTGAAGAAGATGATATAAGAATGAACAATGATCGCCCGTTCTATCAAATCTACATTTCTGAAGGGTCAAATGAGAATAATAGTGGTCCTGGTTATATTCCGCCTAATGGAGAGTGGAAAATGTGTTTTGTTTGTATATGTTTAGTGTCTTAATGTGTTATGTTAGTGTTCTTGTGAGTTCATGTTTGATGTGTTTAGTGTTTTTATATATGCCTGATGATGTGATGGGTACATCTTAGAGATGTATACTTATCGACTTAATATTATAGTGTCTTGTATTTCGAGAATTTTATCCTTTCTGTTTGGATAGAAATTCTAGTGTTGGATTAAATGTTATGTTTGTTTAGAATATAAGTTTGTGTTTTGTGAAATTTGTGTGGAATCAATAGTTATTAAACTTTAATTTGGAGTATTAGAAGACTTATGTGGGAGAATTAATTATTGTGGACTAATTAAGGGTAATTAACAAAGTGATTTAGTGCATATACCTTACTTATAAAAATTTAGGTACTGGCGGCTAAGCGCCAGAATGCCGGCGTTTATGCGCCAGATTTTGTGGCCAAGCGCCGATAGTTCGCGCTTAGGCTCCAGTTCGCGAAAATTGATTCCCGAAAGTTAAAAACCCAAAAATTGTCATTTTCAACCACCCCATCATTTTCAACCTTTGCTTTGCCGCGAAAGAGGAGCCTAGGGTATCATATTGTGGATCATTTAAGAGCCGATCTCAACAAAAATTGTTAGATTTGGATTCCTTGAGGTAAGAGCACTACTCCTAAGTAAAATTTTTTTATTTTCACCATGTATTTTGAGTACATTATGGAAAATCTTAAAATCACTATTCATGGTGAAATTTTGAGGAAAAACTTGAGAAATTGCTTGGATTTAGTGAAAATATCTTTTGGAAGATAATTTAGCAAGTTTAGTTTGATTTTAGAATTTATGGTGAATTTTTTGTGAATTTTTAGAGATGGCTCCAAAGTCAAAGCACGCTCGAGAAAAGACGAAGTTTGATTCTGACAAATTTCTTAGTTTGAGGGCTGAGGAACGATACGTCGATGCATTGCAATCACGTAAGTTGATTCCTGAGCGAGTGTTTAGTAAGCCAGGAGAGGTGATTGAAGATATGATTGCAAGAAGAAACCGACGAATCATCGTTTCTTCTCCGCCGTTGCCGTTGTTTCGTGGTAAGAGAATTTTATGCAAATTTACCTACGGCAGAGGAAAATCAGGTGATGGTTAGGAGGCATGAAGTAAACTTTTCTTCAGGTGCAATCAATACCTTTTATGGACTACCTCCTGATATGTTTTGTTTTTATTCTAACTATCATCATTCGGAAGGAGAATTAGATGAGATTATGGAGTTTTTGACTGATGGAAGAGGATTATGGAAAATTACAAATGATAGAAGAGTGAACTTTCCTGCTTCCAAATTGAATGCCATTTCTAAGGCTTGGCATTATTTTATCTCATCTAAGTTGTTACCTTCAAGTCACACTAGTGAAGTGACGAGAGAAAGAGCTGTGTTGAACCATTGTATTCAGCATGGGAAGCCTATTGATATTGGAGGGATAATTTATGATTATGTTTTAAACTGTGCTAGATCAACCACGATCGCTAGGTATGGGATTTCCTTCCTGATTCATTCACTCGTGTGAAAGATCTGGAGTAAAATTTGAAACCTGGGAAGAGGTACTTCAGCCATTGAGACCAATTAGTAGTGTAAATGTTGGTGCTTACAATGTACATTCAGAGTTTAGTTGGAGAGGAGGATTTGGTAGGGCTTCTATCGCTTCGCCTTCGTCGCTTCTACTTCTCGTGCTTCTACTTCACGTGCTTCATCATCAACTGATTCACAGACTAGTTTTTAAAAAAAGATTTTGAAAAAAGTGAGTCTTACTTGAGAGCATGTGAGAGATATGGATGGTAAGCTGGATAATGTTGAGAGATATATTATAAAACATGATGAAGATGAGGAGAATTATCAGCAATACTTGGATAGACCGATTAGAGGAGATCGCAGTGTCGAGATGCCACCTCATCCATTCTATATACCTTATGTGCCATCCAGAGATTGGAACGAGCAAGATGATGATGATGATGA
The DNA here is from genome assembly GCA_022702705.1 of Papilionanthe hookeriana x Papilionanthe teres. Classification (NCBI taxonomy): domain Eukaryota; kingdom Viridiplantae; phylum Streptophyta; class Magnoliopsida; order Asparagales; family Orchidaceae; genus Papilionanthe; species Papilionanthe hookeriana x Papilionanthe teres. Next base: position 18,702,522 of record CM040438.1, read on the forward strand.
GGATGAAGAGTAGTTGTATGTGTGTTTATTTTAGTTATTGTGTTGTTATGTTGTGTTTTTGTATGCTTCATCTAGTATTTTGTTCGATGATTGTATCGTGATGTAAACCTTGATAGTGATGCGTATCGTAGTTGTACTATTTATCTCGTTATGCATATTCAGGTATTGTTGTTGTTTTATTATGGATTTATATGTTGTCGTGTGGTAGTGTGTAATTGTAAATGTTTTTTATGTGTATGTTATATCGCAGTTTTTAATAAGTGTGTACTTTAATTTAAAAACTCGTTAGGAGATTATAAACCACAATTAGAACTTCTACTTAGGAAAACTACATGTTTAAAATTCTTCAAATTCCACTATTATCTCGTTATCCGTATCGTTGTTTTATTTTAGTTGGTGTGTATTTTCTTTAAAACCTCCACTACTCGTAGAAGTCTTCGAAATTTTTACTTTTCTTATTATAAAAAAAAAGAAAATGTTTTGAAAACTAAATTTGATTTCATGTTACTCCCGTTATTTAAATTGCTATACTCGCATATTAGGATATTAAAAATTCCCGGAAGCATGTTATGTCAGCTTTTTTATTTTTCACCCCTGTATCATTTCTTATGCTTAAATATTTTATCTTAATTAAAAATTTAAAGTTTGGGGGGGGGATTTTAAAAACAAAGATTTCAAAAACCTAAAATATTATTTGATTCTCAAGAATACTTAAAATAAATCTTATTTTTGATTGAGAACAATTATGTACATAAAGTTATATTAGGGGAATAAAATTTCGAATATAGAAATGAATAAGAGAATTTAGTTAAAATTTATAGTAATCATGAATACTTAAAGTTAAAATTTTCTTAATGAAGAGGTGTTAAATAAAGTTAAACTATCTTTAGTAAGAAGTTTTGTATTTTTGGATAAATAGAAGATTTGACTTTTATACTTCAAAGTTTAAATTTATTTTATTGAAGAGTAATTTTCAACTCCTATGATTTTTAAGAGAAAGGTGTATATCTGACCTTTATTTTAAATGGAAGGGTGGAATTCAAAATCATTAAAGGCCTATCCAGATATAGTAATCCTTACCTTATAAAAAATAAAAAAAAATAAAAAAAAAAGAAAAGAGAAGAGAAAAAGTGAAAAAAAAGTTTATGAAAAGGGAGGAGAAGCTTGAGGATTTAAGGGCATAATCAAAAATTGGTTTCATACATAAAGTTTAAGATATAAGATCGAGAAAATCTAAAGCTTAAAGTTGTAATATAAGTAAGTAAAATTATTTTTCAAATAAAGATTTTTAAGTGAAAAAAATAAATGTTTGAATCCTATACTTTGAAAAATCTACAAATATTTCTGAAATAGATATGGACTTATAATTATCATTTTCTTTTACATAAGAACTTTCTAAACTTTAAGTTGGTTTTAATTACTGAAATTTTTTCTAAATTGGACTATTCCATTTCTAGAACAAAATTTTGTTATCTTCTTAAGAAACTCATTACATAATTTGTATGCTAAAATGTTTTATGAGATTAACTCGTCACTCGAGGACAAGTAATATTTTAAGTTTAGTGGAATTTTGATACACCTAAAATATATAGTATTTTTATGCACATTTTTATACCTATTTTTAATGATATTTTACTTTAATGGAAGGTATTTTGTGTTTTTCTTGCAGGTATGATGAAAATAGATGGTCATGATGAAAGGAGCAAAATTGGATCAAATTTGGAGTAAGAAAATGAAAAATAAAAAATTTGGCACTGGCGGCTATGCGCTACTGGGCCAGCACTTAGCCGCCACAGTTATAAATCAAACTTTAATTAGATTTGGCACCAACTTCAAAAGGGAATGGATGCAACTCTTGGTGGTAACATCCATAACTTCCTTTGGGTGGCAAATATGAATGAAGGGGTGCGTTCCTTGGTAGATACATCGAATCTGGACACATTTTGAAGAGACACCAAGGCACCTTTTTGTTCACTATTTAAAGAGAGTCTTAGAAGTGAAGAAGTGAAGAATAGAAGAGGCTCTTCACTGTATTTCAAAGAGAGAAATTTAGCAGATTCTTCCACTGCATTTTAAGTTTATATTTAGAGTAGGAGGAGAGAGTAGAAAGGAGAAAAGGGTCGGAGTTAAGAGTTCTTCTCCCACTTCTTTTCTTTCTTTTAGTTTAGTTTTTATTGAAGTCTGAAGTCTGTATTCTGAGTCATCGGAGTTTGGAGACTTGCTCTGAGGAGTAGTTTAGCGAAGAGTCAAAGTTTCAGAGGAACTTCCTTAGTATTGTGGAAAGGATTTCCAGATAATTATTTACTTTTATTTTATTTATCAATCCTTGCTTTCGTTTATTATTTTTCTTATTGTTTTTAATTTCAAATCAATGTCTTTTTATATTTTCCCAATGCATTCTGAGTAGTTTACTTTATCTTTTTCTTTCTTAAAATGGAGAAGTAATTAATTTAAAGAGAATTGTTGTGGAAAGTATCAGTGTTTAAATGTTGGAAAAAGTTGTGAAGATTGATTCCGAGAACTTTGTTTACTTCTTAATTTGGTCTGTTAAGTTGTAAAATTTCTTGAGATTATGTAAGATCCAATGCGGTATTATCTCATTAAAGTTAGTAGGAATCACATGCAATTATATGGGTGAGAACTCGTATTCCATATAAGTGAATGTAATATTAGAAGATATTTTTATAGTATGGAGTAAAATTAGAGGATTTTAGAGTGACAGGCTAAAACCCCCTAATTTGGTTTGAAGTTTTGATTTTTGTTATGATAAGTTAGCCCCCGTGTGGTGGGAATCGAGGGAACTCTAGAGTGAGAAACTCGGTATCTTCCCCGCCTAACCATGTTCAAAATAATATAAATTTCAAATTAACCTATGTTCTTTATAGAACCAAGTAAGGGTAAAGAACACATTTGCTTCTATCTCATCACAACAAAATTTAAATACTTCCACAACAATACTTTAAGAATTATTACTACTTCATGAAAGGAAAGAAAAAATATTTTCGTTAATAGTATTTTTACATCCAGAGTGTTATTAGTTATTGAAACCTTTACTTTAACTGCTTAGCATTTTATTAAAAAAATTTCAAAAGACAAATCAACTTTCTAAAACTTTTCAAAATCAAGACATACTATTTCAAAAATAATTAAAGAAAGTAAAAAGATAATTTTCTAAACTCCTTTAAAGATTTTTAACTTTTCCCTGTGGGTTTGATATCTTGTGGCTTAATCAGAAAGTCCTATATTACTTGATAAACGATACGTATACTTGCGTAGTATCCCATATTATAAAATCATAATTTTCATATCTTAAAATCATTAGCGCACTTATATCTGACGGTACCAAGTTTTGGCGCCGTTGTACTTATATCTATTGGGGATCAACTGGTATGCAGAATTGCCCAACGGCTCAGTAAAAACATTTATAGAGTTGGAAAACTTATTCGTGAAACGGTTTGCTGGGCCGACCGTTGATCGGTGACTTAGCAAAGACAACCACAAAATTCTACATAATTGATTTTGAAACATCATTCAATGCACTACTGGGCTGACCGTGGATCCATGAAAACCGGATGGTACCGTCGTCTCTGCACCAGTGTATAAAGTATTATGAAGGAGGACAAGAACAATGTATCAAAGGTGACTTACAACCGTTTTCCGTGCACAAAATTGGAATTCACAAAGACGCCGCCTACTACGCACCTCCGAAGAAAACAATCTTCTCCAGAAACGCCTTGCCGAATGAAGCAAAAGAAATTCAAGACTACGAAGATCCTCAAATTCTAGTTCAACAATTACTCACCACTCCCTTACGGAGAGATGGTGAAGGTTTCTCCAGAGCTCGCATCCGAGGTCGAGGCCGGGGATGAGGTCTAGGAAGAAACAGTAGAATAGTTAAACAAAAGAATCCGGTTGTCAAAGTTGATTGGGAAGATAGTTCCGAAGAAGAAGAAAAGAAAGAAATCAAGAAAGAAGCAGCAACGATAAGTCAGAAGAAGCCTCAATTCAAGATTTTACTAAAAGTTGAAAGGAATGAAGAATACAAAGCAATGTACGAAAAGATAAACAACTATGTGCATACTATGAACCTAACCCTGATCTACCCTAATATGGTTGAGGGAATGGTGGTCAAGGAAGTACATGGTGGCGGTGATAAGCCAATCAAATTTTACCGTGGTGCTTTTTCTTCCAATATTGAAATTGATGTAAAAATTGAAGATGTTGCTTCATCTGAATTAATGGAATTGCTTTTTGAGTGGTATTCTCCCCGTGCTCAAAATTTAATTCGATGTGCTATCTTACCTAAGCAGTGGTCAAAAGATCAATCACACCGCTTCGAAAAGTTATGGAGTAATGCCAGTCGACCTCCTAATTCAAAGCATGGTCTCGGGTTCGGCACGGTAGGGCCAACTGATGATACAGGATTTTGTTTGGTTGTCGCTTGCGAGCCTAATGAAGACTGCCTAGAAGCTTCAGATGATCTCGAGGACTTTCCAATTGGAGACGCTCCACCAAAAATTGAAGAAGAGATTAAATCTACAATAGACGAGTTAATGGAAGTTAACTTAAGTACTAGCGAAGAGCCTAGGCTGAACTTTGTTAGCTCCTTGCTCAATAAATAAGACTCCGAAAATATGATCAAGCTATTAATGGATTTCAAGGACTGTTTTGGTTGGATTTATGATGAAATGCCGGGATTATCTCCAGAAGTCGCAGTTCACAAGTTAGGAGTGGATCACACTGTCGTTCCAGTCAGACAAGCTCCAAGAAGAAGTTAAGAAGCTAATCGACGCTAAACTTGTCCATGAAGAACAATATCCAACTTGGTTAGCCAATGTGGTACCAGTTAGAAAGAAGAACAGTTAAATCAGAATCTGCGTGGATTTCAGAGATTTGAACAAAGCATGTCCAAAGGACAAATTCCCTCTACCAATTCCAGAGTTAATGATAGACATCGCTTTGACACACGAAGTCTTCTCTTTCATGGATGAATCATCAGGATACAATCAGATAAAGATGGCATTAGAAGATGAAAAGCTCACATCATTCAGAACGCCAATCGGAGTATACTTCTACACAATAATGCCTTTCAGATTAAAGAACGCAAGAGCGACATACCAAAGAGCAATGAAGAAGATTTTTGATGATCTCATTCACAACCAAGTCGAGTGCTACGTGGATGATGTAGTCATCAAAAGCAAATTGAAAGAAGATCACTTGTATGATTTGAGAATTGTTTTCGAGCGATTAAGACAATTTAACCTTAAGATGAATCCCCTAAAACATGCCTTCAGTGTCACCTCAGGGAAATTCTTAAGATTTGTTGTCCGACATCGCGGTATTGAAATCGATCCGGAGAAGATTAAAGCTATCTTAGAAATGCCGCCTCTCAATACTTTGAAACAACTACAATCATTTCATGGGAAGTTGGCATATCTTCGACGTTTTATTTCTAATTTGTCAGTAAGGTGTCAGCCTTTTTCTGCTTTGGTTAAGAAGGATTCCAAGTTTACTTTGGACTCCAAATGTCAACATGCCTTTGAAGACATCAAATAATATTTAATGACACCTCCTGTATTAGCAGCCCCAATCTCAGGTGGACCGTTGATACTTTATACCGTGGCTTTAGACGACTCCCTCAGGGCCCTGATAGAACAGATTCCGAACGTGACAATATACAAGATCTCCAGAAAAGAAAATGCCCTTGTAGACACTTTAGCCCGACTTGAAAAATAGTTTGCATGTCTACAGGAAGAATTGGTTGAAGTAACAGTGCAAGGACGACAGGTACTGTGGCAGATTAACATAGACACTTTGCGCAGATTGGGAAATGAAGAGATAGTTGCAGCAGTGGCAGAAACTACAGAAGATTGGCTGCAACCATCAATGGAATACCTGCAAACGGGAAACCTACCAGATGATAAGTCAATAGTCCATCAGATCAAGAGAAGAACTTTATCATACACCTTAATAAACAATACCTTATACAGAAGGTCTTTCGATCAGATGTGGCAAAGGTGCCTGAGTGGGTCTGAGGCTCGTGAAATTGTTAAAGAAGTGCACTCAGGACTTTGTGGCACTCACTAGTTAGATCCGAAGATGAAGATGAAAATTAAAAGACTAGGGCACTACTGGCCCTCCATGATGACCGACTGCATGAAGGTTGCCAAAACTTGTCACCAGTGCCAAGTGCCTGGAGTGGTTCTACATCAACCACCAAATGTGCTACATTTGACAATAGCGTCGTGGCCATTTGAATGTTGGGGCACATATATCGTGGGCCCGATAGAACCGCCTTTTTTAAGAGGATATCATTTTATCCTTGCAGCAACAAACAACTTTTCAAAGTGAGCAAAAGCAGTACAACTCAGAGAAGTGAAGCCACTTCACATGTTACAATTCTTCAAGAATCAAGTTGTCTACCGTTTTAGGGTACAATGCATGATTATCTCAGATAACGGGTCCGCATTCAAAAGCATGTAGATTAACAATTTTGTCAGAAGACATGGGATAGATTGGCACTACTCGACGATCTACTACCCAAGAGCAAACGGCTTGGCCGAGGCTTTTAATAAAACTCTCATCCAAATCCTAAAGAAAACTTTAGACGACAATAAGAGAAATTGGCACGAGAAGTTATTAGAAGCCTTATGGGCCTACAGAACAACATTTAGAACACCTACTCAGTCTACACCTTACGCTCTAGTGTACGGGTCCAAAGCCGTCTTGCCCTTGGAGGTTCAGCTTCCGTCGCTCAGAATTGTAGTCGCAAATAAGATCACTACAGAAGAGAATGCCAGGTTAAGACTGGAAGAGTTGGAAAGCTTGGAAGGAAGACGACTTTCAGCGCAACAAAATTTGGAATTATACCAAGCTAAGATGATTCAGGCCCATGACAAACTGGTCTGCCCATGAACTTTCAGATTTGGTGAATCAGTTCTCTTTCTCAGAAGACCTATTCTTGCATACCACAAGATAGGGGGTAAATTTGAACCAACTTGGGAGGGACCAATTGTAGTCGAGAAAGTCTACTCGGGAGGCTCTTTCCAACTCGTGGATTGCCGTGGAGAGGGACCAATGCTTCCTATCAACGGACGATATCTAAAGAAATATTACGCGATGTGATGTTTCAAAGAACGAACTTTAGAAATAAAGTTTCGCTCATAGAAGTACCGACGTGATACTTGTGTGCAACTGGGTCCGAACCCAAAATAATAATAATAATAAAAAAGAACTTTAAACCAAAATACAAATGAAACTTTCTCAAATACAACAAAATAAAAATTGAAACTTGTCACAACTTTAAAACTCCAAATCAAATATTTCCCTTTCCTAAAAAAATTTCAAAATGAAATAATTATATATAAATAATAAAAAAAGTTACAATAAATTTTAAAATTCTTATTGTTCTCGTTCCTTTTAGGTTTGGCCCCTGATCCATTCCCTGTTTTTGCAGGAAGATGTCGAGCGGGATGCTGGTCCTATCTTTTAAAAATGGCGTAAGCCTTGCACTTAACGAAGAGGAACTGAAGGCTGGTGCTGTGATTGAGGTTGACTATGACTTTGCACAGATGAAGCTCGAATATGAAGAAACTGCTTGGACTGCTGTAGACCTCGGGGTGCTGCATGAAAGGACAGTAATGAAGCTCAGTGAGAAAGTTCAACACACGGCCAACCAGAAAAGGAAGATTAATGCAATCGAAGACAACAAAATGAAATAAGTGATATCTGCAGCAGGAGGGAAACTTGTTAGTGCAATCCCTACCGACATCCAGGGGGAGAGAAGAGCCACTTTGACCCCTACTCAAAGAAGAAACAAGAACCATCATATTCACAGAATGCTGAAAAAATTAACGAAAGAACAGAATAAAGAAGAAATTCCAAAAATTGCGGTAGTTCCCCCGAGGAGGCCAATCCTCAGGAGCACCGTAGCAGAGGTTGTTCCAGAGGAGGTCACTACAGAGCCCGTACCTGAGGCCGTGATGATTGCTGGAGAACGTGCTGGTGTAGAGCCGTACATCCCACAGTACGTCACCAGACCCTGAAAGTTCCAGATGATCTCAGAGCATGAGTTGGAGATGATATAGAGAATGCGGAAACAGGATTTTAAATATTTTCAGAGGATTCAGGACAAGTATGTCAATATCTTGGAGGGACTAGAATTGCATACTAATGTGTTCTCTTACTACGATTAGAGTGAGATCGTGGACTACATCTTCGAGCTGAAGATGCAGGGCCTTGCAAGACGACTACGGAGCAAGACCTACTCCGAGCCGCAGAAATGGAAACAAGGCAAGGGGAGGAATACAATCCGGTTCGGATGCTGCTACAATTTTGCCAATGATAAAAGAGGAAATCCGCCAGGGATACTTCACTATGATGAAGTGTATCCAATGTTAGTTTTAATCAAGAAGATGATAAAGAGGATGGTGGCTTGGCGAGTGTTACCCGCTGACTGCATACCGAAAAGCTGCATTATCAAAATTTATGAAGAAGGAGATCGCATCCCACCTCATGTGGACCATCACGATTTTGTGAGACCCTTTTGCACCGTTTCCTTCATCAACCAATGCAACATGTTCGGGACAACTCCAGATAGTCGGCTGACCCACTGAAAATATATATGATTTTTGCTATATGATTTTACTCATTTTTGGTGATATTACACTTTAGAAGGAAGGTATTTTGTATGCTTTTTGGTTTTAGGTACAAGAAATGACATTTAGAGAAAAAGAAGCAAAAACGGTGTAATTTGGAGCAAAAATGAGCAAGAAATGAAATTCTGCCCTGACACCTTTCGATAAGTCTTTCGATGCTTATTCTCTTTTACACTTCTTGTATATTTTTGAATGAGATTACACTTTAAAGAAAGGTTGTTTTTATGCTTATTTTGTAGGGCTACCTGTTAGGAATGCAACGCAACTGAATTGGGGCGAAACGTAGCTAAAATGGAGCAAAACGGTGGAGCTGCGCAACAGTCTTCCCGCCGACGGCGCCCTTGAGCCCGCCGACGGTAGGATTTTCCCGATAAGGCCGAAAAATGCCTGAAATGCTCGCCGACAGCGCCCTCAAACCCGCCGACAGCGCTCCGAACGACTATAGACCGACTTTTGGCAGTTTTGGGGCGAAATTCAACGTATTTGTACACTTTTTCGAAGGGGTGCTTAAGGGAACTCTTAGAAATTCATCCATACTCTTTAAAATGGTGAATTTAGGGTAGAGAAAAGTAGGGAAAAAGGAGAGAAGAAAGAGAGGAATGTTAGGAAAAACTTGGAGAATGTTTAGGATTCTTATATTAAGAGTAGAAATGTAGATTTCTACCCTTTTAGAGAGACTGGAGAGGAGATTTTGAGAAAATTTGTAAGGGATTGCACTAACATTGCATGGATCAACGGAAGACTTTGTGGGAGAGATCTTCATCTTTCTTTTAAAGGAAAAAGCTAAGTATTGTTCTTCATTATCTTATGATTTTGTAAACACTTACCTAGTGGATTTGCTTTGGTTAAATGAAGTTTCTGTTGTGTTTTCTTCATGCTTTGTGACGTATCTCTCTTACTTTTTCTTCTTCTTTGGAAATAGTGGCATGAGAAGATTATGCCATTCTTGTCCTTTTACTTTTCTTTTGTAATGAGTAGAATTCATGTGTAGGATATTGAGATACATGCTAGAAGAAGTTTTATATATAAATGTGATGATACTATACCTAAACTTACTTTACTATACGAATTGGCCATTTGTATTATTAAAATTTGTGAAGAATTCTTAAGATTTGACAGTAGCTAAGGATTCTTAACTATTATGTATCACATTTCTCTTTGATAGGTAGACGTGTAAATCCTTGAAAGGAGAAGTGCAAATAAATAAGGAAATAATATTAATCGGGCGTAGAATTGGAGATTTTAGAGTGACAGGCTAAAATCCTCAATTCGGTCCTATCGTTTGTGTGCTGAAGTGTAGATTGTTAGCCCTCATACAAGGGAAACGTGGGAGCTCCAAAGTGAGAGCCGGTATCCTCCCAGCCTAGCCGCAGATTCAGTAACCAAGCATAAGATTAGTTAATGTTCTTTATGCCTGGACCAAAGGGTAAAGAATAGGATTGCTCCTATTTGGCACATACAATATTTAATGCATCTCATTCCTATACATTATCCATTTCATTACATAAGAATAGTAGTTCTTAGTATCTCAAAATTCTCCAAACCAATTCATCCAAAAAGGGTTATCTTTAGAATTAATATTTGCATTTAATTATAGTTACTATCTTTACATTTAACACTTGCATTTAGGAGTAGTTTCTAGATAAAACATAATTTTAATCGACATTCGAACCTAAGGAGTAATTGTAGTAGACTAGAATTCGACTAAAGACCTCTTACTTCACTTCCTCGTGGGATCAATACTAGGGGTTTTTAAAAATAACTCTATATTACTTGAAATGATACGTATACTTGCGTAGTACCCCTAGTGTGTAAAATATTTTCTAATTTTTATATCATTTAAGATTTTGCACACTAGCCGCTATTTATAAATCAGGTCAAGTTTTGGCCATCTTTTGGAAGTTAATTTACTGCGTAATTGCGGGTCGAGTCAAGTTTTTGGCGCCGTTGCCGGGAAGCTTCAATAAGAACTTTAGGAGAATTTTAGTTGAAGTAATTAGGCTTAGACTTAGAAAACTGTAGTGTCGTAAAAACTATTTTTGTGTGAAAAGTGTTTTTATTTGAAAAAGTGTTGAAAATTTTTTTTTGTTTATATGAAAAATAGGGTGTTCGCCTGGACCAAAGGGTAAAGAATAGGATTGCTCCTATTTGGCACATACAATATTTAATGCATCTCATTCCTATACATTATCCATTTCATTACATAAGAATAGTAGTTCTTAGTATCTCAAAATTCTCCAAACCAATTCATCCAAAAAGGGTTATCTTTAGAATTAATATTTGCATTTAATTATAGTTACTATCTTTACATTTAACACTTGCATTTAGGAGTAGTTGCTAGATAGAACATAATTTTAATCGACATTCCAACCTAAGGAGTAATTTTAGTAGACTAGAATTTGACTAAAGACCTCTTACTTCACTTCCTTGTGGGATTGATATTGGAGTTTTTAAAGAAAACTCTATATTACTTGAAACAATACATATACTTGCGTAGTACCCCTAGTGTGTAAAATATTTTCTAATTTTTATATCATTTAAGATTTTGTACACTAGCCGCTTTTTATAAATTGGGTCAAGTTTTTGGCCATCTTTTGGAAGTTAATTTACTGCGTAATTGCGGGTCGAGTCAAGTTTTTGGCGCCGTTGCCGGGAAGCTTCAATAAGAACTTTAGGAGAATTTTAGTTGAAGTAATTAGGCTTAGACTTAGAAAACTGTAGTGTCGTAAAAACTATTTTTGTGTGAAAAGTGTTTTTATTTGAAAAAGTGTTGAAAATTTTTTTTTGTTTATATGAAAAATAGGGTGTTCGTGAAAATGTTTTGCTGTGTTGAATATATTCCATCTGTTATTTGTTTAATTGTTAATGTATTGTTTGTTGTGTTGCATATGCAAAACAAAGGATCTACAAGACTTGTACCTTATGATCCCGAGTTTGAAAAAAATAAAAAAATAAAAATACAGAAAGGACTCGAAAAACTAGAAATGGAAATGAAAAACTTTCAAGATAATAACTTGGAAAATCATCATACTTCATTGAGGGATTACGTAAATCTACGACAGATGAAATTCACTTAAGTATCCAAACCCCGTCGTAGAAGCTGACTCGTTTGAAATAAATCCTGAGATTATCCAACTGGTGCAGAACAATTAGTTTGGGGGAACTCCTTTGGAGGATCCTTATTTACACTTATCAAATTTTATAAAACTTTGTGCTATATTTCGTTATAACGGTATGTCAGACGATCTTTGTTAGACTAAGGCTTTTTCCTTTCTCACTAAGGGATAAGGCTAAAATGAGGTTATACTCATTAGCACCTGGCTCTATTAAAAATTGGGAGGATTTAACTCAGAAATTCCTAGCTAAGTATTTTCCACCTTCAAGGACTACTAAATTTAGAAACGATATTATCTCATTTTGTCAATATGAAGGAGAATCAATATATGAAGCATCAGGAAATATAATGGGTTAGTAGGATCCCTTAGGTCTATAATTGATGCTGCCGCTGGTGGATCATTAATGTCAAAACCATTTGATGAAGCGTATACATTAATTGAAGAAATGGCTACAAATGAATTTCAATGGTCTTCTACAAGGGTAAATCATAAATATGTAACTAGTGTTCATGATACAGATGCAATTGTAATTCTCGCATCTCAGGTTGCTGCAATATCAAGGAAGTTGGACCAATTTGGAATGAACCAACCTCAATTTACTCCTGTAAGTGAGGAAAGTTCATTAGAGCATATAATTGATTCTAACTTATCATATGATGCTTTAAATACCATAAACAACCCGTACTCTAACTTTTACAACCCAGGTCGGGAGAACCATCCTAAATTTAACTGGAATCATACTAGTGATGGTGGAAACCAAAAATGGGAAAATAATCATGCAAATCCTAATGGAAGTTGGAATAATCAGGGGAATATAAACTATAGACCTTCATATCCCCCGGACTTTAACAATGACAACAATTTGAGGATAAGAAGATTTCTATGGAAGAAGTGGTATTACAAATGGGAAATCAGTTGCAAAGTCAAAATGCTGCGATTAGAAACATAGAGAATCAACTGGGACAAATTGCTAATTCACTTAGCAATAGACCCCAATGAAAACTTCCTAGCAACATTGAGATCAACCCTAATGAGAACACTAATGAACAAGTAGAAGTTGTCCAATTAAAAAGTAGAAGAGAAATAGAGGATGTGGTTATAAAAGTGAAAGATGCTGTGAGAGAAATAAAGAAAACTAGAAGACCTGAAGAACATGTTTCTAAGGATCTGGAAAAATTAATATCTCCAACTAAAATCAGTTTGGAAAGACCACCACCTCCATTTCCTCAAAGACTTATACAACATGAGTTGGATAAAAAATTTTCAAAGTTCATGAAAGTACTTAAGAAGTTAACGATAAATATTCCTTTCACTGAAGCTTTGGAATAGATGCCAAGTTATGCAAAGTTTATGAAGGATATATTAAACAAGAAAAGAAAATTTAGGGATTACGAGACAGTTGCACTAAGTGAGGAGTGCAGCGCTATAAAGATCCTTGTAGCTTTACAATTCCTTGTGTAATTGGAAAAAGATTATGTGGAAAAGCTTTATGTGATTTAAGAGTGAGCATTAATGTGATGCCTCTATCTATATTTAGAAGGTTAGGTTTAATCGATATTTCTCCCACTACTGTAACCCTTCTCTTAGCTGATCGATCTCTCATTTATCCAAAAGCAGTTATAGAAGATGTGCTTGTTAAAGTAGATAAATTTATCTTTCCATTGGACTTTATTGTGTTAGATATGGAGGAAGATAAAGAAATTCCAATTATTTTAGGGAGACCTTTCCTTGTTACTGGACAAGCTATGATAGATGTGTAAAAAGGAGAGTTGACTATGAATATTAATGACCATGAAGTCACTTTTGATGTATTAAAGACTATGAAATATCCAGCTGAGAGAAAAATGATGATTGTTTTTGGATAGATGAAATTGATTATCTAAGTAAAGACCATTTCCAAGAAAGTTTTGAGAGTAAGTTAACAGATGATATTGAATTGGACTTTCATGATTATTCGAAAATGTTATTTAAAGAAAACTGTATATATGTTCAGGAGAGGTGTGAAATGATGGACGCTACCAAAAATAGTAATCTTTTAATTCCATCTGTTGAAAAATCTCATGAACTTAAGATGGATGTACCCCATACAATTTTAAAGCCTATCTATTTAGGGAATTCATCTACACAATTAGTCTTTATATCTTTATATGCAACTCAGTCACAAGAAAAACCTGAATTGAATGATGAACAAGATAAAATTATTGAACTAGGACTTGGAAGAGAATTTGAGGATATATTTCAAAAGAACTTTGAGTTGAGAAATAAGGATAAGGATATTGGAAGACCATTGGAAATTCTTAAGGAATTAGAAAAACCTATTTCCTCAACTAAGGTAGATCCTCCATCATTTAATAATTATAAAGGGGAAGAATTGGAAGATAACTTGAATTATAAGAGTAACATAGAAGAATTTGATCCTGAATCTGAATTATCTAAAGAGAATCTGATCCAAAATTTGAGAGATATTGAAGTATCTTATAAAGATCCATTTCTTATAAATTTCAAGGATGATATTAATATGCGGATTGAGAAAATCAATAGAAGAATATTGGATCTAGAAAGAAATATGAGGAATTATGATATAAATCCATCTAAAAAAGAAGAGTTAAATGAAAAATTAAATTTGAGGATTTTATAGGAATTCCTGGATCTGAAAAGGATTGGGCGATTGATCGAGGATTACTTAATTGGAATTTTGATCCAGGAGGAATCATTTGTCAGGCCTGCGACGTTAAAACCAAGAGCTTTATGGAGGCAACCCATAGTTATCAGTGTGTTTTGATTTAGTGTGCTTGAGAGTCATGATTGTTAGTGTTATATAGTGTTTACTTTAGAGTGGATTGACTTGATCTTTATGCATCATTATGGATTGATAAGTTTGATTGTTGTTGGTAGATGTTTGGATTATTAGTAGTTTGATTTGATCTTTGTGTGTCATGAGGGAGGTGATTCCTTAACTTATTATTTTGGCTAGACTTTTTCTCTTATAGTAGTTAGATTAACGAGTCCACTATGACATGGGTCTCACCCAGACTTGAGTTTTACAAGAGAAATCATGAATTTTGAACATTGATAGTTCCATCTTAATTTGTTACTTTCTTTTCTGCAACTTTGTTTTCATTTGGTAGGAGTCACAAACCTATTTGATGAATAATATTAGGATGATCTTACACTACAATATGTAACTGTTAGAGGTGCTTAATTATAAGGATTAGATGATGCTTGAGATTGGTGCATATGAACCAATTTATCAGGGATAATCTTATCTTTTGGATTATAATCTATAAAACCATTTAAAATGCACCTTATTTATCTGTGTAGTGATTTCGATAGAAATAGGAAGTAAGTTAGTAAGATGTGATGAGTTTATGGATGAATTGACCTCATTTATCATGTGTGTTTGTATTTGAATTGTGTGTTTACGTTTGCGTTACAATTTTATATAGTAATTGAAAAACATTTTTATATTCCCTTGCTGATACATGCTATGCTAGTTAGACTTTGGTTTAATTAATTTAATTTTGACATGATTAGTTTAGATTTACTTTCTGCTACATAATTTCTATCCTGATTAATAATTGTAGATCTTTCTGATAGACATTTGTGGTAGATAGAATTTCTGAACTGTTTTCTTCCTGCTTATATTTTATGTACTAAATGCTATACATGTTTAAATGTTATGTTTGGGGGTAGGAAGAAAAATAAAATTTTAATGTGAAAATACTTCATTTTAGTGTAATTTTATTACAAGCATGTTTTAGGTTAGATTTACTTTCTCCTACAGTCATTCTATCCTGATTATGCATGTATATGAATTTGATAGGATGTTGTAGTAGTAAGTAGATTCAACCTTTACTTTTTCTTCCTACTACATTTTATGCAATTAATTGCAAAATATTTTAAAATATAAGTTTGGGGGGAAGAAAAATTTTTAAAATGTACTTTTATTTGTCCTTAGTAGCCTGTATTTAATTTGATATCACTTTTAAAATGACTTATGGCATGTGGTGTTACCTTTAGGTTACTATAATTTCAATTTTAGGAATGTTAGAAAAATAATCTAGTTGAAATCCTATGTGAAGAAACCATTCTAGAGTTAAGATATTTTGTAGGAAACATTGGAAAAATGAATTTTCTATTTATGGTAGAAAGGAGTCGAATATTTGAAAAGCTAAAATTCTTAGATTTATATTTAATGAGAATTGAGCCTTTATTGAAAACCTTTTTTTAACTAATACTTACACTTATAAATAGTGAGGGAATGTTTTGAGTTTTGGATTTTAGAGAGAGGATAGTGAAAATCAAAATTATTAAAGGCCTATCCAGATATAGTAATCCACACATAAAAAAAAAGTAAAAAAAAAAGGATTAAAAATGATCCCAAAAGAAAAAAAAATGAAAAAGGGGGATTGAAAATGCTCCCGAAAGAAAAGAAAAAAAAAAGAAAAGAAAATAAGTGAGGAGAAGCTAGAGGAGAAGCCTAATTAAAAATTGGTTTCACTTGAATCTTTTTAAATGAAAAAACTTAAAAAAATTCTTAAGCTTATTCTTATTTCAAAAGGTATTAGTTAAATTGGTATAGATAAGGTGCTTAAATTCCGTTTTTAAACGTTCTATGAATATTTAGTTTGACAATTTTAAATAACTTTTGAAGTAAATAGAAAATTAGGATTCCTAAGTTGAATATGAGATATTCTTACATTCTAGTTCTAGGTTGATTTGCTAGAATTTCTCCTATGTTATACTATAAAATTTCTGAGATGAAATTATAGGAAACTTTATTGAAACCCACAACCACAAGCTAACATATTTTATTTTTAAAGTTATAGTGTTACTTGAGGACAAGTAATAGTTAAGTTTGAGAAATTTTAACCCACTAAAAATATATATGGTTTTTGCTATATGATTTTACTCATTTTTGGTGATATTACACTTTAAAATGAAGGTATTTTGTATTTTTTTGGCTTTAGGTACAAGAAATGACTTTTGGAGAGAAAGAAGCAAAAAAGGTGCAATTTGGAGCAAAAACGAGCAAGAAATGAAATTTTGCCCTGACACCTTTCGATAAGTCTTTCGAAGCTTAATCTCTTTTACACTTATTGCATACTTTTGAATGAGATTACACTTTAAAGAAATGTTGTTTTTATGCTTATTTTGTAGGGCTATCTGTTAGGAACGCAACTTAACTGAAATGGGGCGAAACAGTGCTAAAACAGAGCCAAATGGTGGAGCTGCGCAGCAGTCTTCCCGACGACGGTGCCCTCGAGCCCGCCGATGGTGGGA
Source organism: Papilionanthe hookeriana x Papilionanthe teres (assembly GCA_022702705.1). Lineage (NCBI taxonomy): Eukaryota > Viridiplantae > Streptophyta > Magnoliopsida > Asparagales > Orchidaceae > Papilionanthe > Papilionanthe hookeriana x Papilionanthe teres. Next base: position 18,719,578 of record CM040438.1, read on the forward strand.
TTTTCCTGAGAAGGCCGAAAAATGCCCGAAAAGCTCGCCGACAGCGCCCTCGAACCCGCCGACAGTGCCCCGAACGACTATGGACCGACTTTTGGCGGTTTTGGGCCGAAATTCAACGTATTTGGACACTTTTTCGAAGGGGTGCTTAAGGGAACTCTTACAAATTCGTCCATACTCTTTAAAATGGAAAATTTAGGTTAGAAAAGTGTAGAGAAAAGGAGAGAAGAAAGAGAGGAATTTTAGGAAAAACTTGGAGAATGTTTTGGATTCTTAGATTAAGAGTAGAAATATAGATTTCTACCCTTTTGGAAAAATTGAAGCGGAGATTTTGAGAGTTTGTAAGGGATTGCACTAGCATTGCATGGATCGACGGGAGACCTTATGGGAGAGATATTCATCTTTCTTTCAAAGGGAAAAAGCTAAGTATTGTTCTTCATTATCTTATGATTTTGTAAACACTTACCTAGTGGATTTGCTTTGGTTAAATGAAGTTTCCATTGTGTTTTCTTCATGCTTTGTGACACATCTCTCTTACTTTTTCTACTTCTTTGGAAATAGTGGCATGAGAAGATTATGCCATTCTTTTCCTTTTACTTTTCTTTTGTAATGAGTATAATTCATGTGTAGGATGTTGAGATACATGCTAGAAGAAGTTTTATATATAAATGTGATGATACTATACCTAAACTTATTTTACTATACGAATTGGCCATTTGTATTGTTAAAATTTGTGAAGAATTCTTAAGATCTGACCATGGGCTAAGGATTCTTAACTAGTATGTATCACATTTCTCTTTGATAGGTAGACGTGTAAATCCTTGAATGGTGAAGTGCAAATAAATAAGGAAATAATATTAATCGGGCGTAGAATTGGAGATTTTAGAATGACATGCTAAAATCCTAAATTCAGTTTTATCGTTTGGGTGCTGAAGTGTAGAGTGTTAGCCCTCAAGCGAGGGGAACGTGGGAGCTCCGAAGTGAGAGCCGGTATCCTCCCAGCCTAGTCGCAGATTCAGTAACCAAGCATAGGATTAGTCAATGTTCTTTATGCCTAGACCAAAGGGTAAAGAATAGGATTGCTCCTATTTGACACATACAATATTTAATGCATCTCATTCTTATACATTATCCATTTCATTACATAAGAATAGTATTTTTTAGTATCTCAAAATTCTCCAAACCAATTCATCCAAAAAGGGATATCTTTAGAATTAATATTTGCATTTAATTATAGTTACTATCTTTACATTTAACACTTGCATTTAGGAGTAGTTTCTAGATAAAACATAATTTTAATCGACATTCGAACCTAAGGAGTAATTGTAGTAGACTAGAATTTGACTAAAGACCTCTTACTTCACTTCCTCGTGGGATCAATACTAGGGGTTTTTAAAAATAACTCTATATTACTTGAAATGATACGTATACTTGCGTAGTACCCCTAGTGTGTAAAATATTTTCTAATTTTTATATCATTTAAGATTTTGCACACTAGCCGCTATTTATAAATCAGGTCAAGTTTTGGCCATCTTTTGGAAGTTAATTTACTGCGTAATTGCGGGTCGGGTCATCGGCCCTGGAGAATTTCGAGGGTCCGTAGAGATACCTCTACCGGTAGGCTCTGTTCTCGTACTACAAGGAAATGGTGTAGATGTGGCGAAGCACTGCATACCAGGGGTTCCCTTCCAGCGGATCTCCATTACCTTCAGCAGGATGGATGAGAGCAAAATTTCAGTCTACTTCCAGCCAGATCCAGAGTTAGAGAATTTGCAGCCTTATGAGCTGTAAGCTACATAGTGGTAGCACACCTCTAAAGCACACTTATGTGGGATTCTCCTCTGGAAAGTGACTTAGAAAGTGATGTTATTACCTATACAATTTACTTTTCAGACATGGATGAATCAAACAGACAAGTTTGCCAAATGACATGAAGATACCAGTATAGTCTGGGTTCAGACATACATGGATTTTGTAAAAGTTTGTTCCCAAGAAGACATCATCAAAAATGTTTTGATGGAATCACATGATATACTTTCGACATTTCAATAGAAGAGACTATGTTGTATTTTGCCTTCAGTTTTGTGAAATTGACTGTAAACGCCACTAGAATCTGAGTTTGACTCGATTTAAAGAAAAGTTGAATGAAGAACAATTCGAATGAAATATAACAAAAAATGAAATTCAACGAAAATCCAGTAAGATAATAACACCAAAATAAAAATTCAAATCCAAAATCTGAATAAGACACGAAATTAGAGCTCAAAGTAAATGAACTCAAAATCTTAAACTGCAAACAAAATAAATGAATGAAAATCCAAATCAAAATGAAATTCCAATCGAAACAAAATTTAAATTAAAAAAAAATTCAAAACAAAAACAAAATCAAATCAAAAAAAGAAAACAGTGAAAACAAATCCCAAATCTAAAATCCCCAGCCTCCGGCTGTACTCAAAATCCCTTCGACTCTCCTCGATTTCTTCCCTCTTTTGAGAAGGTCGACTGAGTCCACTGACACAGAATCTCGAAATTTTTGATTTGGTTCTGATCGCATGGATTCATATCCTTCGCCAAACGATCAAACTTTGATCAACTCTCTTGGGATGTGAAGCACTCTTATATTCCATCTCAACCTTCTACTACACTAAAATTTCCACAGAATCTTCACAAATCGAACATCAACTTTTGGGATTGGTACCTGAATTCCAGTTCCCATCTTTCTGAGGTTGGTACCCAATATTCCGATTCTCATTTCGAGATCGGTACTCAAATTCTGATTCTCTTCTCTGAATTTCCACCAGGCTCGCATTCTATCCTAGAAACTTTTCCACATTCTGATCCTCTGAGCTAGGTAAAAGACCGACAAGGCATCCTATTCTCTAAGCGGCCAACCTCGCATTCTATCTGAGAATTTTTTCCGCACTCTTGAAATCTCAGGGTCAGTACCCAATTTCTAATTCCCATTCTGAGGATTGACGTAATGTCCTGAATGGTTGTCATTTCCTCAACTAGATCCAGATCGGACATAATGTCCTGAATGATTGTCATTTCCTCGACTAGATCCAGATCAGACGTAATGTCCTGAACGGTAGCCCGAGCTGGTATATTCTAATCTCGGGGTCAGTACCCAAATTCTGATTCCCATCTTGAGGGTTGACGTAATGTCCTGAATGGTAGTCATTTCCTCGTCTAGATCCAGATCAGACTTTATGTCCTGAACGGTAGCCCGAGCTGGTATAGTCTTTTCTCGGGGTCAGTACCCAAATTTTGATTCCCATCCTGAGGGTTGACATAATGTCCTGAATGGTTATCATTTCCTCGATTAGATCCAGATTGGACGTAATGTCATGAATGGTAGCCCGAGCTGGTATAGTCTTTTCTCGTGGTCAGTACCCAAATTATGATTCCCACCTTGAGAGTTGACGTAATGTTCTGAATGGTTGTCATCTCCTTGAATAGATCCAGATCAGACGTAATGTCTTGAATGGTAGCTCGAGCTGGTATAGTCTTTTTCTCAGGATCAGTACCCAAATTTTGATTCCCATCCTGAGGGTTGACGTAATGCCCTGAATGGTAGCCATCTCCTCGACTAGATCCAACTCGGACGAATGTCCTGAATGGTAGCCTTAGCTGGTATAGTCTCTTTTCTCGAGGTCAGTACCTAAATTATGACCCTCTCCTTTCAGGATCAATACCTGAATTCTGATTCCCATCTCTTCTGAGATCGGTACCTAAATTTCAATTCTCGCTCCGAGGTTGGTACCCAACTTCCCGTCCTCACCCTCTTTTTCGATTTATACTCTGCTTTTGACAACTCCAAATTCCCTTTCGATTCCAAATCTTAAATCAATTATAATCAAAATCTCAAAACTCAAAACTCAAAATTCAAAATTCAAAATTTAAAATTAAAAGATCATAATCAAAATAAAAATTTGAAATTCCAATCTAAATCAAACTCGAATTCAATCAAATTGAAACTCACCTCATAATCCCCAACGAGAGTTATGGAATCTTCAGTTTTGAAGATTTACCTTATACTCCCCAGCGGGAAACCTTCTCTACTCTTTCTCTGTTATGTTCCAAGTGTGTGGGCTTGGAATGTTTGTGTTGGTCTGTTGATTACCTATTGGGTCAATGGGTTGGTCATTGGGTAAAGGATTAACCATTTTGACCATAGTTGACTTTTTGGTCAACCTATTGGGTCAATGGGTTGGTCATTGGGTCAAGGATTGACCATTTTGACCAAAGTTGTCTTTTTGGTCAGAGATTGGCTTACTGGGTCAATAATTGGTGATTAGGTCAAAAATTGACTATTTTGACCATAATTGACTTTTATGTCAAAAGTTGACCTATTGGGGTATTGGGTCAAAGGGTGGTCATTAAGTCAATAATTTACTATTTTGACCAAAATTTAATTTTTTTCTAAAAAATTAACCCATTGGGTCAATGGGGAGGTCAGTGGGTTAGAAATTGACCATTTTGACCAAAGTTGACTTTTTGGTCAAAAGTTGACCTATTTGGTCAATGAGGTGGTAATTGGGTCAACAATTGACGATTTTGACCAAAGATGATTTTTTTGGTCAATTGTTGACCTTTTGGGTCAATGGGTTGGTCATTGGGTTAAAAATTGGCCATTTTGATGGTCAAAAGTTGACATATTGGGTCAATGGGTGGTCATTAGGTTAAAAATTGACTACTTTGATCAAAGTTGACTTTTTGGTCAAGAGTTGACCTATTAGGTCAATGGGTTTGTCATTGGGTTAAGGATTGATCATTTTGACCAAAGTAGACTTTTTGGTCAGAGATTGACTTATTGGTTCAATAATTGGTTATTAATTAAAAAATTGACTATTTTGACCAAAATTGACTTTTTGGTCAAAAAGTTGACCTATTAGGTCAATGGGTTGGTCATTGAGTCAAGGATTGATCATTTTGACCGAAGTTGACTTTTTGGTCAAAAGTTGACGTATTGGGTCAATGGGTTGGTCATTGGGTAAATATTGACTATTTTGACCAAAGTGGACTTTTTGGTCAGAGATTGGCTTACTGGGTCGATAATTGGTCATTAGGTCAAACTTGACTATTTTGGTCAACGGTCAATGGGTGGTCATTAGGTGAAAGATTGACTATGTTGACCAAAATTGACTTTTTAGTCAAAAGCCCATCGATTGAGTCAATGGGTTTGTCATTGGGTCAAGGATTAACGATTTTGATGAAGTTGACTTTTTTGGTTAAACGTTGACCTATTGGGTCAATGGGTTGGCATTGGGGAAAAAATTGACAATTTTGACCAAAGTTGACTTTTTGGTCAAAAGTTGACCTATTGGGTCAATAGGTGCTCATTAGGTCAAAAATTGACTATTTTGGCCAAAAGTGTCCTTTTGGTCAAAAGTTGACCTATTGGGTCAATGTGTTTATCATTGGGTCAAGGATTGACCATTTTGATCAAAGTTGACTTTTTGGTTAAAGATTTAATTATTGGGTCAATAATTGGTCATTAATTCAAAAATTGACTATTTTGGTCATTGAGTCAAAAATTGACAATTTTGACCAAAACTAATTTTTTTGTCAAAAGTTGACCCATTGGGTCAACGGGGTGCGCATTCGGTCAGAAATTGACCATTTTGACCAAAGTTAACTTTTTGGTCAAAAGTTGACCTATTTGGTTAATGCGTTGGTAATTGCGTCAAGAATTAACCATTTTGACCAAAGATGACTTTTTTGTCAAAAGTTGATCTATTGGGTTAAAAATTGACCACTTTGACCAAAGTTGACTTTTTGGTCAAAAGTTGACCTATTGGGCCAATAGGTTTGTCATTGGGTCAAGGATTGACCATTTTAACCAAAGTTGACTTTTTGGTCAGAGATTGACTTATTGGGTCAATAATTGATCATTAGGTCAAAACTTGACTATTTTGACCAAAATTGAATTTTTGGTCAAAAGCTACCCCATCGGGTCAACGGGGTGCTCATTGGGTCAGAAATTAACCATTTTGACCAAAGTTGACTTTTTGGTCAAAAGTTGACCTTTTTTGTCAATGAGTTTGTAATTAGGTTAAAAATTGACCAATTTGACTAAAGATGACTTTTTAGTCAAAAGTTAACCATTTTGACCAAAGTCGGGCTTTTGGTCAAAAGTTGAGGTATTTGGCAATGGGTGGTCATTATGTCAAAAATTGACTATATTGACCAAAATTGACATTTTGGTCAAATGTTGACCTATTGGGTCAATGAGTTTGTCAATGAGTCGAGGATTGACCATTTTAACCAAAGTTGACTTTTTTGTCAGAGAATGACTTTTTGGGTCAATAATTGGTTATAAATTCAAAAATTAACTATTTTGACTAATACTGACTTTTTGGTCAAAAGTTGACCTATTAGGCCAATGGGTTGGTCATCGGGACAAGGATTGATCATTTTGACCAAAGTTGACTTTTTGGTCAAAAGTTGACCTATTGGGTTAATGGGTTAGTCAATGGTTCAAGGATTGACCATTTTGACCAAAGTTGACTTTTTGGTCAGAGATAGGCTTTCTGGGTCAATAATTGGTCATTAGGTTAAAAATTGACTATTTTGACCAAAATTGACTTTTGTTTCAAAGGTTGACCTATTGGGTCAATGGGTTAGTTATTGGGTCAAGGATTGACCTTTTTGACCTAAGTTGACTTTTTGGTCAAAAGTTGACCTATAGGGTCAATGGCTTAGTCTTTGGGTCAAGGATTGACCATTTTGACCAAAATTGACTTTTTGGTCAGAGGTTGACCTATTAGGTCAATAATTGGTCTTTAGGTAAAAAATTGATTATTTGACCAAAAATACATTTTTTTTCAAAAGTTGACCCATTGGGTCATGGGGTGGTCATTGGGTCAGAAATTGACTATTTTGACCAAAGTTAACATTTTGGTCAAAAGTTGACATATTTGGCCAATGAGTTGGTAAATGGGTCAAGAATTGACCATTTTGACCTAAGATCACTTTTTGGTCAAAAGTTAACCTATTGGTTCAATGGGTGGTCATTAGGTAAAAAATTGACTATTTTAACCAAAATTGACTTTTTAGTCAAAAGTTGACCTATTGGGTCAATGGGTTTGTCATTAGGTCAAGGATTGACCATTTTGACTGAAGTTGAGTTTTTGGCCAGCGATTGACTTATTGGGTCAATAATTGTTCATTAGGTCCAAAATTGACAGTTTTGACCAAACTTGAATTTTTGGTCAAAAGTTAACCCATTTGGTCAACGAGGTGGTTATTGGATAAAAAATTGATCATTTTGTCCAAAGTTGACTTTTTGGTCAAAAGTTGACCTATTTGGTCAATGATTTGGTAATTGGGTCAAGAATTGACCATTTTGACCAAAGATGACTTTTTAGTCAAAAGTTGACCTATTGGGTCAATGGGTTGGTCATTGGGTCAAAAATTGACCATTTTGACCAAAGTTGACTTTTTGGTCAAAAGTTGACATATTGGGTCAATGGGTGGTCATTAGGTCAAAAATTGACAATTTTAACCAAAATTGACTTTTTAGTCAAAAGTTGACCTATTGGGTCAATGGGTTTGTCATTAGGTCAAGGATTGTCCATTTTGACCAAAGTTGACTTTTTGGTCAGAGATTGACTTATTCGGTCAATAATTGGTTATTAGGTAAAAAATTGACTATTTTGACAAAAGTTGAATTTTTGGTTAGAAGTTAACTCATTGGGTCAACAGGGTGGTCATTGGGTCAGAAATTGACCATTTTAACCAAAGTTAACTTTTTGTCAAAAGTTGACCTATTTGGTCATTGAGTTGGTAATTGGGTCAAGAATTGACCATTTTGACCAAAGATGACTTTTTAGTCAAAAGTTGACCTATTGTGTCAATGAGTTTGTCATTGGGTCAAGGATTGACCAATTTGACCAAAGTTGACTTTTTGGTCAGAGATGGAGTTATTGGGTCAATAATTGGTCATTTGGTCAATCATTTGCTATTTTGACCAAAATTGAGTTTTTTGTCAAAATTTAACCCATTGGGTCAACGGGGTAGTGTGCGGCTTATTTTTAGGTTATGTGTTTTATTTTGAAAAGGGGTCGCCTAACAGAAGTTGTCGGCGAATTTTAGATTTAAACATAAATATAATTTAGAAAGTAATATTTGATTTTGAAAATAATTTTAAATTTGAAGGTTTTAAGATATGAGATCAAACCGATCTCACATCCCAAATAGTTTATATAAACGAGCACCGCACCACAGAACCGTGTATACTATCCTAGAAGAATAGACACTTTGCTTGATGATGAGGCTCGATTAAATAAACTAGAAAGGTTTGTGACATCCGTTTGGTCCGCGAACCAATTTTATAAGCCAAATCAAATTCCACCTGTTTAATATGAAAACATTAAACGGGGTTTATATTACTCGGGTTCTTAAAGTTCCCTATAAGGGCAAGCCCCTATAGTTAATTACATCTTAAGTGACGGGAATCACCTAAGAAAACTCTCGATAATAATCAATAATTACGCTCTCAGAGAATTTCAAAGTTTAAGTTTTCGAAAGGATTGAATTTTTGGAATTTCAAAAGGATTAGCTCAATTTGGAACATTTTATTTTGGAAATTCAAAGGAAGAAAAGTAGGAGAAATTACGGATCCGAAGCGGACTTCGATAATTTCACGACTACCCTATTGTTTGGCTTGGATTTAGGAAAATCCTAGTGTTTATTTAATGTTTTAATCTTGCCGATTTTAGTTAATTAGGGCTTATATTTATATGATAAAATCATACAAAATTGCTCAGAAGATATGAGGGTTTATGTCGTATCGGACGACTACCTCGAATCTTAAGGCCGGTTAGGGCTTAATTTGCAATGCAAATGCACTAACGAAGAGTTGAGGATTTATGTTGCACTAGTGCAAACTACCTCGAAGTCCTATGGCTTTGTTATTTAATTCTAAGAAAGTTTTGTTGATGTAGGTTCGAGTTTTGTCGACGACGATGGCCGTGCTGCCCACCATGCTCCGAGCTCCTTGTTGTCGCGAGAGGTTTAGTTATAGAAATCATAAATCAAGAGATGAGAGAAGTGTTCGGTTTAGAGAAGTCTTAATTTCCAAATGTTTTTTTTTTGTGTTTTAATTAAAATAAATCTTAAAGTTGATTATAACGACACGGTTAAGATCCAGCGGTTCCATCCTTCCGGCATCATTATTTTTATCGGATTCACTTAGTCCAGATGAATTTGCTAAACTCAACTGAATGAGTTCCACACTTTCATTTAGACCGTGGGAAATCCCGTTAGCAACACGTAGGTTACATCATCCGAGGTATTCCCGATCATCCAACAGGACGATTTAATTTAGTTGTAATTGTAGTTTTGTGTTCTGTTTGTGATTAAATTTTGAGTTATCTTATATTTTGAAATGTTGTGGAGGTGAATTTTATCTTGTAGTGTCTTTTATTTTAGTTTTGGGTTTCAGTTTTGGTTTCTGTCCTAAAGGTGTAGGTTTTCATGCAACTGTTGTTTATCATGCAAGAAAAATAAAGTGCATTTGCAATAAAATAAACTGCAATAAAATAAAAGCGTGCACTGGAGGGTCTTCCCGTCATTCAAGCTGCACTTAAAATACGGTTAGAATATTTAAGCAAGTTCCTAGGTAAAGCTAAGGGAAAGGTTTATGGTTTTCTACCAAATTCCTAATCCTATAGCTAGTCATTTCTATGACGTACTAGGTTCTTTGTGTTTTTGGTTTTGAAGACGATTTTCTTCATCAAAGAACAATCAAGTTCAATTGTTCTTGTAAATATCCTATCATATTGAGGAAGTGCTTAAGAAGAATCTTAAACATCTTTTCAATATTTCTAGGATTGTTTTAAGTCCAAATGAATTTAATTGTGTAAATGAATCGATCGTCCGAGGTTTTCAAGTTTTGTTAACTTGCTCGAGTGAACTAGGACATTTAAATGTCCTATAAGTGAAGTAACATTTCATTTTAATGTTACTATTTAGGAGTTATGATAACTAAAGCTCCTAAGGGCAAAATGATATTTAATGATTTGTGATTCAAATTTAAGTTCAAATTAATGATTTAAGTTTGGAATAGTGTTCAAGTTATTTTAGATTTATCTCTTCATGTCTTAAGTAAGGTTATTTAATTTAACTTAATTTAATTTAATTTAATTTATTTTAATTTAATTTATTTAATTTAATTTGATTTGGTTTAGTTTAATTCAATTTAATTTATTTGATTTAATTTCTTAATTTAATTTAATTTAATTTTAATTTAATTTAATTTAATTTAATTTAATTTAATTTAATTTAATTTATTTATTTAATTTTATTTAACTTAATTTAATTTAATTTTATTTATTTAATTTAATGTATTTAATTCATTTAATTTAATTTAATTTGTTTATTTAATTTAATTTAATTTTAATTTAATTTAATTCAACTTTTAATCTTAATTTAATTTAATTTAATTGAAAATTTTTGAAAGAGTTTAATGATTTAATTTTAATTTAATGATTAAGTCTTTTAATATTTTAAATTTGAGTTATCATTTTAATTAAGAGTTGAGTATTAATGAGATGATTAATTTAGGGATTTTTAAATTAAAGAATAAATCTCTTCCTAATAATATCCCTATTTTAATAATTCTAATTTTATTATTCTTCCAAATTCAATTAATTATTTAATTAAGGTTTATTTTAATTATTTTTAAATTGTTTAGTAGGTTTCTACCCTTTAATTATTTAAATTTCAATCATCCAAATCAGATTAGGATCAGATATTTTACTTGTTAAAAATTTTATTAAACCTAAAGTTTTAATTAAGGGTTAAAATTTTAATTACCATTTTGCCCTTTAAGCCTAATAATTTCATAACTCACTAAATTGAACTCAAATGAACTTGAAATTTTTATGTGACTTCACTTATGTGTCAATAAAGACATGAGAGGAGAAAATGTGATTTTTCTGTATTTAATTTATTTATATAATTATTTTTTAGTAGAAAATAAAAATTTCCAAGGAAAATTCAATAACATGACCAAGGGAAAGTTTCTGTCCTTAAGAAAATTAGGGGACATTCCTAATGACCAGAGGACCACTTGGACCAAATTTTGTAATTTTTTGAATTATATTTTATTTATTAGAATTATTTTAAGTTCTGGAGTATTAATTAATTTAAAAATAAAATAAATGTTGAAAAATAAATTTTATAATTTTTAAAATTCTCTCTGATATCAAGGATTCCAGAGAACCAAACTTTACAATTTTCTGATTTTTCTTTGATTTATTATAATTATTTTGGTGAAAATGCTAGAAAATACATTTTTTAATTTTAAAATTACCTTAGAGCTTTAAAATTTAATATCTCACTAAATAGACCTAGGAAAAATATGGGGTTTGTTCCTAAGTGATTAAAATTTAAAATATAACATTTTGGTGAATTTTATTATTTTTGTGATTTTTATTATTTTTTAATTATTAAAAATATTAAAATAATACTAAAAATCAACTTTTTTAGAAAATTGAAATTTTAATTTTCTTAAACTCCCCTGATATCAGAGAGACTCCAAAACCAATTTGGTGAATTTTTGAAAGATATTTTGAAAGTTATGAATTTTTAAAGTTTAAAATGACTAAGTGGCTTAATTAACCCAATTAGTGGGGCTAACCAAGTCCAATTGACCTCAAATTTTTATGATGGGTTCCTCTGATCCTAAAGGTTAGTGGAGAATTGATTTCAAGTCAATTTGATCTATGGTTAACTCTAATTAATTAGGAGTCTATTTTGGGTGTTTAAGCCAATTAGGGTTAATCTAAGTGAATTAACTCAAATCCTATTTTTCCTAGGGTTCTCTGGTCATAAGGAACATCACCAAATTTTCCTAGAATTTATTTCACAACATGCTAATTTTTGAAATGAAAATACTTAAAACAGCAACATGCATTTGAAAAATCAATAACTTTTCACGGAGATGGCCTCCGACCTTGGAAAATTCAGGGAATGTCCCTAAGTTCAGAGGCTTCAAAAGCCCTATAGTCTCATGCCATGGTGAATTGTATACATACATGGAGAATTAAAACAATGCAGGGAGTAAATAATTAATTAAAAATAAAATACTAGACAAAATTAATTAATTTCTTTTCCACATTATTCTCCTCTGTTCACTGAGCAAGAGGGTATTTTTATTTTATTTTTGTGATTTTTCTACACAAAGTTATGAATTTTTAAAGTTCTGGGAATTAAATAAATAGAAAATACCCCTATTTATCTACTTAAGTGACGCGGCGCCGCGTCAACCTTAACGTCTCCGAAGGCACACGCGTCACGATTCCATTCGACGCCTCCATCCGCGTCGGCGCTCCGGGACCCGCTGTATCGCTCCGTCTTCTCATCCGGCGCGATCCTGGCGCGTCCGTGCGCGCGTGTATTAAATGGACGGCATCCGTTCATCGTCCATGACCGGTGTGATCCCGTGACCGTCCACACTCTAACCCTAAGAACTCACTCGATTCTCAATGGATTTTCGTGTTCTTATGCTCTATGGATTCGTCTTGAAGAGACGAACACATCCATACGGTAAACATGCATTGAAATTAAGGCATTTGAAATGGAGAATCTCCGAAGCTCGGGATGAAGAATTAGCTCATACCTTTGCTCGGAGAAGTGTGGCTTCGATGCGAGAGTTGCTGCACCTTCGATTGGGTCCTAGCAAGCTCCGGATGAAGTCTCCCGGTCCGGTGAATTATCTAGGTTGGACTTCGACTACGTCCGATCACAAAGCTTGGAGGCTCGGAGCAATCGGGTGACACGGAGATGGGGCTTTTATCGGTGGACACCTTCCCTTGGTCCGGTGAAGGTGTAGAGACAATCAATTTGGGGATTGGCTCACTCGTGGAGGAGTGTCCTAGTTTTGGGCTTGGATTTCAACTCTGAAATTGAGCTCGCGAGAGAAGAAATGGCAGGGGGATCTCACTCGGGGATCAAGTGCTCTGTGTATGAGGAGGGGTCCGGAACAATTTTGGCGAGTTTTGGCAAGGTTTTTGCAACTCTCCTCTCATGGCCGTGAGGGGGTGGTGTTTAAATAGGCATGGCTGGAGGCTCTCCCGGGGGTTTAATGGTTGGGATCGTCTGCTTAGGTCGAGGAAGAACGGCCATGCTATCCATTTGGGTTGGGACAAGTCAGCAATGGAGAATTCCAATGTTGGCTCATATGTGAGCTTTCGGCCATGGTGTTTTCCGGCGACTGGGGTGGCTGGCCGGCAGGCATGGGTCACCCTCAGGGTCAGGTGGGTCAGGGCTTGATGTTTGTGAAGGCAATTGGTGGCTGCCATGTGTAAAGTGGTTGAATCAAAATGGAATGGGGAAGGGGTCATAGGTCCAAATTGGGCTTTAAGGCCAAAAGTGAAATTGGATCCCAATGCCAATCAAATTGGGCTTGTATTTGGTCTAGATTGGTGTTGGGGATGTTGAATTGAAGTTTAGAATTGAATTGGACCAAAATTGGGGTCAATTGGGTGGATTTGGTTTGACATTGGGTTTACTTTGGGTTAAAATGGGTCAAATTGGGGGTTTTGATAAAAGTGGGGTAAATTGACAAAATTGACCCATGGTGTAGTTGAACAAAATGAAATTGGGAATATTTGGGATTTTCTGGAATTTTCTGGGAATTTTCTGAATTTTTGGATTTTTGGGTCAAAAGGGGTATTTTGGGTATTTGGAAGGTATTGGGGGGTATTTTTGGAATTTTTGGCATTTTTGGTTATGGATGATCAATTTAAGTGATGTGGAAATGTTTGAGATTGATTTTGGAGAAATTTGGGTGATTTGGAAATTTTTGAGAAATTTGGGTTATTCAGGGCTTTGGGTAGGTTGGCGGGTGTTGGGTCCGGGGTCAAAAATTGAAAATTTGGAAAATTGAAGATTGGGTGGATGTAAGTGAAATGAAATCATTTTTGTTGAGCCATGAAGCCATATCAAGCCCACATGAGCCATGAAGGGACTCATTTGAGGCACTCACTATGTTGTTCCTAACCTCTTAGCCCAAGGGCTTAGGGGTTAAGGACCATCCATGTGAATCACCTACATGAGTCAGGAAGTCAAGTTAGGTATAGGTGTGGTTTAGGAGGTGTGTGAAAGTGTAGTGTGTGTGCAAGTCAACCCTTCACTGCACCAGGGCCACCTGTGGGCGGTCCTAAGGCCAAAGAGTCCTATAGGAACTCATCCTTTAAACTTCCACATTTGATTTCAACCCTCCAGGTGATTAGGGGTCTATAGTCAAGTTTGTGGAGTTTGCAGGGAGTTAAGAAGTGGTTTGAATTTCTAAAAGGTGGGTCCCAATTCTAGTCCTCTAAGATAGTCAAAGGAAAAGCCTAAGGCTAGATCCTAAGTACTAAAGAGAAGAAGAGAAGACCTCATCAAAAATGAGGTCAACAAATGGACCCCTGATAGGTGTGGTGAGCTGACGGAGCACACCGCGCGTATTGGTGTTGACCGAAGCGATCAACAAAACCAACACAGATGTCCAAGTGACAAACTTAGGACGAAGTAGAAGAATTTCCGCTGGGGAGCGTCAAGTATATCTCTGGAACTGGAGATTCTTGAACTCTCGCTGGGGAAGGAAAAGGAGGTGAATCCCAAATTACATGATTTGGGAGAAATTCGATTTAGATTTTATTTTGTTTCATGTTCAAGTCATGATGTGTGAGTTTAGATTTCAATTTGGAGTTTCAATTTAGATTGAAGTTTGTCAAGATTAATTTGAAGGAATTCGATTTGAAATGAAAATTGGAATTTTGAGGTTTTAGATGTAATATCTTCAACCCCAAAAGAAGATCGAATCGATTGGATTGGGTCATTACAATGAGGAAAGATCTCGCAGTAATGTGGTATTGGATGTAAAATCCTTAACCTCAAGGGTTTGATTTGATGTATTTCGGATGCAATAGGAAAAGAATCCTAAAGCGATGCGTCTTGGATGTAAAATCCTCGACCCAAAAGTTTGAATTTGATGTATTTCGGTGCGGTAGGAAGAGAATCCTATATAGCAGGCGATCTTGGATGTAAAATCCTCGACCCAAAAGTTTGAATTTGATGTATTTCGAGTGCAGTAGGAAGAGAATCCTAGTAGTACAGGTACTTGGATGTAAAATCCTCGACCCAAAAGTTCGAATTGATGTATTTCAAGTGCAATAGGAAGAGAATCCTAGAAGGTGCAGGTCTTGGATGTAAAATCCTCGACCCAAGAGTTTGAATTTGATGTATTTCAGGTGCGGTAGGAAAAGAATCCTAAAGCAAGTGCGGTCTTGGATGTAAAATCCTCGACCCAAGAGTTTGAATTTGATGTATTTCAGTGCAATAGGAAGAGAATCCTAAAGCGAGTGCGAGTCCTGGATGTAAAATCCTCGACCCAAGAGTTTGAATTTGATGTATTTCGGTGCGGTGAGGAAAAGAATCCTAAAGCGAGTGCGATCTTGGATGTAAAATCCTCGACCCAAGAGTTTGAATTTGATGTATTTCGAGTGCATAGGAAGAGAATCCTAAAGCGAGTGCAGTCTTGGATGTAAAATCCTCGACCCAAGAGTTTGAATTTGATGTATTTCGGTGCAATAGGAAGAGAATCCTAAAGCGATGCGGTCTTGGATGTAAAATCCTCGACCCAAGAGTTTGAATTTGATGTATTTCAAGGTGCAATAGGAAGAGAATCCTAAAGCGATGCGGTCTTGGATGTAAAATCCTCGACCCAAAGGTTCGAATTGATGTGATGTTTGATGTGAGATCCGGAAAGATCGAATTTGAGATTCGATAGAGATTAGATTCGAAATTTGATTCGAGAATTTGATTTAACATTCTTGTTGATTTTGTTTATCCTTTAATGATTCAAATTTTATTTTGTTGTTTGTTTAATGTTCATGTGAATTTGGTGTTTGTCATTTTTTAGATTTTTTTTTAGAAAGTTTTCTTTTATCTTTTTTTTTGTTTTATTTCTTTTCTGTTCTTTGTTCGAAGTTCATTTAACTTTAATGGCGTTTCCCAATCAATTTGCACAAAAGAGGTGAAGGCCAAAAATGTGACATGGTCACTTTTATTCCAATCATACTGAAGATACATCGTACAACTTGATCTGGAATATATTTCATACAATCCATGTAGACTCAAACGGATCGTGTATGATCTTTGTCGATCCATCTAAAGAAGCATCTGTCAAAAGTCCATGTCTGAATAGTGAGATACATGGTCAATAACATCACCTTCCAAGCCATCCTTGGCAAGGATGCCGTATGGATGTACATTGGAGGTGTGATATTTTCCATGTAACTCACGAGCTCGTAAGGTCTGAGGCTTTCTAGCTCCGGTCCGTCGGAAATGGTAAGGTGTTTTTCTCGTCGTCCATCCTCCCGAACGTAACCGAGATCCGCTTCACCGGTACTCCTGGTATGCAATGCTTGGCGATATCTCGCTCCGTTACCCTTCGGTATCATGACGGAACCTACCCGGTAGTGGTATCTTTACCGGCCCTCGGAACTCACCCGGGCCCGCTATCCGGAGGTCGGATCCGAACATGATGTTGCACTCGCTCGGGAAAGAGACTATGCGAAAGGCTCGACAAAGTCATGGTGATCAATGCGTGGGGGTATACGATCACCCCGCTCGTAGATGTCGATGATGCGACATTGGGCATGCGGTCTGCCGGCGGTACTCCTCCATGTTATCAATCTCTTTACCATTCTCTTGATGACCAATGGCATCGGGTCCACTCGCCCATGACGGAGTATTCCCGGCGGTTTCCTTCTCGTCCTCGGCAAAGTCAGTAACAAGCATCCACATCGTATTGTGATTCTTCCTTTCCCCGGCATCCATCTCCGGGGTTCCGAGTATGTGTTTTCCCCAGGCGGCCCGCTCGGCTCGGTCTTTTCAAATCCCGATGCAATCCACGATTTGCCGCTCGCTCATACTCCGAGAATACGTCCGTATGTAATTCGAGGCCCTCCAAGATATCGATTCTTCTCGCCTCTAATCCTTTCGAAGTATTCAAAGGTTTTCTTTTCAACATTTCGCATTCTCTCCAGCTTCGTATTCCGGAATGATCTCAGATGGCGAGGCCTTGTGACATATTGTGGGATGTATGGTTCAATCCCTTCACGTTCTCCTGCATACCTCGGCTCCTCAGGGATGATGTCTGTCGGGACATCCCCCGGGGTTGCTTCTGCAACAAGGTCATGCATCACTGGTGGTTCTATCCGGTGGCGTGGTAGCCTTCCTTCTTCTGATTCTTTGCGAGATTTCTCCGGTTCTTTCCGTCATCCTAGGAGCCGGCCTCCTTTCTTCCGGTTCCCGGTGAACCGGTGTCCTCGAAGTGTATGCACCGACATTAGCAATCGCCTCGTCGCGTCGATCCGCGACTAGTTTTGTCAACATCTTACGGATACGGCGATTCTTATTTCTTCGTTGCGTTCGTCGCGAGAGTAGCTCTCCGAACTTCTTGAATCTCCGCGGGCGCGGCGCCGACAAGCTCGCCCTCCGCCGTAGCGACTACGTACTTCATTTTCTTATCTTCTTCAATATTTGTCTTTCTTTTCTTGTTGCCGGATTGGCGGCTCGGGCCACCCACTTTCATCACCGTATGTCCGGGCAGCTCTTCTCGGTCAACCGGGACCCGGTCACTTTCCTCGTATCGTAGAGCTCGCCTGGTGCGAAATCCGAGTCAATCTCGATTATCGCTCCATCTTTCACCCTCTTTTCATCAAGTGCAAGGCTTACGCCATTCTTAAAGTTCAAGACCAACCGCCCGCTCGACATTTCCCCGCGAAAAGACAAGGAAAAGGATCGTGAGTCGTACTAAGAACAAGAACATCAAGAAAATGTTTATTAAAGACATCTTGTTTTATTATTATTTTTATATTTTCAAACTTAACAGGAATGAAGTGGGATAAGATCAGGTAAGAGATTTTGATTTGGAAAAGAAGGAAAATTTTATTGTGAGGATTTTATTTATTTTTGGCACATTTTTGTTATTTTTGGGTTCGGACCCAGTCATAAGTAATCACTTCACCCGTGCTTCTAGGGATGGAAAGTTCATTCCTTCGAAACATCAGGTAGCGTAATACTTTTTCAAGTATCGTCCATTGATCGGAAGCATATGTCGTTCTCCTCAGCAATTCACTGGCTGGTAGGAACCTCCCGAATATACCGCTTCAACCACAAACGGTCCTTCCCAAGTGGGTTCAAATTTTCCCCCATCTTGCGGTGTGCAAGAATAGGTCTCTGAGAACGAGAACTAAGTCACCAACTTTAAAGGTTCTTGGGCGGACCGGTTTATCATGGGCTTGAACCATCTTAGCTTGGTATAGTTCTAGATTCCGTTGCGCCGCAAGTCTTTTCCTTCCGGTGCTCTCTAATTCTTCGAGTCGTAATTTGGCGTTCTCTTCGTTGTGATTTTATTTGCAATCGCAATTCCGAGTGAAGGAGCCGAACCTCTAAAGGTAACACTCGCTCGGACCCATACACCGCAGCGTAAGGTGTAGCTTGCGTAGGAGTTCGAAGGTCGTCCGGTAGGCCCATAAGGCTTCTAACAACTTCTCGTGCCAATTTCTCTTATCGTCGTCTAAAGTCTTCTTTAAAATTTGAACGAGAGTTTTATTAAAAGCCTCGGCCAGGCCGTTTGCTCTTGGGTAGTAAATTGTTGAATATCGCCGCCGATTCCGTGTCTCCCGACAAAATCGTTGATTTGTGTGCTTCGAATGCCGACCCATTATCCGAGATGATCTCGCGCGCACCCCGAAACGGTAGACAACTCGGTTCTTGAAAAATTGTAAGCACGTGATGTGCTTTCACTTCTCAAGCGGAACTCGCACTCTGCCCACTTGGAAAAGTAATCTATACTGCAAGAATGAAGCGATGTCCTTTCGACGACGGCGGTTCTATCGGACCCACTATATCCGTGCCCCAACATTCAAATGGCCACGATGCACTGTGTCGGATGTAGCACATTTGGAGGTCGGTGTAGAACCACTCCGCGCACTCGGCACTCGGTGACGCCTCTCGGCGATTTTCATGCGGCTCGTCATCATCGAGGGCCGTAGTACCCTAGTCTTTTAATTTTCATTTTCATCTTCGGACCCGACCGGTGAGCGCCACAGCAGTCCCGAATGCACCTCCTTAACAATTTCACGAGCTTCGGACCCACTTAGGCACCTTAGCCACATTTCGATCAAAAGACCTTCTCGTATAATGTGTTGTTTATTAATGCGTAGGACGAGTTCTTTTCGATCCGATGGGCTAATGACCTATCGTCCGGTAGTTTTCCCGTTTGTAGGTAATCCATCAATGGCCGTCGCCAATCTTCCGTGTTTTCCGTCATCGTTGCAATCGATCCTTTTTCCTTTTCCCGATTCGTGTATCGTGTCTATGTCGAGCCGTGATAGGACCCGGCGTCCGTGAACCGACACTTCCACCGATTCATCTTGCAAACAGCAAATTCTTTTGCGAGACTCGGCTAGCGTATCCGCTAAAGCGTTTTCTTCGGGGAATTTTGTAGATTGTCACATTCGGAATCCGTTCCAACAAATTGTATGGCATACCGGAAGTATTGCTCGAGCCTCGGTTTTAAAATTCCGTATTGTCCGGCGATCTCGTCGAATGATTAACTCGTGAATCCCCGTAGATGCTGATGTCCGTTATCCCCATTCGAATGGTTAATTCCGACTCCGTTATGAGGGCTTCGTATTCGCTCGTTGTTTGTACACGGCCTCGTCAAGTGGTAGGAGTATCTTAACATCCCCCGCTCCGTGTTATAAATATTAGCCCGATTCCCGCCTTACCGGCACTATCACTTGCGATTCTTCATCTTTGTGCGCCGAAGATGCTCCGTCGAAATATAATTCCCAACGTCGATCATCAAGGTCTTCTAGATTCATTATTTGTTCATCCGGCATCGTCATCGAGAGGAGATTCCGCCGCAAAGGGTGTGCCGCGAGGAAGTCCGCTGAGACTTGTCCCTTTACTGAGCACGAAGAGGCACGAAAGTTATATCGAATTGCAATAATATCATCGACCATCCGGCAAGTCCGCCGGAAAGCGTTGGACGAGTCATCAAGTATTGCAATGGATTAAACTTCGAGATCAGTTGACCTTATGAGAAAGCATGTAATGCCCGAGCTTTGAGCGGCCGAAGATCGTGGCCAAACAATGCTTTTCAATTGCGGAATACCTTATTTCCGTTGCGCAAAACGACGGCTTAAGTAATAAAGAGCATTTTCTTTACCCTCATCATCGACTCCGGCTAACAGGGCTCCGAGAGAGTCGTCTAAAGCCGCGGTATAAAGCATTAGCGGCCTACCCGAGACTCGGGGTCGCTAAGACGGAGGTGTCATTAAGTATTGTTTAATGTCCTCGAAGGCCCTCTCGGCATTTCTCTTCCCAAATAAATTTGGCGTCCTTTTTAACCTAGTGCCGAGAAAGGCCGACACCTACCCGACAAGTTCGAGATAAAGCGTCGAAGATATGCCGCCTTCCCTTGAAAAGATCGTAGTTGTTTTAAGGTTTTTGGGAGGCGGCATTTCTAAGATGGCTTTTATCTTTTCCGGATCGATTTCGATTCCACGATGTCGGACAACGAATCCTAAGAATTTCCCGGAGGTGACGCCGAAGGCGCATTTTAAAGGATTCATCTTAAGGTTAAATTGCCTTAATCGTTCAAAAACAATTCTCAAATCATACAAGTGGTTGTCCTTTACTTTGCTTTTGATGACCACATCGTCCACGTAGCATTCGACTTGATTATGGATGAGATCATCAAAAATCCTTGTCATTGCTCTCTGGCAGGTTGCTCCCGCGTTCTTCAGTCCGAATGGCATCACTCGTATAGCAATATACTCCGATCGGCGTTCGAATGCTCGTAAGTTTTTCATCTTCTCGAGCCATTTTTATTTGGTCGTATCCCGAAGATCCATCCATGAATGAGAATATTTCGTGTGTCGAAGCGATGTCGATCATTAATTCCGGATCGGTAGAGGAAATTCATCTTTTGGACATGCCTTGTTTAAATCTCCGAAATCCACACAAATTCGATCCGACCATTCTTCTTCCTGACCGGTACCACGTTGGCTAACCAAGTCGAGTATTGTTCTTCACGGACAAATTTAGCGTCTATTAGCTTTTTAACCTCGGCTATGACTTGTTGTTCGATTTCTAGACGCATTCTTCCGGGACCTTGTCCGACCGGAACGAAGTAGGGTCCACTCCTAGTTTACGGATCTGCGACCTCCGGAGCTAAACCCGGCATCTCATCGTAGCTCCAAGCAAAACGAGTCTTTGAATTCCATTAATAACTTGATTATTTCTTTGGAGTCTTCTTTATTGAGTAAAGAGCTAACAAAGGTAGGTCTAGGCTCTTCGCTAGTACCTAAGTTAACTTCTATTAACTCATCTATTGTAGATTTGATTTCTTCTTCAAATTCGGTGGAGCGTCTCCAATTTGCAAATCTTCGAGTTCTTCCGTAGTTTCCATGCAGTTTTCATTAGATTCGCAGTGACAACCAAGCAAAATTCGGCATCGTCAACCGATCCTATCGTGCCGAATCCGAGACCATGTTTCGAGTTGGGTGGACGACCGGAGTTATTCCATAAATTTTCAAAACGTTGTGATTGACCTTTTGTCCACTGTCGAGGTAAGAAACCACGTTGAATTAAATTTTGAACACATGGAGAGTACCACTCAAAAGGCAATTCCATTAATTCTGATGAAGTAGCATCTTCAAGTTGTACATTATTTTCACTTTGGAGGAAGAAGCACCACGGTAGAATTTGATTGGTTTTGCACCACCGCTACGTACCTCTTTGACCTCCATACCCTCGATCTTATTAGAATGGATCGGGTCGGGGTCATAGTATGTACATAAGTGGTTAATCTTCTCGTACATCGATTTATATTCTTCGTTTCTTTCATCTTCGAGAGGGATTCCGAATTGCGGCTTCTTCCGACTTATTGTCGCTGCTTCTTGTTTGATTTCTTTTCTCCTTCGGAACTATCTTCCCAATCAACATTGATGGTTGGTTTCCTCCGTCCAATCGTCCTAACGTCTCTACCACGACCTCGTCCCCGCCTCGACCTCGGATGCGAGTTGTGGAGAGACCTTCACCATCTCGCCGTAAGGGAGTGGTGAGTGACTCGTTGGACTAGAATTTCAGGTTCTTCGTTGTTCCGAACTTTCTTTGCTTCATTTGTTATGGTATCTCCGAGAAGATCGTTTTCTTCGGTGGTGCATAATAAGCCGCATCCTCGTGGATTCCAATTTCATGTACGGAGAATGGTTGTAAGTCACCTTTGATGCACTCGTTCCTCCATCGTAGTACTTCGATGCACCGATGTAGAGATGATGGTACCATCCTCGTTTTCATGTATCCATGGTCGGCCCAAGTAGAGCGTTGAACGATGTTTCGAATCAATTATGTGAAATTTCGCGGTTGTCTTTGCTAAGTCACCGGTCTTCATCAGTAGCGTTATCGAGCCGAGGGCTCTTTCTCCTTTCTGGTTGAATCCTCTTAATAACATTTTGTCCGCTTCGAGCTCGCGGGCATCAATTTCCAAGTATGCTAGCGTTCGAAGATTCATTATATCGATCGATGCTCCCGGATCTACCAATACTCCGGAGAGTGTAAATTTTCCGATTAGTAACCGAAATGTACAACGGTCGGTTGTGATCTCATCGTTCCAAGTAGTAGGTCGTCGTCCAGCGAAGGTAACACCTCGTCGTTCTTTTAACGAGCAAACCTCATCTAGGACTCTCCGGCCATTCGAGCTAAGCAAATTTCGGATCAAGTAAGGCCTTGATCGAGCTTCTCTCATCTCCTTTGATAAGATGAGAGCGTCATACGTATGCTTAGTTTGGCTGGTAGTTTCCTAAGATGGTGCTAGCACGTTGTAGTCCACTTTGTTTTCATGTGTCTCTGCTTCTTCTCGAATGGGTATTTCTTCTGCAGGGGTTGGTTCTTCCCGAACAACCACCGCTTCCTCTGTCTTTTGGACCCATTCTCGGAGGTAGAACTTTTCCACTCCTTAAGTCGACTTCGTAATTTCCTCCGAATCTATTGTTGAGCTCGCGGTGTCTCTTCTTGAATCGGAATGACGAGGCTCTTCCGGATTAGCTTCGTAGTCCGAAGGTTCTAACTCTATCTTGACCGGAGCTCCTCGAAACTCGCGAGATAGATTCGTTGCATGTCGAACTCTCGTAGCCTCCTCGATGGATGTCTTCTTCGTTATTTTGCTCGTCGAGATCGTGTATGATTTGAGAATTGTCGTTGGTATCGAAATCGATATCCGGATTATCGTTAGTTACGTAATCGTTAGAACATGATCAAAACGTAGCCAACGCCATCACCCTTATCATTATATGATCCCACCGAAGTGAGCGAGATAATCATACGTAGTCGAGGTTCGAGGGATTTCTCCCCCGAATCGGAAACAACTATCTCTAGGATAAGCGGCCCCTAGTCCTAGCCTTAGGTGCCTCGGTCTTCTCTTCTTCGTCAATTTTCTTCTTTTCTTCGATCTTCTCCGTTGAGGTGGTTCTTCTATCGCAAGTGATGAGTACCGGCTCAATGGGTTTCGAACTCCGGATCGAAGCTCGCACCGAAGCGGTCTTGGATGTCGTCTAAAATCTTTTCGAAGATCTCGTCCAAGCGGTAGTCCATCCATCGTCGATCGTATAGGGATCTATCGGAATGATGGGATCGGTCGAGACAACATCGACGTGAACCTCCTTTCGGGGTTCCTTCATGTACTCCTTCGGGATCGTTATATTCCTTTCCGCGAGTTGTCATTGAGCCAACTTTTCGAAGGTAATACAATCTTCTATCTTGTGCCCAAGCATCCGGTGGTAAGGGCAAAAGTTGGGATCACCTTTCTTGTCGACTTCTTCCGGTCTTTTAGGCTCGGCTAGTCGGAAATCCGAGTCTTCATCGATCTACGGAACATTTTTGGCATCGCTTCATTCTTGAACGGATATTCTCTCGCTCAAAAGCTCTCTTAATGTACGTTGCGGACGAGACGGTTGTTCATACTCGCGGAGATGATCGATAGCTCGGGTCGGGGTTGCCGGTAATTCCGTAGTGGTTGTTGCGGCCGTTCGCGGTGGTATTTGCATCGGTTGCTTGCCTTTGTCCACTCGCCGCGACGATCCCGGATTTCTTTTCAAAAGTCTTTACGGGCTTTTGTTTATCCGTCTTGTCGGTGAAACTTAATTGCTTCGCCTCCTCTCGCAAGCTTCCGGCCTCGCTTAACAACTTCTCGAAAGTCTTAATAGTAAATCCCTCGAGGAGAAGTGCTATCGGCCATGGATGCTTTTTAGCAAAATGCCGACCGCATGTTGTTCTTGCAGTTGTGGTTCACACTTCATACTTAAGTTCCTCCATCGGAGTATGTAATCCACTAAAGTTTCATTCGGCTTCGCTTCTACCACTAAATCACCTATAGTGATGTGGTGTCGAGCTCCGGCGAATCGCTTGATGAAGAGGTTCTCTAGCTCCGAGAATGTCTTCTACCGAACCATTTGGTAATTCCGCATACCGGTCGAAGGCGATTCCCGACGGACTGGCGACGAACTCGTCGGAAGAGTAATGCATCGCTCCCGCCGCATTGCAACAACCGGCACGAAAGTGTGCCACATGCCTGTCGGGGTTCCCGGCTCCGTCGAAGGTCTTGAACGCGCAGGTGGTACGAAGCCTTTCGGTATCGGGATGGCGTCGAATTCTTCGGGGTAAGGTCTACCCGTCCGAATGGATGTTCCGCTCTTCGATTGTGCTTAAGGCTTCTCGCACTCGTCTGTTCCACCAAGTTCTTGATATCCTTTTCGAGAATCATACTTTGTGTTGTATCCTTTTCACTGATCATCCCCATCGACGGACGTAATCTCCTTTCCTCCGTCTACAATGTGAATGACCTCTCGGGGGTGTTTCCTCTGTGGTTGTACTTCGACTCGGAGAGTGGCCGCAGCTACGGCCATCTCTTCCATCCTTTTTGCCATTCGAGCGATCGTGTCGTCTTTTTCCCGAAGTTGCCTTCTCATCGATTCCGGCTCCTCTCTTCTGCGTGCTGCAGGAGCACCTTGCGAAGCCGATGAAGCCCGTGTCTCAACCATGTTGATTTCTCGCGTATTCGTCGTCCATGAATTCCGATGAATCAATCTCGTCTCCGAACTTTTCTTCTCTTTCTTTTGCCAATCGCTCGGATATCGGTTCTCAACTTTTCCATGGCATCTTCTAGCGGGGCTTTCTGTGTGTCTTCGTGGTTGTCGTGCGATACCGCCGGGTCCCCTTCTCACGAGTCCCCTTCATCGCGGTAGCACTTTCTTCGCATTCAAGTCTCCTGGCGAGACTTTCTTTCTCGGGTTGTTGTTTCAATCTCAATCGCCCCGCAGTGGGACGCCATACCATCCTTCGGCGCAGAAGGTCTAGGACCGGATGGTCCGTTCGGCCAAATGCTCGGAAGGTGGTATCCTCCCTAATCCGTAATCTCGAGACGACAACGGGCGGACTAGCCTTCATTCTTTTACTTGGCTTTTCCGCCATGATGGCGGGTTCTACTCGGGGCCCAAGACGGGATTTGACCGGCACCCGCCCTATCCTCCGTAGAATTTCGATACGGGCGCTTTTCCTTCTTCGCTAACTTTTCTACCAAAGTTCGCAGTCGAGCAACCGGCGTAGTTCTAGCTCTTTTCTTGCGGCTATCGTTGTAATATGCGGGCTCGTGGTAATGTGGCAAGCAATCTTGCGAATATTTTCTTCATCTTCCATGGCGGAGAGGGGATGAAATGCGCTTCCTCCCAACAAGGTGGTATGTATTCGAGCAGCGGCGAATATTCCGCGAGCTCTGGAATTTCTTCTAGGAAAGCGATTTCGGCAGCTCCGGCTTCTTTAGCGATCCTTCTATTTCTATTTCTTCTCCGGGTCTTTGTTAGTGACGGAATTCTTGAACCGGACCCGATCTCGAAAACGAAGGTCTTACAGGAAGATCTCGTACCCTCCACGGTAACGTGTCCATCATAATCCCGGATTTCTTTCCCCTTTGATTTAGCAAAAGTCGGGGTAGGTGCGAAACAACTAGACCAGGTGGGGTAGAAAGAACAGTCCTCCTGCGAGCAATGGTGTTCCTCTTAGTCGGGATCCTTTGCGGGGAGGGAACTCTTGGGTTGACCTAAGGTCGAACTCGAGCGGCGGCTCTTCAGCCTTCGGATACCTTGTTCATCGCTGCGAAAAGGAGACGTCGGTGATCTTGACGTTCGTGTTTTCAAATCCTTGTCCAAATCCGGATGATTCCATTGTCGGGCGACTCATCCTTATAGACAGCCGAGGTCCAATCCATTGGTGAAAGAGAAAATCGGTTCGGGCTTCCATTTCTGCAGGGTAGATTCTGGTTGTCGATCCCAAGTTATGCTTCTTTTCTTTAGGACGAAAAGAAAGGAATTGAAAGAGTCCGAACTCATTCATGTTCACGTATTTATAAAAAGGAATCACTTATTAAAGGGTTTGTTTATTTAGAACGGAGTGTTCAAAGGTGTAGAGAAGGTAAGGAACTCGAATCGGAGTTGGAAGGGAAAAGAGAGTCTTAGGCAAGACTTCTCGACCCGAAGGATCACTCCTAAACTAACACCTATTGGGGGTCCACCCCACCTCGTAAATGAGGTAAAGGATCTCGTAACCTCTCTCGTTTATGGGTGTCTAAACAACGGTGGCTCCTAAATCCGAGAGAATGTTGGTTATACTTGTTCAAGGTAGAAATGAACATAGTATTCCAACGGAAAGAAGGGTAGTTTGATCCATTAGGGACATGGATACACTACCGATTTTTGAAAGCAGAACTATTTGATTAAAATGGAGAGAGGAACTATTCCCCAGCGGAGTCGCCAGAAATTGTGCGGCTTATTTTTAGGTTATGTGTTTTATTTTGAAAAGGGGTCGCCTAACAGAAGTTGTCGGCGAATTTTAAATTTAAACATAAATATAATTTAGAAAGTAATATTTGATTTTGAAAATAATTTTAAATTTGAAGGTTTTAAGATATGAGATCAAACCGATCTCACATCCCCAAATAGTTTATATAAACGAGCACCGCACCACAAACCGTGTATCTATCCCGAAGAATAGACACACTCGCTTGATGATGAGGCTCGATTAAATAAACTAGAAAGGTTTGTGACATCCGTTTGGTCCGCGAACCAATTTTATAAGCCGACAAATTCCCTCGTTTAATATGAAAACATTAAACGGGGTTTATATTACACAGGTTCTTAAAGTTCCCTATAAGGGCAAGCCCCTATAGTTAATTACATCTTAAGTGACGGGAATCACCTAAGAAAACTCTCGATAATAATCAATAATTCGCTCTCAAGAATTTCAAAGTTTAAGTTTTCAAAGGATTGAATTTTTGGAATTTCAAAAGGGATTAGCTCAAATTTGGAACATTTTATTTTGGAAATTCAAAGGAAGAAAAGTAGGAGAAATTACGGATCCGAAGCGGACTTCGATAATTTCCCGACTACCCTATTGTTTCGCTTGGATTTAGGAAAATCCTAGTGTTTATTTAATGTTTTAATCTTGCTAATTTTAGTTAATTAGGGCTTATATTTATATGATAAAATCATACAAAATTGCACTAGAAGATATGAGGGTTTATGTCGTATCGGACGACTACCTCGGAATCCTAAGACCTGCTAGGGCTTAATTTGCAATGCAAATGCCTAACGAAGAGCCGAGGATTTATGTTGCACTAGTGCAAACTACCTCGAAGTCCTATGGCTTTGTTATTTAATTCTAAGAAAGTTTTGTTGATGTAGGTTCAAGTTTTGCTGACGACGATGGCCGTGCTGCCCACCATGCTCCGAGCTCCTTGTTGTTGCAGAGGTTTAGTTATAGAAATCATAAATCAAGAGATGAGAGAAGTGTTCTGGTTTAGAGAAGTCTTAATTTCCAAATGTTTTTTTTTTTGTGTTTTAATTAAAACAAATCTTAAAGTTGATTATAACGACACCGGTTAAGATCCCACGGTTCCATCCTTCCGGCATCATTATTTTTATCGGATTCACTTAGTCCAGATGAATTTGCTAAACTCAACCGAATGAGTTCCACACTTTCATTTAGTACCGTGGGAAATCCCGTTAGCAACACGTAGGTTACATCATCCGAGGTATTCCCGATCATCCAACGAGACGTTTTAATTTAGTTGTAATTGTAGTTTTGTGTTCCGTTTCGTGATTAAATTTTGAGTTGTCTTATATTTTGAAATGTTGTGGAGGTGAATTTTATCTCGTAGTGTCTTTTATTTTAGTTTTGGGTTTCAGCTTTTGGTTTCGTCCTAAAGGTGTAGGTTTTCATGCAATCAGTTGTTTATCATGCAAGAAAAATAAAGTGCATTTGCAATAAAATAAATCGCAATAAAATAAAAGCGTACACTGGAGGGTCTTCCCGTCATTCCAAGCCGCACTTAAAATACGATTAGAATATTTAAGCAAGTTCCTAGGTAAAGCTAAGGGAAAGGTTTATGGTTTTCTACCAAATTCCTAATCCTATAGCTAGTCATTTCCTATGACGTCTCAGGTTCTTTGTGTTTTTGGTTTGAAGACGATTTTCTTCATCAAAGAACAATCAAGTTCAATTGTTCTTGTAAATATCCTATCATATCGAGGAAGTGCTTAAGAAGAATCTTAAACATCTTTTCAATATTTCTAGGATTGTTTTAAGTCCAAATGAATTTAATTGTGTAAATGAATCGATCGTCCGAGGTTTTCAAGTTTTGTTAACTTGCTGGCATGAACTGGGACATTTAAATGTCACTATAAGTGAAGTAACATTTCATTTTAATGTTCTATTTAGGAGTTATGATAACTAAAGCTCCTAAGGGCAAAATGATATTTAATGATTTCGTGATTCAAATTTAAGTTCAAATTAATGATTTAAGTTTGGAATAGTGTTCAAGTTATTTTAGATTTATCTCTTCATGTCTTAAGTAAGGTTATTTAATTTAACTTAATTTAATTTAATTTAATTTATTTTAATTTAATTTATTTAATTTAATTTGATTTGATTTAATTTAATTCAATTTAATTTATTTGATTTAATTTCTTAATTTAATTTAATTTAATTTTAATTTAATTTAATTTAATTTAATTTAATTTAATTTAATTTAATTAATTTATTTAATTTTATTTAACTTAATTTAATTTAATTTTATTTATTTAATTTAATGTATTTAATTCATTTAATTTAATTTAATTTGTTTATTTAATTTAATTTAATTTTAATTTAATTTAATTCAACTTTTAATCTTAATTTAATTTAATTTAATTGAAAATTTTTGAAAGAGTTTAATGATTTAATTTTAATTTAATGATTAAGTCTTTTAATATTTTAAATTTGAGTTATCATTTTAATTAAGAGTTGAGTATTAATGAGATGATTAATTTAGGGATTTTTAAATTAAAGAATAAATCTCTTCCTAATAATATCCCTATTTTAATAATTCCAATTTTATTATTCTTCCAAATTCAATTAATTATTTAATTAAGGTTTATTTTAATTATTTTTAAATTGTTTAGTAGGTTTCTACCCTTTAATTATTTAAATTTCAATCATCCAAATCAGATTAGGATCAGATATTTTACTTGTTAAAAATTTTATTAAACCTAAAGTTTTAATTAAGGGTTAAAATTTTAATTACCATTTTGCCCTTTAAGCTCTAATAATTTCATAACTCACTAAATTGAACTCAAATGAACTTGAAATTTTTATGTGACTTCACTTATGTGTCAATAAAGACATGAGAGGAGAAAATGTGATTTTTCTGTATTTAATTTATTTATATAATTATTTTTTAGTAGAAAATAAAAATTTCCAAGGAAAATTCAATAACATGACCAAGGGAAAGTTTCTGTCCTTAAGAAAATTAGGGGACATTCCTAATGACCAGAGGACCACTTGGACCAAATTTTGTAATTTTTTGAATTATATTTTATTTATTAGAATTATTTTAAGTTCTGGAGTATTAATTAATTTAAAAATAAAATAAATGTTGAAAAATAAATTTTATAATTTTTAAAATTCTCTCTGATATCAAGGATTCCAGAGAACCAAACTTTACAATTTTCTGATTTTTCTTTGATTTATTATAATTATTTTGGTGAAAATGCTAGAAAATACATTTTTTAATTTTAAAATTACCTTAGAGCTTTAAAATTTAATATCTTACTAAATAGACCTAGGAAAAATATGGGGTTTGTTCCTAAGTGATTAAAATTTAAAATATAACATTTTGGTGAATTTTATTATTTTTGTGATTTTTATTATTTTTTAATTATTAAAAATATTAAAATAATACTAAAAATCAACTTTTTAGAAAATTGAAATTTTAATTTTCTTAAACTCCCTCGATATCAGAGAGACTCCAAAACCAATTTGGTGAATTTTTGAAAGATATTTTGAAAGTTATGAATTTTTAAAGTTTAAAATGACTAAGTGGCTTAATTAACCCAATTAGTGGGGCTAACCAAGTCCAATCGACCTCAAATTTTTATGATGGGTTCCTCCGATCCTAAAGGTCGGTGGAGAATTGATTTCAAGTCAATTTGATCTATGGTTAACTCTAATTAATTAGGAGTCTATTTTGGGTGTTTAAGCCAATTAGGGTTAATCTAAGTGAATTAACTCAAATCCTATTTTTCCTAGGGTTCTCTGGTCATAAGGAACATCACCAAATTTTCCTAGAATTTATTTCACAACATGCTAATTTTTGAAATTAAAATACTTAAAACGAGCAACATGCATTTGAAAAATCAATAACTTTTCACGAGATGGCCTACTGACCTTGGAAAATTCGAGGAATGTCCCTAAGTTCGGAGGCTTCAAAAGCCACTATAGTCTCATGCCATGGTGAATTGTATACATACATGGAGAATTAAAACAATGCAGGGAGTAAATAATTAATTAAAAATAAAATACCTGGACAAAATTAATTAATTTCTTTTCCACATTATTCTCCTCTGTTCACCTGAGCAAGAGGGTATTTTTATTTTATTTTTGTGATTTTTCTACACAAAGTTATGAATTTTTAAAGTTACGGGAATTAAATAAATAGAAAATACCCCTATTTATCTACTTAAGTGACGCGGCGCGCGTCAACCTTAACGTCTCCGAAGGCACACGCGTCACGATTCCATTCGACGCCGCCATCCGCGTCGCCGCTCCGGGACCCGCTGTATCGCTCCGTCTTCTCATCCAGCGCGATCCGGCCGTCCGTGCGCGCGTGTATTAAATGGACGGCATCCGTTCATCGTCCATGACCGGTGTGATCCCGTGACCGTCCACACTCTAACCACTAAGAACTCACTCGATTCTCGATGGATTTTCGTGTTCTTATGCTCTATGGATTCGTCTCGAAGAGACGAACACATCCATACGGTAAACATGCATTGAAATTAAGGCATTTGAAATGGAGAATCTCCGAAGCTCGGGATGAAGAATTAGCTCATACCTTTGCTCGGAGAAGTGTGGCTTCGATCCGAGAGTTCGTTGCACCTTCGATTGGGTCCTAGCAAGCTCCGGATGAAGTCTCCTGGTCCAGTGAATTGTCTAGGTTGGACTTCGACCACAGCCGATCACAAAGCTTGGAGGCCGGAGCAACTCGAGTGACTCGGAGATGGGGCTTTTATCGGTGGACACCTTCCCTTGGTCCAGTGAAGGTGTAGAGACAATCAATTTGGGGATTGGCTCACCGTGGAGGAGTGTCCTGGTTTTGGGCTTGGATTTCGACTCGAAATCGAGCTCGCGAGAAGAAATGGCAGGGGGATCTCACCGGGGATCAAGTGCTCGTGTATGAGGAGGGGTCTCGGAACAATTTTGGCGAGTTTTGGCAAGGTTTTTGCAACTCTCCTCTCATGGCCGTGAGGGGGTGGTGTTTAAATAGGCATGGCCGAGGCTCTCCTGTGGGGGTTTAATGGTTGGGATCAGCTCGCTTAGGTCAAGGGAAGAACGGCCATGCTATCCATTTGGGTTAGGACAAGTCGGCAATGGAGAATTCCAATGTTGGCTCATATGTGAGCTTTCGGCCATGGTGTTTTCCGGCTGGCCGGGGTGGTGGCCGTGAGCATGGGTCACCCTCGGGGTCGGGTGGGTCGGGGCTTGATGTTTGTGAAGGCAATTGGTGGCTGCCATGTGTAAAGTGGTTGAATCAAAATGGAATGGGGAAGGGGTCATAGGTCCAAATTGGGCTTTAAGGCCAAAAGTGAAATTGGATCCCAATGCCAATCAAATTGGGCTTGTATTTGGTCTAGATTGGTGTTGGGGATGTTGAATTGAAGTTTAGAATTGAATTGGACCAAAATTGGGAGTCAATTAGGTGGATTTGGTTTGACATTGGGTTTACTTTGGGTTAAAATGGGTCGAATTGGGGGTTTTGATAAAAGTGGGGTAAATTGACAAAATTGACCCATGGTGTAGTTGAACAAAATGAAATTGGGAATATTTGGGATTTTACGGAATTTTACGGGAATTTTCTGAATTTTTGGATTTTTGGGTCGAAAAGGGGTATTTTGGGTATTTGGAAGGTATTGGGGGGGTATTTTTGGAATTTTTGGCATTTTTGGTTATGGATGATCAATTTAAGTGATGTGGAAATGTTTGAGATTGATTTTGGAGAAATTTGGGTGATTTGGAAATTTTGAGAAATTTGAGGCTATTCGGGGCTTTGGGTAGGTTGGCGGGTGTTGGGTCCGGGGTCGAAAATTGAAAATTTGGAAAATTGAAGATTGGGTGGATGTAAGTGAAATGAAATCATTTTTGTTGAGCCATGAAGCCATATCGAAGCCCACATGAGCCATGAAGGGACTCATTTGAGGCACTCACTTATGTTGTTCCTAACCTCTTAGCGAGGGCTTAGGGGTTAAGGACCATCCATGTGAATCACCTACATGAGTCGGGAAGTCAAGTTAGGTATAGGTGTGGTTTAGGAGGTGTGTGAAAGTGTAGTGTGTGTGCGAGTCGACCCTTCACTGAGACCGGGCCACCCGAGGCGATCCTAAGGCCGAAAGGAGTCCTATGGAACTCGTCCTTTAAACTTCCACATTTGATTTCGACCCTCCAGGTGATTAGGGGTCTATAGTCGAGTTTGTGGAGTTTGCGGGGAGTTAAGAATTGGTTTGAATTTCTAAAGGTGGGTCCCGATTCTAGTCCTCTAAGATGAGTCGAAAGGAAAAGCTGAGGCTAGATCTGAAAGTACTAAAGAGAAGAAGAGAAGACCTCATCAAAAATGAGGTCAACAGGTAGTCATTGGGTCAGAAATTGACCATTTTGACCAAATTAGACATTTTGGTCAAAAGTTGACCTATTAGGCCATTGGGTTGGTCCTTAAGTAAACAATTGATCATTTTGACCAAAGTTGACTTTTTGGTCAAAAGTTGACCTATTGGGTCAACGGGTTGGTCATTGGGTCAAGGGCTGACCATTTTGACCAAAGTTGACTTTTTGGTCAAAGATTGGCTTACTGGGTCAATAATTGGTCATTAGGTCAAAGATTGACCTTTTTGTCCAAAATTAACTTTTTGGTCAAAAGTTGACCTATTTGGTCAATGTGTTGGTCATTGGGTCAAGGATTGACCAATTTGACCAAAGTTGTCATCTTGGTGAAAAGTTGACCTATTTAGGTCAATGAGGCGGTCAATAGGTCAAAAATTGACACTTTTGAGCAAAATTGACTTTTTGGTCAAAAGTTGGCCTAATGGTTGAATGAGTTGTTCACCGGGTCAAGGATTAACCATTTTGGCTGAAGTTGACATTTTAGTCAAAAGTTGACAAATTGGGTCAATGGGTTGGTCATTGGATCAAGGATTGTCCATTTTCACCAAAGTTGACATTTAGGTCATTGTGTCAGAAATTGATCATTTTGACAAAATTTGACTTTTTGGTCAAAAGTTGACCTTTTGGGTAAAAGAGGTTGTCATTAGGTCAAAAATTGACTATTTTGACCAAAATTAACTTTTTGGTTAAAATATGTCTTTTTGGGTCAATGAGTTGGTCATTGGGTCAAGGATTGACCATTTTGACCAAAGTTGACGTTTTGGTCAAAAGTTGACTTATTTGGTCAATGGGTTGGTGATGGGGTCCAGAATTGAC
The DNA here is from genome assembly GCA_022702705.1 of Papilionanthe hookeriana x Papilionanthe teres. Classification (NCBI taxonomy): domain Eukaryota; kingdom Viridiplantae; phylum Streptophyta; class Magnoliopsida; order Asparagales; family Orchidaceae; genus Papilionanthe; species Papilionanthe hookeriana x Papilionanthe teres. The sequence goes on from CM040438.1 coordinate 18,753,706, forward strand.
CATCATGACCAAATTTGACCTATTGGTCAAAAGTTGACCTATTAGGTCAATAATTGGTCATTAAGTAAAAAATTTACAATTTTGTCCAAAATTGACTTTTTAGTCAAAATTTGACCTATTGTGTCATTGGGTCAAAGATTGACCATTTTGACCATAGTTGACATTTTGATCACAAGTTGACTGATTGGGTCAATGGGTTGGTCTTTGTGTCAAGGATTCACCATTTTGACCAAATTTGACTTTTTGGTCAGAGATTGACTTATTGGGTAACTAATTGGTCATTAGGTCAAAAAGTGACTATTTTGACCCAAACTAAATTTTTGGTCAAAAGTTGGCCCAGTTGGTCAATGGGTGGTCATTGGGTCAGAAATTGACCATTTTAACCAAAGATGACTTTTTTGGTCAAAAGTTGACATATTGGGTTAATAGGGTGGTCATTAGGTAAAAAATTGACTATAATGACAAAAATTAACTTTTTTATCAAAAGTTGACCTATTGTGTCAATGAGTTGGTCATTGTGCCAAGGATTGACTCTTTGGACTAAAGTTCACTTTTTGGTCAAAACTTGACCTATTGGGTCAATGGGTTGGTCATTGGATCAACAATTGACCATTTTGACCAAAGTTGACTTTTGGTCATAGATTGACTTATTGGGTCAATAATTGGTCATTATGTCAAAAATTGACTATTTCGGTAAGAAGTTAACCTATTGGGTAAATAGGTTAGTCATTGGGTCAGAAATTTACCATTTTAACCAAACTTTACTTTTTGGTCAAAAGTTGACTTATTAGGTTAATGGGGTGGTCATTAGGTCAAAAATTGATAATTTTGACCAAAAATAACTTTTTGGTCAAAGTTGACTTATTGGGTCAACGTGTTGGTCATTGGGTCAAAGATTGACCATTTTGACTAAAGTTGACTTTTTGGTCAAAAGTTGACATATTGGGTCAATATGTTAATCTTTGCGTAAAAGATTGACAATTTCGATCAAAATTGACTTTTTGGTCAAAAGTTGACCTATTGGGTCAATGGGTTAGTCATTGGGTCAAGGATAGACCATTTTGATTAAAGTTGATTTTTTGGTCAAAAATTGACTTATTGGGTCAAAAATTGGTTATTGGGTCAAAAATTGGTTATTTTGACCAAAATTAAATTTTTTGTCAAAAGTTGACCCACTGAGTCAACGGGGTGATCATTTGGTCAGAAATTAACCATTTTGACCAAAGTTGACTTTTAAGTCAAAAGTTGACCTATTTGGTCAATGAGTGGGTAATTAAGTCAAGAATTGATCATTTTGACCGAAGATAACTTTTTGGTCAAAAGTTGATCTATTGGTTTGGTCATTGGGTCAAAAATTCACCATTTTGACCAAATTTGATTTTTTAGACAAAAGTTAACCTATTGGGTCACTAGGTTAGTCATTCGATCAAGGATTGACCATTTTGACTAAAGTTGACTTTTTGTCAGAGATTGGCTTACTGGGTCAATAGTTGGTCATTAGGTAAAAAATTGACTATTTTACCAAAATTGACTTTTAGGTCAAAAGTTGACCCATTGGGTCAAAGGGTTGGTCATTAAGTCAAAAATTGGCCATTTGACCAAAGTTGACTTTTGGTCAAAAGTTGACTATTGGATCGATGGGTGGTCGTTAAATTAAGCATTTATTTTGACCAAAATTGACCTTTTGGACAGAAGTTGGTCTATTGAGTCAATGGGTTTGTCATTGGGTCAAGGATTGACCATTTTGACCAAAGTTGACTTTTTGGTCAGAGATTGACTTATTTGGGTAATAATTGGTCATTAATTCAAAAATTGATTATTTTGGTCATTCGGTCAAAAAATGACTATTTTGAACAAAATTAAATTTTTGGTCAAAAGTTAACCATTGGGTCAACGGGGTGGTCTTTGGGTCAGAAATTGACCATTTTGACCAAAGTTGACTTTTTGGTCAAAAGTTGATCTATTGGGTCAAAGAGTTGGTCATTGGGTCAAAAATTGACCATTTTTATCAAAGTTAACTTTTTGGTCAAAAGTTGACCTATTGGGTGAATGGGTGGTCATTAAATAAAAAATTTACTATTTTAACCAACATTGACTTTTTGGTCAAAAGTTGACATATTGGGTCAATGAGTTTGTCATTGGGTCAAGAATTGACCATTTTGACCAAAGTTGACTTTTGGTCCAAGATTGACTTATTAGGTCAATAATTGGTCATTAGGTCAAAAATTATCTATTTTGACCAAAGTTGAATTTTTGTTCAAAAGTTAAACCATTTGGTCAAAGGGGTGGTCATTGGGTTAGAAATTGACAATTTTGACCAAAGTTGACTTTTTGGTCAAAAGTTGACCTATTTGGTCAATGAGTTAGTAATTGAGTGAAGAATTGACCATTTTAACCAAAGATGACTTTTTGGTCAAAAGTTGACCTATTTGGTGAATGGGTTGGTCATTTGGTCAAAAATTGACCATTTTGACCAAAGTTGACATTTCGGTAAAAAGTTGACCCATTGGGTCAATGGGTATTCATTAGGTAAAAAATTGACTATTTAAACCTAAATTGACTTTTTGTTCAAAAGTTGACTTTTTGGTCAAAGGGTTTGTCTTTGGGTTAAGGATTGACCATTTTGACCAAAGTTTACTTTTTGGTTAGAGATTGACTTATTGGGTCAATAATTGGTCATTAATTCAAAAATTGACTATTTTGACTAAAATATTCTTTTTGGCTAAAAGTTGACCTATTAGGCCAATGGGTTGTTCATGGGTCAAGGATTGATCATTTTGACGAATTAAAAGTTCATTTATTGGGTCGATGCGTTGGTCGTTGGGTCGAGATTGACCATTTTCACCGAAGTTGAGTTTTTTTTCAGAGACTGACTTACTGGGTCAATAATCAGTCATTAGGTCAAAAATTGACAATTTTGACCAAAATTAACTTTTCGGTCAAAAGTTGACCTATTGTGTCAATGGGTTGGTCATTGGGTTAAGGATTGACCGTTTTGACCAAGTTGACTTTTTGGTCAAAAGTTGACCTGTTGGGTCGATGGGTTGGTTATTTGGTCGAGGATTGATCATTTTGATAAAGTTGACTTTTGGTCGAGAGAATGACTTATTGGATCGATAATTGGTCATTAGAGCGAAAATTGATTATTTTGACAAAATTAAATTTTTGGTCAAAGATTGACTCGAATTAGATCGAAGGGTGAGTCATTAGGTTGAAATTGACCATTTTACCAAAGTTGACTTTTTGGTCAAAAGTTGACTATTTGGTCAATGAGTTGGTAAATGGTCAAGAATTGACCATTTTGATTGAAGAAGACGTTTTGGTCAAAAGTTGATTTATTGGGTCCATAGGTTGGTCATTGGGTCAAAAATTAACCATTTTGACCAAAGTTGACTTTTTGGTCAAAAGTTGACCTATTTGGTTAATGGGTGGTCATTAGGTAAAAAATTAACAATTTTGACCAAAATTCACTTTTTGGTCAAATGGTGACCTATTGGGTCAATGGGTTTGTCATCGGGTAAAGGATTGACCATTTTGACCAATGTTGACTTTTTGGTCAGAGATTAACTTAAAGGGTCAAAAATTAGTCATTAAGTAAAAAATTGACTATTTTGACCAAAATTGAATTTTTGGTCAAAAGTTAACCCATTGGGTCAACGGGGAGGTCATTGGGTTAGTAATTGACCATTTTGACCAAAGTTGACTTTTTGGTTAAAAGTTGATCTATTTGGTCAATGAGTTGGTAATTGGGTCAAGAATTGACCATTTTGACCGAAGATGTCTTTTTGGTCAAAAGTTGATCTATTGGGTCAATGGTTTGGTCATTGGGTCTAAAATTAATAATTTTGACCAAAGTTTACTTTTTGGTCAAAAGTTGACATATTGGATCAATGGGTGGACATTAGGACAAAAATTGACTATTTTGACCAAAATTGACTTTTTGGTCGGAGATGGACTTATTAGGTCAATAATTGGTCATTAATTCAAAAATTAACTAAATTGACCAAAATTGACTTTTTGGTCAAAAGTTGACATATTAGGCCAATAGGATGGTCATTGGGTCAAGGACTGATCATTTTGACCAAAGTTGACTTTTTGGTCAAAACTTGACCTATTGGGTCAATGGGTTGGTCATTGAGTCAATGATTGACCATTTTAACCAAAGTTGACCTTTTGGTCAAATGTTAACCTTTTGGGTCAATGGGTTGGTCATTGGGTCATGGATTGATCATTTTGACCAAAGTTGACTTTTTGGTCGGAGATTGGCTTACTGGGTCAATAATTGGTTATTATGTCAAAAATTGACTATTTTGACCAAAATTGAGTTTTAGGTCAAAAGTTGACCTATTGGGTCAATGGGTAGTCTTTAGTCCAAAATTTACTATTTTGACCAAAATTGTCTTTTTGGTAAAAAGTTGACCTTTTGGGTCAATGTGTTTGTCATTGGGTCAAGGATTGACTATTTTGACCAAAATTGACTTTTTGGTCAGAGATTGATTTATTGGGTCAATAATTGGTCATTTATTTAAAAATCGACTATTTTGGTCATTAGGTCAAAAATTGACTATTTTGACTAAAATTAATATTTTGGTCAAAAGTTGACCCATTCATCAACGGTGTGGTCATTGGGTCAGAAATTGACCATTTTGACCAAAGTTGGCTTTTTAGTCAAATTTTGACCAATTTGGTTAATGAGTTCATTCTGACCGAAGATGAGTTTTTGGTCAAAAGTTGATCTGTTGGTTTGGTCATTTGGTCAAAAATTAACCATTTTGACCAAAGTTTACTTTTTAGATAAAAGTTAACCTATTGGGTTAATGGGTTGGTCATTCGGTCGAGGATTGACCATTTTGACCAAAATTGACTTTTTGGTCGGAGGTTGGCTTCTTGGGAGGTCGAAAATTAGTTATTTAGACCAAAATAGACTTTTAGGTCAAAAGTTTACTATTAGGTCGATTGGTGGTCATTAAGTGAAAAGCGGTATTTTGGCCAAAATTGACTTTTTGGACGAAGTTGACTATTAGATTGATGGGTTTGTCATTGGGTCGAAGTTGGTTATTTTGACCAAAGTTGACTTTTTGGTCAGAGATTGACTTATTGGGTTAATAATTGGTCATTAATTCAAAAATTGACAACTTTGGTCATTAGGTTAAAAATTGACTATTTTGACCAAAATTAAATTTGGTCCCATTGGGTCATCGGGGTGGTCATTTGGTCATAAGTTGACCATTTTGACCAAAGTTGACTTTTTACCAAAAGTTGACATATTTGGTCAATGAGTTGGTAATTGCGTCAACAGTTGACCATTTTAACGAAAAATGACTTTTTGGTCAAAAGTTGATCTACTGGGTCAAAGGGTTGGTCTTTGGGTCAAAAATTGACCATTTTGACCAAAGTTGATTTTTTGGTCAAAAGTTGACCTACTAGGTCATTGGATGGTTATTAAATCAAAAATTGATTATTTTGACCAAAATTGACTTTTTGGTCAAAAGTTGACCTATTGGGTCAATGGGTTTGTCATTGGGTCGAAGATTGATCATTTTGATCGAAGTTGACTTTTTGGTCGAGAGATTGACTTATTGGGTCGATAATTGTTCATTATGTCGAAAATTAATTTATTTTGACCGAAATTAAATTTTTGGTCGAAAGTTAACTGTTTGGTCGGGAAATTGACCATTTTAACTTAAAGTGACTTTTTGGTTAAAAGTTGACTGTTTGGTCGATGAGTTGGTAAATGGGTCGAATTAACCATTTTGACCAAAATTGACTTTTGGTCGAAAGTTGACTTGTGCGTTAATGGGTTGGTCATTGGGTAAAAATTGACTATTTTAACTCTAAATTGACTTTTTGGTCGAAGTTGAATTATTTGGTCGATGAGTTTGCCATTGGGTCAAGGATTGACCATTTGAACCAAAGTTTACTTTTTGGTCGAGAGATTGACTTATTGGGTCGATAAATGGTCATTAATTAAATTGATTATTTTGGCCAAATTGTCTTTTTGGTTAAAAGTTGACTATTAGGCGATAGGTTGGTCGTTGGGTAAAGGATTGATCATTTTGACCAAATTAAAAGTTGACGATTGGATTGATGGGTTGGTCGTTAGGTCGAAGATTGACCATTTTGACGAAGTTAAGTTTTTAGTAAGAGAGATGACTTCTTTGGGTCGATAATTAGTTAACGATTTTGACCAAAATTAACTTTTGGTAAAAGTTGACTGTTGAGTCGATGGGTTGGTCATTGAGTCGAAGATTGACCATTTTGACCAAAGTTGACTTTTTGAGTCGAAATTTGACCAGTTGGGTTAATGGGTTGGTCATTTGGTCGAGGATTGACCATTTTGACCAAAGTTGACTTTTTGGTCGAGAGAATGACTTCTTGGAGTCATAATTGGCCATTAGATCGAAAATTGATTATCTTGACGAAAATTAATTTTTTGTTGAAAATTGACCGATTAGATTGAAGAGTGGTCATTGGGTCGAGAAATTGACCATTTTGACCAAAGTTGACTTTTTGGTCGAAAGTTGTCTGTTTAGTCGATGAGTTGGTAATTGGGTCGAAAATTGACCATTTTGATCGAAGATGACTTTTTGGTCGAAAGTTGATCTATTGGGTAAATGGGTTGGTCATTGGGTCGAAAATTGACGATTTGACCAAAGTTAACTTTTGGTCGAAAGTTGACTGTTGGGTTCGATGGGTTGGTCATTAGGTTGAGAATAACCATTTTGACCAAAGTTGACTTTTTGGACAAAAGTTGACCTATTGGGTCAATGGGTTGGTCATTTGGTCAAGGATTAACCATTTTGAACAAAGTTGACCTTTTGGTCAGAGAATGACTTTTTGGGTCAATAATTGGTTATTAGATTAAATATTGATTAATTTGACAAAAATTTAAATTTTGGTCAAAAATTGATCCGTTGGGTGAAAGGGGTGGTCATTGAGTCAGAAATTGACCATTTTCACCAAAGTTGGTTTTTTTGTCAAAAGTCGACCTATTTGGTCAATGAGTTGGTAATTGGGTCAAGAATTGACCATTTTGACCGAAGATTACTTTTTGGTTAAAAGTTTATCTATTGGGTCAATGGGTTGGTCATTGGGTCAAAAATTGATCATTTTGACCAAAGTTGACTTTTTGGTCAAAAGTTGACCAATTAGGTTAATGGGTGGTCATTAGTCAAAAATTGAGTATTTTGACTAAATTTGACTTTTTGGTCAAAAGTTGACCTATTGGGTCAGTGGGATTGTCATTTGGTCAAGGATTGACCATTTTGGCCAAAGTTGACTTTTTGGTTAGAGATTAACTTAAACGGTCAATAATTAGTCGATAAGTCGAAAATTAAGCTATTTTGAACAAAATTGAATTTTTAGTCGAAAGTTAACATTAGTGGGACGAGGGAGGGCATTGGGCGGACATTGACCATTTTGACCAAAGTTGACTTTTTAGTCGAAAGATGACTATTTGGTCAATGAGTTGGTAATTGGGTCAAGAATTGACCATTTTGTCCGAAGATGACTTTTTGGTCAAAAGTTTATCTATTGGGTCAATGGGTTGGTCATTAGGTCCAAAATTAACCATTTTGACCAAAGTTGACTTTTTGGTCAATAGTTGACCTATTGGGTTAATGGGGGGTCATTAGGACAAAAATGGACTATTTTCACCAAAATTGACTTTTTGGTCAAAATTTGACCAAATTGGTCAATGGGTTTATCATGGGTCAAGGATTGACCATTTTAACCAAAGTTAACTTTTTGGTGAGAGATTAACTTATTTGGTCAAAAATTGGTCATTAATTTAAAAATTAACTATTTTGATTAAAATTGACTTTTTGGTCAAAAGTTGACCAATTGGGTCACAGGGTAGTCATTGGGTCAGAAATTGACCATTTTGACCAAAGTTGACTTTTTGGTCAAAAGTTGACCTATTGGGTCAATGGGTTGGTCCTTGGGTCAAGGATTGACCATATTGACCATAGTTAACTTTTTGGTTAAAAGTGAACCTATTGGGTCAATGGGTCAAAAATTGACCACTTTGACCAAAATTGACTTGTAGGTCAAAAGTTGACCTATTGGGTCAATGGTTGGTCATTAGGTAAAAATTTGACTATTTTCACCAAAATTATCTTTTTGGTCAAAAGTTGACCTATTGGGTCAATGGGTTTGTCATGGGTCAAGAATTGACCATTTTGACCAAAGTTGACTTTTTGGTCAGAGAATAACTTATTAGGTCAATAATTGGACATTAATTTAAAAATTGACTATCTTGGTCATTAGATTGAAAATTAGTATTTTGACGAAATTAAATTTTTAGTCGAAAGTTGACGATTGGATTCAGCGGGGTGGTCATTGGGTCGAAATTAGTTATTTTGGCCAAAGTTGACTTTTTGGTCGAAAGTTGACTGTTGAGTCGAAGAGTTGGTAATTGCGTCAAAAGTTGACCATTTTGACCAAAGATAACTTTTTGGTCAAAAGTTAATCTATTGGGTCAAAGGGTTGGTCGTTGGGTTAAAAATTGGTCATTTTGACCAAAGTTGACTTTTCGGTCAAAAGTTGACCTAACAGGTGAATGGGTGGTCATTAAATTAAAAATTGGCTATTTTGACCAAAATTGTCTTTTTTGACCAAAATTGACTTTATGGTCAAAAGTTGACCGATTGGGTTAGTGGGTTTGTCATTGTGTCAAGGTTGACCATTTTGACCAAAGTTGATTTTTTTGCTAAAGATTGACTTATTGGGTCAATAATTTGTCATTAGGTCAAAAATTTACTATTTTAACCAAAATTAAATTTTTAGTTAAAAGTTAACCCATTGGGTTAACGGGGTGGTCATTGGGTCAGAAATTGACAATTTTGACTAAAGTTGACTTTTTGGTCAAAAGTTTACGTGTTTGGTTAATGAGTTAGTAATTGGGTCAAGAATTGACAATTTTGACCAAAGATGACTTTTTGATCAAAAGTTGATCTTTTCGGTCAATGGGTTGGTCATTGGGTAAAAAATTAACCATTTTGACCAATGTTGACTTTTTGGTCAAAAGTTGACCTATTGAGACAATGAGTGGTCATTAGGTCAAAAATTGACTTTTTGATCAAAAGTTGACCTATTGGCTCAATGGGTTTTTCATTAGATCAAGGATTGACCATTTTGACCAAAGTTGACTTTTTTGGTCAAAAGTTGACCTATCTGGTCACAGAGTAGGTCTTTGGGTCAAGGATTGACCATTTTGACCAAAGTTGACTCTTTGGTCAGAGATTGGCTTACTGAGTCAATAATTGGTCATTAGGTCAAAAATTGACTATTTTGACCAAAATTGACTTTTTGGTCAAAAGTTGACTGTTAGATTGATGGGTTGGTCATTGGTTCAAAAATTGACCATTTTGACAAAAGTTCACTTTTTGGTCAAAAGTTGACCTATTGGGTCAATTGGGTGGACATTAGGTCAAAAATTGTCTATTTTGACCAAAATTCACTTTTTTGGTCAAAAGTTGACCTATTGGGCCAATGAGTTTGTCATTATGTCGAAAATTGTCTATTTTGACCAAAATTGACTTTTTGGTCTAAAATTGACTTATTGGGTCATTGGGTCAAAGTTTGACCATTTTTTACCAGAGTTGACTTTTTGGTCACAAGTTGACCGATTGGGTCAATAGGTATTTGGTCATTGGGTCAGAAATTGACCATTTTGACCAAAGTTGACTTTTTAGTCAAAAGTTGACATATTTGGTCAATAGGGTGGTCAATAGGTAAAAAATTCAATATAATGACCAAAATTAACTTTTGGGACAAAAGTTGACCTATTATGTCAACGGGTTGGTCATTGTGTCAAGGATTGACTATTTTGACTAAAATTCATTTTTTGGTCAAAAGTTGACCTATTGGGTCAGTGGGTTGGTCATTGGGTCAAGGATTGGCCATTATGACCAAAGTTGACCTTTTGGTTAGAGATTGACTTAATGGGTCAGTAATTGGTCATAATTTCAAAATTTGTCTATTTTGGTCAAAAGTTAACATATCGGGTCTATAGGTTGGTCATTAGGACAATAATTGACCATTTTGACCAAAGTTGACTTTTTGGTCAAAGTTTAACCTATTGGGTTAATGAGTTGGTCATTGGGTCAGAAATTGACAATTTTAACCAAACTGACTTTTTGTTCAAAAGTTGACTTATTGGGTTAATGGGGTGGTTATTTTGTCAAAAATTGACAATTTTGACAAAAATTAACTTTTTGGTCAAAAGTTGACCAATTGGGTCAGTTGGTTGGTCATTGGGTCAAGGATTGACCATTTAGACCAAAGTTGACTTTTTGGTCAAAATTTGACCAATTGGGTTAATGGGTTGGTCATTGCGTAAAAGATTGACAATTTTGACTAAAATTGACTTTTTGGTCAAAAGCTGACCAATTGGGTCTATGGGTTGGTCATTGGGTCAAAGATTAACAATTTTGACCAAAGTTGACTTTTTGGTCAGAGATTGGCTTATTGGGTCAATAATTGGTCATTAGGTCAAAAATTGACCATTTTGACCAAAATTGACTTTTGGGTTAAAAGTTAACCTATTGGGTCAATGGATGGTCATTAAGTCACAAATTGACTATTTTGAGAAAAATTGTCTTTACGATTGAAAGTTGACTGTTAGATTGATGGGTTTGTCATTGGGTCAAGGATTGACCATTTTGACCAAAGTTGACTTTTTGGTCAGAGATTAGCTTATTGGGTCTATAATTGGTCATTAATTTAAAAATTGACTATTTTGGTCATTAGGTCAAAAATTTACTATTTTGACAAAAATTAAATTTTTGGTCAATAGTTGACCCATTGGATCAACGGGGCGGTCATTGTGTCATAAATTGACCATTTTGACCAAAGTTGACTTTTTGGTCAAAAGTTGACCTTTTTGGTCACAGAGTTAGTAATTGCGTCAACAATTGACCATTTTGTCCAAAGATGTCTTTTTGGTCAAAAGTTGATCTATTGGGTCAAAGGGTTGGTCATTGGGTCAAAAATTGACCATTTTGACCAAAGTTGACTTTTTGGTCAAAAGTTTACCTATTGGGTCAATGGGTGGTCATTAAGTAAAAAATTGTTTATTTTGACCAAAATTGAATTTTTAGTCAAAAGTTGATCTATTGGGTCAATGGGCTTGTCATTGGATCAAGGATTGACCATTTTGACCAAAGTTGACCTTTTGGTCAGAGATTGACTTATTGGGTCAATAATTTGTAATTAATTCAAAAACTGACTATTTTGACCAAAATTGTGTTTCTAATCAAAAGTTGAAGTATTAAGCTAATGGGTTGGTCATTGGGTCAAGGATTGATCATTGGGTCAATAATTGGTCATTAGGGCAAAACTTGACTATTTTGACCAAAATTGAATTTTTTGCAAAAGTTAACCCATCGGGTGAACCGGGTGGTCATTCGGTTAAAAATTGATCATTTTGACCAAAGTTGACTTTTTGGTCAAAAGTTGACCTATTTGGTCAATGAGTTTGTAATTGGGTCAAGAATTAACCATTTTGACCAACGATGACTTTTTAGTCAAAAGTTGACCTATTAGGTCAATGAGTTTGTCATTGGGTCAAAAATTGAACATTTTGACCTAAGTTGACTTTTTGGTCAGAGGTTGACTTTTCGGGTAAACAATTGGTCATTAGGTCAAAAATTAGCTATTTTGTCCAAAATTGATTTTTTTTGTCAAAAGTTAACCCATTGGGTTACCGTGGTGGTCATTAGTTTAGAAATTGACCATTTTGACCAAAGTTGACTTTTTGGTCAAAAGTTGATCTATTTGGTCAATGAGTAGGTAATTCGGTAAAGAATTGACCATTTTGACCAAAGATGACTTTTTGGTCAAAAGATGACCTATTGGGTCAATGGGTTGGTCATTGGGTCAATAGTTGACCATTTTGACCAAAGTTGACTTTTTGGTAAAAAGTTGACCTATTGGGTCAATGGGTGTTCCTTAAGTCAAAAATTGACCATTTTAACCCAAATTGACTTTTTGGTCAAAAGTTGACTAATTAGGTTAATGGGTTTATCATTGGGTCAAGGATTGACCATTTTAACCAAAGTTAACTTTTTGGTCAGAGATTGACTTATTGGGTCAAAAATTAGTCATTAATTCAAAAATTAAATATTTTGACCAAAATTGACTTTTTGGTCAAAAGTTGACCGATTTAGGCGATGAATTGGTCATTGGGTCGAGGATTGACCATTTTGAGCGAAGTTGACTTTTTAATCGAAAGATGACTATTAGAGTCGATGCGTTGGGCATTAGGTCGAGGATTGACCATTTTGCCGATGTTGACTTTTTGAGTCGAAGATTGGCTATCTTGGATCAATAATTGGTCATTAGGTCAAAAATTGATTATTTTGACCAAAATTAATTTTTTGGCCAAAAGTTTGACTTATTGGGTCAACGGGTTGGTCATTGTGTCAAGGATTGACCATTTTGATCAAAGTTGACTTTTTGGTTAGAGATTGACTTATTGGGTCAATAAATGGTCATTAGGTCAAAAATTGACTATTTTGACCAAAAATTCAAAATTGACTATTTTGACCAAAAATGAATTTTTGGTCAAAAGTTAACTCGTTAGGTCAACAGGGGAGGTCATTTGGGTCGAAATTGACCATTTTGACCAAAGTTGACTTTTTGGTCGAAAGTTGACTTATTTGGTCGATGAGTTGGTAATTGGGTCGAAATTAAACATTTTGACCAAAATTAAATTTTTGGTCGAAAAGTTAACTCGTTAGATTGAGTGGGTTGTCATTGAGTCGAAATTGACCAGTTTGACCAATATTGACCTATTGGGTCGATGGGTGAGTCATTAGGTCAAAAATTGACTATTTTAACCAAAATTGACTTTTTGGTTAAAAGTTTACCTATTGGGTCAATAATATGTCATTAAGTCAAAATTTTATTATTTTGACCAAAATTGACTTTTTGGTGAAAGTCGATCTATTGGTCAGTGGGTTGGTCATTGGTAGGTCAAGGAATTACCATTTTGACCAAAGTTGACTTTTTTTGGTCAAAAGTTAACCTATTGGTTCAATGGGTTGGTCATTGGGTCAAAATTTAACCATTTTGTCCAAAGTTGACTTTTTAGTCAAAAGCTGACTATTAGGTAAATGGGTGAACATTAGGTCGAAAATTAGTTATTTTGACCAAAATTGACTTTTTGGTTAAAAGTTGACTTATTGCGTCGATGGGTTTGTCATTGGGTCGAGGATTAATCATTTTGACAAAGTTGACTTTTTGGTCGACAATTGACTTATTAGATTGATTATTGGTCATTAATTCAAGATTGTTATTTTGACCAAAATTGACTTTTTGGTCAAAAGTTGACCAATTAGGCCAATGGGTTGGTCATTTGGTTAAGGATTGATAACTTTGACCAAAGTTGATATTTTGGTGAAAAGTTGACTAATTGGGTCAATGGGTTGGTCTTTGGGTCAAGGATTGACCATTTTGAACAAAGTTGACTTTTTGGTCAGAGATTGGCTTACTGGGTCAATAATTGGTCATTAGGTAAAAATTGACTATTTTGACCAAAATTTACTTTTTGTCGAAAACTTGACTTATTGGGTCGATGGGTTGGTCATTGGATCAAGGATTGACCATATTGACGAAGTTGACTTTTTGGTCGAAAGTTGACTATTAGATTGATGGGTTGGTCATTGGATTCGAGGAATGACCATTTTGACCGAAGTTGACTTTTCTTCGGAGATTGACTTATTGGGTCGATAATTTGTCATTAGGTCAAAAATTGATTATTTTGATCAAAGTTAAATTTTTGGTCAAAAGTTGACTCATTGTGTCAAAGCGGTGGTCATTGGGTCAGAAATTGACCATTTTAACTAAAGATGACTTTTTGATCAAAAGTTGACCTATTTGGTCAATGAGTTCGTAATTGGGTCAAGAATTGAATATTTTGACCGAAGGTAACATTTTGGTCGAAAAGTTGATCTTTTGTGTGAATGGGTTGGTCATTAGGTCGAAAATTGACCATTTTGACCAAAGTTGACTTTTGGTCGAAAGTTGACTGTTGGGTTAATGGGTGATCATTAGGTCGAAAATTGACTTTTTTGACTAAAATTGACTTTACGGACAAAAGTTGACATAATGGGTCGAAAGGGTTTGTCGTTGGATTGAGGATTGATCAATTTTGACGAAGTTGACTTTTTGGTCGGAGATCAACTTATTAGATTGAAATTGGTCATGAGGTCGAAATTGACTACTTTGACCAAATTAAATTTTTGGTCGAAAGTTAACTACGTTAGGTCATAGGGGATGTCATTGGGTCGAAATTGACCATTTTGACCGAAGTTGACTTTTTGGTCGAAAGTTCGCGTATTGGCTGATGAGTTGGTAATTGGGTCGAAATTGACCATTTTGCAAGATAACTTTTTAGTCGAAAGTTGACTGTTGGATCGATGAGTTGGTCATTAGGTCGAAATTTTAACATTTTGACAAAAGTTGACTTTTTGGTCGAAAGTTGACATATTAGGTCGATGAGTGGTCATTAAGTCGAAAATTGACGATTTTGACCTCTTATTAGGTCGATGGGTTTGTAATTGGGTCAAGGATTGACCATTTTGACCAAAGTTGAATTTTTTGTTAGAGATTAACTTATTGGGTCAATAATTCGTTATTAGGTCAAAAATTGACTTTTTTGACCAAAATTGAATTTTTGGTCAAAAGTTAACCCATTAGGTCAACGGGGTAGTCATTGGGTCAGAAATTGACCATTATTTTAAAAGTTGATTTTTTGGTCAAAAGTTGACCTATTTGGTCAATGAATTTGTAATTGGGTCAAGAATTGACCATTTTGACCAAAGATGATTTTTTAGTCAAAAGTTGACGTATTGAGTCAATGGGTTGTTCATTTGTTCAAAAATTGTCCATTTTGACCAAAGTTGAAATTTTTGTCAAAAGTTGACCTTTTGGTTGAAAGGTTGGTCATTATATCGAAAATTGTACTATTTTGACGAAAATTGTCTTTTTTCTCGAAAGTTGATCTTTTGGAGTCGATGGGTTTGTCATTGGGTCGAGGTTGACCATTTTGACCAAAGTTGACTTTCTGTTAAGAGATTGACTTATTAGGTAAATAGTTGGTCATTAGTTGAAAATACTTTATTTTGACCAAAATTGACATTTTGGTCGAAGTTGACTTATTAGGTCGATGGGTTGGTCATTAGGTCGAAGATTGTTCATTTTGACCAAAGTTGACTTTTGGTCGAAAGTGGACTTATTAGGTGAATTAGGTCGATTGGTTGGACATTCGAGCGAAAATTAACCATTTTGATGAAAGTTGACTTTTTGTTGAATTGGTGAAGTTGACTATTAGATTGATAGGTGGTCGTGAGGTAAAAAATTGACTATTTTGACCAAAATTGACTTTTTGGTCATAAGTTGAACTATTTGGTCAAAGGATTTGTCTTTGGGTCAAGGATTGACCATTATGACCAAAGTTGACTTTTTGGTCAGAGATTGACTTATTGGGTCAGTGGTTGGTCATTAGGTCGAAAATTGATGTATTTTGTCAAAATTGACTTTTGTTCAAAGCTGACCTATTGGGTCATTGAGTTTGTCATTAGATTCGAAGATTGACCATATTGACCGAAGTTAACTTTTTGGTCGAATGTTGGCCGATTAGTTCGATTGGGTGGTCATTAGATCAAAAAATTGTTATTTTGACGAAATTGACTTTTTTGTCGAAGCTTGACCTATTAGATCGATGGGTTTGTCATTAGATCGAGATTGACCATTTTGACCAAAGTTAACTTTTTGGTTAAAGATTGACTTATTGGATCGATAATTGGTCACTAATTGAAAAATGATTATTTTGATAAAATTGACTTTTTAGTCGAAAGTTGACTTATTAGACGATGGGTTGGTCATTGGGTCAACGATTTATATTTTTGACCAAAGTTGACTTTTTGGTCAAAAGTTGACATATTGGGTCATTGGGTTGGTCATTGAGTCAAGGATTGACCATTTTAACCAAAGTTTACTTTTAGTCGAGAGATTGGCTTCTTTGAGTTGATAATTGGTCATTAGGTCGAAAATTGATTTATTTTGACCAAAATTGAATTTTTGGTCGAAAGTTGATCTATGAAGTCGATGGGTTAGTCATTAGGTCGAGGATTGACAATTTTCACAAAATTGACTTTTTGGTCGAAAAGTTGACTGTATTAGATTGATGGGTTGGTCTTTGGGTCGAATTGACCATTTTGACCAAAATTGACTTTTTAGTCGAGAGATTGACTTATTGGGTCGATAATCGAGTCATTAGATCAAAATTTATTCTTTTGACCAAAATTATTTTTTGTAGAAGTTAACTGATTAGATTCAACGGGGTGGTCGATGGGTTGAGAAATTGACCGATTTGACCGAAGTTTACTTCTTGGTCGAAGATTGACAAATTTGAATTGATGAGTTGGTAATTGGGTCGAAGAATTGACCATTTTGACCAAAGATGACTCTTTGGTCGAAAGTTGATCTGATTGGTTCGATGGGTTGGTCATTGGGTGAAATTGGCCATTTTGACGAAAGTTGACTTTTTGGTGAAAGTTGACTTATTAGGTCGATGGTTGGTCATTAGGTCAAAAATTGACTATTTTGTCAAAATTGACTTTTTGTTTAAAAGTTGACATTTTGCGATCGATGCGTTTGTCATTGGGTCGTAGATTGACCAAATTGACGAAGTTAACTTTTTGGTCGAGAGATTGACTTATTAGATCGATAATTGGTCATTAGGTCGAAAATTGACAATTTGACCAAAATTGAATTTTTGGTCGAAAGTTAACTGTTAGATTGATGGGTGGTCATTAGGTCGAACATTAATTATTTTGACGAAAATTGAGATTTTCGTTAAAAGTTGACTGATTAGATTGATGGGTTTGTCATTAGGTCGAGATTAGTATTTTGACCAAAGTTGACTTTTTAGTTAGAGATTGACTTATTGGGTCGATCATTGGTCATTAATTCGAAAATTGATTATTTTGACCAAAATTGACTTTTTAGTTAAAAGTTGTACTATTAAGCTCGATGGGTTAGTCATTGACTTAAGAATTGATCATTTTGACCAAAGTTGACTTTTTGGTCAAAAGTTGACCTATTGGGTCAATGTGTTGGTCATTGGGTCAAGGATTGACCATTTTGACTAAAGTTGACTTTTTGGTCGAGTGACTTCTTGGGTCGATAATTGGTCATTAGGTCGAAAGTTATCACATCTTGACGAAATTGGCTTTTGGTCGAATGTTAACTTATTGAGGTCGATGGGTGGTCATTAAGTCGAAGATTGATTATTTTGACAAAAATTGACTTTTTGGTTAAAAGTTGACTTTATTGGATCGATGATTTTGTCATTGGGTCATGGATTGACCATTTTGACTAAAGTTGACTTTTTGGTCGAGAGATTGACTTATTAGGTCGATAATTGGTCATTAGGTCGAAAATTATTATTTTGACCAAAATTGATTTTTGGTTAAAAGTTAACCCATTAGGTCGACGAGGTGGTCATTGGGTCGAAAGTTGACCATTTTGACCAAAGATGACTTTTTGGTCGAAAGTTGACTATTTTGACCAAATTGAATTTTTTGTCGAAGTTAACCCGTTGGATCAACGAGGTGGTCATTGGGTCGGAAATTGACCATTTTGGCGAAAGTTGACTTTTTGGTCAACGTTGACTGTTTGGTTAATGAGTTAATAATTTGCTCGAATTGACCATTTTGAACAAAGATGACTTTTTGGTCAAAAGTTGACCTATTGTGTCAATGGGTTAGTCATTGAGTAAAAAATTGACCTTTTTGACCATAGTTGACTTTTTGGTCAAACTGGTCAAAAGTTGACCTATTGGGTCAATGGGTGGTCATGAGGTAAAAAATTGACTATTTTGACAGAAATTAACTTTTGGGTAAAATTGGCCTGTTAGATTGAAGGGTTTGTCATTGCGTCGATGATTGACCATTTTGACGAAAGTTGTCTTTTTGGTCGGAGATTGACTTATTGGATCGATAATTGGTCATTAGTTGAAAATTATTATTTTGGTCATAAGGTCGAAAATTGAGTTATTTAATCGAAATTAAAATTTTGGTCGAAAGTTGACTCGTTGGGTTAACGGGGTGGTCATTGGATCCTGCAAATTGACCATTTCGACCAAAGTTGACTTTTTGTCGAAAGTTGACTTGTTTGGTCGATAAGTTGAGTAATTGGATCGAGGATTAGCCATTTTGACCAAGATAACTTTTTGGTCGAAAGTTGATCTTTTGGGTTCGATGGGTTTGACGAAAAATTGACCATTTATGGCGAAGTTAACTTTTTGGTCGAAAGTTGACCTGTTAGGTCGATGGGTGGTCATTCAGTCAAAAATTGACTATTTTGACCAAAATTGACAATTTAGTCAAGAAGTTGACTTATTAGATCGATAGGTTTATCATTGGGTGAGGATTGACCATTTTGACCAAAGTTGACTTTTTGGTCACAGATTGACATTTTGGGTAAATAATTGTTCATTTGGTCAAAAATTGACTATTTTGGCCAAAATTGAATTTTTGGTCAAAAGTTAACCCATTGGGTCAACAGGGTGGTCTTTTAGTCAGAAATTGACCATTTTAACCAAAATTGACTTTTTAGTCAAAAGTTGACTTATTTGGTCAATGAGTTGGTAATTTGCTCAGAAATTGTCCATTTTGACCAAAGATGACTTTTTGGTCAAAAGTTGACTTATTTGGTCAATGGGTTGGTCTCTGAGTCAAAAATTGACCATTTAGACCAATATTGACTTTTTGGTCAAAAGTTGACCTATTGGGTTAACGGGTGGTCATTAAGTAAAAAATTGATTATTTTTTCCAAAATTGAATATTTGGTCGAAAGTTGACTGTTAGGTCGATTAGTTTGTCATTGGGTCAAGTATAAACCATTTTGACCAAAGTTGACTTTTTGGTCAGAGATTGACTTATTGGGTCAGTAATTGATCATTAATTCAAAAATTAACTACAATAACAACAACAACAACAAAGCCTTTATCCCACTAGGTGGGGTCGGCTACATAATCCTTTTTCTCCATTGCGTCCTTTTTAGTGTCAAATTTTCGTTTAATTCTAATAAATTATGATCATTTTTTATGCAATGAGCCCAAGTTTTCCTAGGTCTACCTATGCCTTTATTAACATAAGTTGTATTTAATACATCTACTCTCCTAATCGGATCATCAGGTGGTTGACATTTAATGTGACCAAACCATCTAAGACGAATCTCTCTAATTTTATCCTTCACTGCTGCAACACCAACCCTATTACGGATATATTCATTTCGCATTTTGTCTCTAAGTGTAAAGCCACTCATCCACCTAATCATTCTCATCTCGGCAACACTTAACTTAACATTATGCTTCTCTTTTAAAGGCCGACATTCAGCACCATAGAGCATTGAAGGTCTCACCACCATCTTATAAAATTTTCCTTTCAATCTAACCGGTACTTTTCTATCACACAATAGGCCGGACGCATTCCTCCACTTCAACCAACTAGCTTGAATTCTACTATTAACATCCCCATCTATATCACCATCCCTTTGAACAATGGACCCGAGATATCTAAATCGTTCACACCATTTAATAATTTGATCACCCAAAGTTACACTTTTGTCACTAGACCTACTATTACTAAAATTACATTCCATGTATTCGGATTTAGTTCTCCTCGAACGAAGACCTTTAGACTCCGATGTAGACCTTCATAATTCAAGTTTTTCCTGGAATTTTTCTCTTGTCTTATCCACAAGGAGGATATCATCAGCAAAAAGCATACACCAAGGTACATCCTCTTGTAAATGCCCAGTAAGACCATCCATAAATAAAGCAAAAAGATATGGGCTTAAAGCGTCATATCAACACCATTCTTCTCAAGGACTCTCCAAAGAACATCTCATGGAACCTTATCGTAAGCTTTTTCTATATCAATAAAAATTAAATGTAGATCCTCCTTATTATCTCTGTACTTCTCTATCAAACCTTTCAATAAATGTATAGCTTCCATGGTAGACCACACTGGCATAAATCCAAAATGATTATGATAAACCTTCATAATACGTCTTAACTCTATGTTCGATTACCCTCTCCCATAATTTTAAAGTATGCACATCAATTTAATTGCTCTATAATTTGCACACTATTGTGCATCTCCTTTATTCTTAAAAATGGGGACCAAAATGCTCTTTCTCCACTCCTCAGGCATCTTTTTAGTTTTTAAAATAATATTAAAAAGTTTAGTAAGCCCAGAAACCCCCAAATCACCTAAACATTTCCACACTTCAATTGGGATATCATTAGGTCCTACAGACTTTCCCCCCTTGGTTTTCTTTGAAGCCTCATCAACTTCTTTTTTACTAATTTGATGGTAAAAATGAAAAGTTTTATTATTATTAATGATATTAAGATCACTAAGGTCGATCATACATGCATCATCTTCATTAAAAAGTTTATCAAGATAACTCACCCATTTATGTTGAATATCTTTTTCTAAGAAAAGTACTTTTTGATTTTCATCTTTAATACACTTTACTTGAGTTAAATCTTTACTTTTCTTTTCTCTTTGTTTGGCTAGTTTGTACATATATTATTCACCGTCCTTAGTATCTAACATGTTATAAAGATCACTAAAAGTGAATTTTTAGTGTCACAGATTATTCTTTTAGACTCCCTGCGAGCCGTTTTATATTTTTCCCAGTTCTCTACGCTTTTACATTTAAACCAATTTTTATAACATAACTTCTTATATTTTATCTTTTCTTGCACATTATTATTCCACCACCAACTATTTTTATTTATACAAACTTTTTCTTTTGATTCTCCAAGTAAATCTTTAGCCACTTGTTTAATAGTATTAGTTAATTTTTCCCACATAGCATTTGCATCTTCTTGGACATCCCAAATATTTAAATCTTGAATTTTACTCATAAAAATAATTTTATTTGTGTCTTTTAGGTGCCTCCATCTTATTCTACGATGTTGAATCCTAGTATTCTTTATTTTACAACTCTTCATCTTAAAATCTAGAACTAATAATCGATGTTGGGTACTTAATTCCTCACTTGGAATGACCTTACAATCCTTACAATGTCGACGATCTCTTCTTCTCATAAGAAAATAATTCATTTTTGTTTTATTAGATCCATTCTTATAAGTAATAAGATGCTCATCTCTTTTCTTAAATAAAGTATTAGTAATAATCATATCAGAAGCTAAAGCAATATCTAAAATGACTCACCTTCTTCACTAATCTCTCCATAGCCGTAGCCACCAAGAATATTTCTGAAATCTTCTACCACTCTACCGACATGTCCATTTAAATCTCCTCCAATAAAATTTTTTTCTTCAAGGGGTATCAAGTGTATTAAGTCTTCTAAATCATTCCGAAATTTATCTTTAGAGCTCTATATCTAAACCAACTTGAGGAGCATAAGCAATTATAATATTAAAAATCTTAGTATCAATAATAATCTTAAGTGTTATAATTCTATCTCCAACTCTATTAATTTTAACAAAATTATCTTTCAAACTCTTATCTATAATTACACCTACACCATTTCTAGTACGACTCTTACCAGAATACCATAGTTTAAAACCTAAGTTATCAATCTCCTTAGTTTTTCTCCAACCCATTTAGTTTCTTGAATACATAAGATATTAATCTTTCTATGGATCATAATATCAACCAATTCCATTAATTTACCATTGAGAGTACCTATATTCCAAGGTCCTATCATAATACTAATAACATGGACTAACTTCTTTACCCGCATCAGTCCGTAATGAGGGAACCCTTGCTTACTTGATACTACACTCAGGTGCCGGTGTAGCGGCCTTGCACACTTTCCATTTGTATTCGGGCCATACGGCGCGTCGCTTCCGGGGACGTTCTAACACTTACACAATGATCGAAAGGATTAATGTCATGATTTTTTCGACAAGTTTTACGTGCATGTTGTCGACTACCTAACGCAACCCTCCACATTTCACATCCAGGCTTGGGACCGGCAACGACGATGTTTAATTCGAAAATTGATTATTTTGACAAAATTGACTTTTTGGTCGAAAGTTGACTTATTAGGCTGATGGGTTGGTCATTGGGTCGAGGATTATCATTTTGAACAAAGTTGACTTTTTGGTCGAAAGTTGACTAGTGGGTCGATGGGTTGGCCATTGGGTCGAGGATTGACCATTTTGACCAAAGTTGACTTTTTGGTCGAGAGATTGACTTCTTGGATCGATAATTGGTCATTAGGTCGAAAATTGATTATTTTGAACAAAATTGATTTTTTGGCGAAAGTTGACTTATTGGGTCGACGGGTTAGTCATTGTGTCAAGCATTGACCATTTTGACTAAAGTTGACTTTTTGGTCGAGAGATTGATTTATTGAGTTAATAAATGGTCATTAGGTCGAAATTGATGAATTTTTGGTCGAAAGTTAACCCATTGGGTCGAACGGGGAGGTCATTTGGGTCGGAAATCGACCATTTTGACCAAGTTGACTTTTTGGTCGAAGTTGACCTATTTGGTCAATGAGTTGGTAATTGGGTCGAGATTAGCCATTTTGACCAAAATTGAATTTTTGGTCGAAAGTTAACCTATTGGGTCGATGGGTGGTCATTGAGTCGGAAATTGACCATTTTGACCGAAAGTTGGCTATTGGGTCAATGGGTGGTCATTAGGTTAAAAATTGACTATTTAAAATTGACTTTTTGGTTAAAAGTTAACTATTGGGTCAATAATTGTTCATTAAGTCAAAATTTTACTATTTTGACCAAAATTGACTTTTTGGTCAAAAGTCGATCTATTGGGTCAGTGTGTTGGTCATTGGGTCAAGGATTTACCATTTTGACCGAAGTTGACTTTTTGGTCAAAAGTTGACCTATTGGGTCAATGGGTTGGTCATTGGGTCAAAATTGACTGCTTTGTACAATGTTGACTTTTTGTTAAAAGTTGACTGTTGGGTAAATGGGTGTTCATTAGGAGAAAAATTAATTATTTTGACCGAAAATTGACTTTTTGGTCAAAAGTTAAAGTATTGTGTCAATGGGTTTGTCATTGGGTCAAGGATTAATCATTTTGACCAAAGTTGACTTTTGGTCAGAGATTGACTTATTGGGTCAATAATTGGTCATTAATTCAAAAATTGACTATTTTTACCAAAATTAACTTTTTGGTAAAAAGATGAACTATTAGGCCAATGGGTTGGTCTTTGAGTCAAGGATTGATAATTTTGACCAAAGTTGACATTTTGGTCAAAAGTTGACTTATTGGGTCAATGGGTTGGTAATTGGGTCGAAGGATTGACCATTTTGAGCAAAGTTAATTTTTTGGTCGGAGATTGGCTTCTTGAGTCGATAATTGGTCTTTAGGTCAAAAATTGACTATTTTGACGAAAATTTACTTTTTTGTCAAAACTTGACCTATTGGGTCAAAGGGTTGGTCATTGGGTCAAGGATTGACTATATTGAACAAAGTTGACTTTTTGGTCAAAAGTTGACCTATTGGGTCGATGGGTTGGTCATTGGGACAAGGATTGACCATTTTGACCAAAGTTGACTTTTTCTTCAAAGATTGACTTATTGGGTCAATAATTGATCAATAGGTCAAAAATTGATTATTTTGATCAAAATTAAATTTTTAGTCGAAGTTGACTCATTAGGTCAAAGGGTGGTCATTAGATTGAGAAATTGATCAATTTGACCAAGCGTTGACCTATTGGGTCATGGGTCAATGAATTGATCATTTTGACCGAAGATGACTTTTTGGTCAAAAGTTGACTATTAGATCGATTGGTTGGTCAGTGGATCAAAAATTGATCATTTTAACCAAAGTTGACTTTTTGGTCAAATGGTCAGATTGACTTATTAGATCGATGGGTGGTCGATGAGATCGAAAATTGGTATTTTGACCAAAATTGACTTTTTGGTCGAAAGTTGACTATTGGTCGAAAGGATTTGTCATTGGGTTAAGGATTGACCATTTTGACGAAGTTGACTTTTTGGTCGGAGATTGACTTATTGGGTCGATAATTGATCATTAATTTAAAAATTAATTATTTTGGTCATTAGTGTCGAAAATTGATTATTTTGACCGAAGTTAAATTTTTGATCGAAAGTTGACTCCTTGGGACGAATGGGTGGTCATTAGTTCGAAATTGACCATTTTGATCAAAGTAGACTTTTTGGCGTAAAGTGACTGTTGGTCGATGAGTTGGTAATTGGGTCATGAATTGACCATTTTGACCAAAGATGACTTTTTGGTCGAAGTTGATCTATGAGTCGATGGGTTGGTCATTGGATCGAAATTCACAATAATGACGAAGTTAACTTTTTAGTCGAAAGTTGACTTATTAGGTCGATGGGTTGGTCATTCGATCAAAAATTGACTATTTTAACCAAAATTGACTTTTTGAGTCGAAAGTTGACCTATTGTGTCGATGGGTTTGTCATTGGGTCGAGGATTGGCCATTTTGACCAAAGTTGACTTTTTGGTCGAGGGTTGACTTATTAGATTCGATAATTGGTCATTAGGTCGAAAATTGACTATTTTAGCCAAAATTAAATTTTTGGTCGAAAGTTAACCCATTGTTGACGAGAGTTAGGCGAAATAATTGATCATTTTGACGAAAAGTCATCTTTAGTCAAAATGGTTGATTCATTGATGATTGACCAATTGACTATTTGATTGAATGAGTTAGTAATTGGATCGAGAATTGACCATTTATCACGAAAGATGACTTTTTGGTCGAAAGTGGACTTATTATGATCGATGGGTTGGTCGATTAGGTCGAAAATTGACCATTTTGACTAAAATGTGACTTTTTAGTCAAAAGTGCTATTAGTCGATGGGTGTTCGTTATGTCAAAATTAATTATTTTGACTAGAAATTCAGATTTTTGTCGAAAGTTGACTTATTAGGTCGATTTTGTTTGTCAGTTAGGTCGAGAATTGACCATTTAGACCAAAGTTGATTATTTGGTTAGAGATTGGCTTATTAGATCGATAATTGGTCATAAATTCAAAAGTTGACTATTTTGACCAAAATTGACTTTTTGATCAAAAGTTGACCTATTAGGCCAGTGGGTTGGTCATTGGGTCAAGGATTGATCACTTTGACTAAAGTTGACATTTTGGTCAAACCTTGACCAATTGGGTCAATGGGTTGGACATTTGGTCACGGATTGACCATTTTGACCAAAGTTGACTTTTTGGTGAGAGATTGGCTTCTTGGGTCAATAATTGGTAATTAGGTCAAAAATTGACTATTTTGACCAAAATTGACATTTTAGTCAAATGTTGACCTATCGGGTCAATGGGTTAGTCATTAGGATAAGGATTAACCATTTTGACCAAAGTTGACTTTTGGGTCAAAAGTTGACCTATTAGGTCAATGGGTTGGTCTTTGGGTCAATGATTAACCATTTTGATCCAAAATTGACTTTTTGGTCAGAGATTGACTTATTAGGTCGATAATTGGACATTATGTCAAAAATTGATTATTTTGACAAAAATTAAATTTTTATTAAAAGCTAGATCTTATCGAGATCGACAGGGTGATCATTAGGTGGAAATTGGTAATTTTGACTAAAGTTGACTTTTTGGTCGAAAGTTGACTGTTGGTCGATGAGTTAGTAATTAGGTCGAACATTGCCATTTTGGCCGAAAGATGACTTTTTGATCAAAGCATGATCGTTGGGTGAATGGATTGGTCATTGGAGTCGAAAATTGAGTCATTTTGACCAAAGTTGACTTTTTGGTCGAAAAGTTATCTGATTGGTCGATGGTTTGTCATTAGGTCGAAGTTAATTATTTTAACCATAATTGAATTTTTGTTAAAGTGACTATTGGGTTAATGGGTTTGTCATTGGTCGAAGATTGACCATTATTGACCGAAGTTGACTTTTTGGTTGGAGATTGACTTATTAGATTGATAATTGGTCATTAGGTCGAAAATTGACTATTTTGATCAAAATTAAATTTTTGGTCGAAAGTTAACCCATTGGATCAACGTGGGTGGTCATTAGATTGAGAAATTGACCATTTCGACAAAAGTTGACTTTTTGCTCGAAGTTGACTTATTTGGTCGATGAGTTAGTAATTAGGTCGAAATTGACATTTTGACCGAAGATGACTTTTTAGGC
Organism: Papilionanthe hookeriana x Papilionanthe teres; assembly: GCA_022702705.1. Taxonomy (NCBI): domain Eukaryota; kingdom Viridiplantae; phylum Streptophyta; class Magnoliopsida; order Asparagales; family Orchidaceae; genus Papilionanthe; species Papilionanthe hookeriana x Papilionanthe teres. The sequence goes on from CM040438.1 coordinate 18,779,872, forward strand.
GAAAGTTGACTATTGGGTCGAATAGGTTGGTCATTGGGTCAAAATTTGACCATTTTGACCAAAGTTGACCTTTTGGTCGAAAGTTGACATATTGTGTCGATGGGTTGGTCATTAGGTCGAAAATTAATTATTTTGACGAAAATTGACTTTTTGATTAAAAGTTGACTGTTAGGTCGATGGGTTTGTCAATTAGGTCGAGATTGAACATTTTGACCAAAGTTGGATTTTTGGTCAGAGATTGACTTATTTGGTTAATTATTGGTCATTAATTAAAATTAATTATTTTGGTCGAAAATTGACTTTTTGATCGAGAAGTTGACCTATTAGACGATGGGTTGGTCGTTGGGTGAAGATTGATCATTTTGACCAATGTTGACTTTTGGTTGAAAGTTGACTATTAGGTCGATGGGTTAGTCATTTAGGTCGAGATTGATCCATTTTGACCAAAGTTGACTTTTTGGTCGAGAGATTGGCTTCTTGGATCAATAATTAGTCATTTGGTCGAAAATTAACTATTTTGACTGAAATTGATTTTTGGCCGAAAGTTGACTTTTGAGATTCGATGGGTGGTCATTAAGTCGAAAATTGACTATTTTGACAAAAATTAACTTTTGGTAAAAGTTGACCTTTTAGGTCAATGATATTGTCATTGTGTCGTGGATTGACCATTTTGATAAGGTTGACTTTTTGTTAGTGACTATTGGGTTAATGGGTTTGTCATTAGGTCGAAGATTGACCATATTGACCAAAGTTAATTTTTTGGTCGGAGATTGACTTTTTAGGTTGATAATTGGTCATTAGGTCAAAATAGATTATTTTGAACAAAATTTATTTTTGGTCGAAAAGTTAACTCATTAGATTGACGGGGTGGTCATTAGGTCGAGAAATTGATCATTTTGACCAAAGTTGACTTTTTGATTGACGTTGACTGTTGGTTAATGAGTTAGTAATTGGGTCGAATTGGTCATTTTAACTATAGTTGACTTTTTGGTGATAGTTGATTATTAGATTGATGGGTTAGTCATAGAGTTAAAAATAAGCTATTTTGACGAAGTTGACTTTTTGGTTGAATTGAGCGAAAGTTGACTGTGTAGATCATTGGGTGGTTATCAGGTAAAAAAATTAGCGATTTTGACCAAAATTGACTTTTGTCAAAAGCTGACTATTGGATTGAAATGGGTTTTCATTAGAGTCGAGGATTGACCATTTTAACCAAAGTTGACTTTTTGGTCAGAGATTGACTTATTGGGTCAATATGTGGTCATTAGTTTAAAAATTGACCATTTTGCTCATTAGAGTCGAAAATTGATTATTTTTATCGAAATTTAAATTTTTGTCGAAAGTTGACTGATTAGAGTTAATGAGGTGGTCGTTAGATCTGAAGTGATCATTTTGACTGAAGTTGACTTTTGGTGAAAAGTTGACATATTTGGTCGATGAGTTAGTAATTAGGTCGAAAATTGATCATTTTGACCAAAGATGACTTTTTAGTCGAAAGTTGATACATTGGATTGATGGGTTGGTCATTGGGACGAAAATTGACCATTTATGACGAAAGTTGACTTTTTGGTCGAGGATTGACTTATTGGGTCGATAATTGGTCTTTGAAGTCTAGAATTGATTATTTTGACCGATATTGAATTTTTTATCGAAAGTTAACCCATTAGATTGACGGGATGTCTTTGGATCAGAAATTGACTATATTGACGAAAGTTGACTTTTTGGTCGAAAAGTTGACTTATTTGGTCGATGAGTTGGTAATTTGGTCGAAATTGACCATTTTCACCAAAATGACTTTTTGGTTAAAAGTTGACTTATTGGGTCGATGGGTTGTTCATTGGGTCAAAAATTGACCATTTTGACTAAAGTTGACTTTTTGGTCGAAAAGTTGACTATTGAGTAAACGGGTGGTCATTAAGTTAAAAATTAACTATTTTTACCAAAATTGACTATTTGGTCGAACGTTAACTTATTAGGTCGATTAGTTTGTCATTAGGTCAGAATTAACCATTTTGACTAAAGTTGACTTTGTGGTCGAGAGATTGACTTATTAGGTTGATAATTGGTCATTAATTGAAAATTGACTTTTTAGTCGAAAGTTGACTTATTAGGTCGATGGGTTGGTCATTGGGTCGAAGATTGATCATTTTGACCAAAGTTGGCTTTTTGGTCAAAGTTGACATATTAGATTGATGGGTTGGGCAATGGGTCGAGGATTGCCCATTTTGACGAAAGTTGACTTTTTCGATCGAGAGATTGGCTTACAGGGACGATAATTGGTCATTAGGTTGAAAATTGATTATTTTGACCAAAATTGATTTTTAGTCGAAAGTTGACTTATTGGGTCGATGGGTTAGTCATTGTGTCGAGAATTGACCATTTTGACTAAAGTTGACTTTTTGGTCGAAGATTGACTTATTGGGTCGATAAATGTTCATTAGGTCAAAAATTGATTATTTTGAGCAAAAATAAATTTGGTCGAAATTTAACTTATTAGATCGATGGGAGGTCTCGGGTGAAGAATTGACCATTTTAACTAAAGTTAACTTTTTGGTCGAAAGTTGACTTATTTGGTCGATGAGTTGGTAATTGTGTCGAAAATTGACCATTTTGACGAAAATTAAATTTTTGGTCGAAAGTTAACCCATTGGATCAATTGGGTGGTCTTTGAGTCAGAAATTAACCATTTTGACCAAAGATGACTTATTGAGAGTCGATGGGTGATCATTAGGTCGAAAATTGATTATTTTAACCAAAATTGACTTTTTGGTTAAAAGTTGACATATTGGGTCGATAATTGGTCATTAGGTCGAAATTTTACTTTTTGACCAAAGTCGATTTCTTTGTCGAAGTCGATATATTAGGTCGATGGGTTGGTCATTGGGTCGAGATTTACCATTTTGACCAAAGTTGACTTTTTAGTCGAAAGTTGACATATTGGATTGATGGGTTAGTCATTGGGTCAAAATTGACCATTTTGACCAAGGTTGACTTTTTGGTCAAAAGTTGACCTATTGGGTCAATAGGTGGTCATTCTGTCAAAAATTGACCACACCAAAATTGACGTTTTGGTCAAAAATTGACCTATTGGGTCAATGGGTTTGTCATTGGGTTAAGGATTGACCTTTTTGACCAAAGTTGACTTTTTGGTTAGAGATTGACTTATTGGGTCAATAATTGGTCATTAAATCAAAAGTTGACTATTTAGACCCAAATTAACTTGTTGGTCAAAAGTGGACTTATTAGGCCAATGGGTTGGTCGTTGGGTTAATGATTGATCATTTTGACCAAAGTTGACTTTTTGGTCAAAATTTGACCTATTAACTCAATGGGTTGGTCATTGGGTCAAGGATTGACTGTTTTAACCAAGGTTCGCTTTTTGGTCAGAGATTGGCTAACTTGGTCAATAATTGGTCATTAGGTCAAAAAATAATTATTTTAACCAAAATTGACTTTTTGGTCAATAGTTGACCTAATGGGTCAATGGGAGTTCATTAAGTCAAAAATTGATTATTTTAACCAAAATTGACTTTTTGTTCAAAAGTTGGCATATTGGGTCAATGGGTTTTTCATTGGGTCGAGGATTGAGCATTTTGACCATTTTGGTCAGAGATTGACTTATTGGGTCAATAATTGGTCATTTGGTCAAAAATTGACTATTTTAACCAAAATAAAATTTATGGTCAAAAGTTAACCCATCGAGTCAATGGGGTGGTCATTGGGCCAGAAATTGACCATTTTGACCAAAGATGACTTTTTGGTCAAAAAATGACCTATTGGGTCAATGGATTGGTAATTAGGTCAAGAATTGACCATTTTTACCAAAGATGACTTTTTAGTCAAAAGTTGACATGTTGGGTTAATGGTTTAGTCATTGGGTATAAATTTAACCATTTTGACCAAAGTTAACTTTTTGGTCAAAAGTTGACCTATCAAGTCAATGCGTGGCATTAGATCAAAAATTGACTATTTTAACCAAAATTGACTTTTTGGTCAAAAGTTGACCTATTGGCTCAATGGGTTTGTCATTAGGTCAAGGATTGACCATTTTGACCAAAGTTGACTTTTTGGTGAGAGATTGATGTCGGCTAATTTTTATTTTGAAAATAAAATTTTTAAAATTTAAATTTAGTGTAATAGGTAAAGTATTTTTTTATTTTTGAAAATGATAATATATATATTTTTATTTTGAAAATAACGAGACCGGATAGATCTCATATGTCGAATAGTTTAAATAGTTGAGCACGATACCACAAGTGACACATCATCTTGAAAGATGAGCGTACCACTTGTTTGTAGGCTTAACTATCTAAACTTAAAGGTTTATGACTCTATTTTGGCCTGCGTATTTTATAGCCAACAAATTCCCCTGTCTAATACACAGATTAGACAGGGTTTAGATTAATCTGGGTTCTTAATTCCTTATAAGGGCAAGCCCCTATAGTTAATTACATCTTAAGCAACCGAAGTAACCTAAGAAAACTCTCGATAAAGATCATGGGTTTCGTCTTCAAGGATATCAACGTTTAGGTTTCCACGATTGCTTGTAGAAAAGTCAAAAGGGAAAGGCTCAATGTGGAACAGTTATTTTCGGAATCCAAAGGTATGAAAGTAGGAGATGTCAAAGATACTGAAAAGCTTCAGTAACATCTTAACCTAAACTATGGTTCGGCTTTATATCTTTGAAAGTGAAGTTATATTTGATATTTCAATCCAGTAAATTATTTAGATGATTTGGGATTTATATCTACATGTCATATGTAAATTATCCAAAAATTTGATATGTAGTATCTGGTGTGTGATGTGTGATGTGTGATGTGTGATGTGTAGTGTATAGTGTGTAGTGTGTAGTGTGTAATGTGTTATGTGTAGTATGTTATGTGTTAATATATGGTGTGTGTGTATGTGTGATATTTAATATGTTATATGTGGCAAGATGAGTTTGGCAATTATATGTGTCATGTTTGATGTGATGTGTTTGATGTGTTGTATGTGTTGTATGTGTTGAATTTGATTTGATGTGCTAGTATAGTGTACGATGTCGTGCAAGTGCAGTGTTTGTTGCTGTGCAAGTGTGGTACATGTTATTGTGGTATCTGTTACTGTACCAGTGTAATATCGGGTGTCGTAGTATCTGTTGTTGTAGTATCTATTACTGTATCGGTGTAATATCCGGTGTTTAAGTATCTGTTATTGGTTCACAAATTTCTTAAAGGTAGGAATTAGAACCACCCAACTCATAAGATAAAATGGGCATCTAACATTGAGTATTGATTTTATTTTGTTTCAGCTATAAAAGCATGATTATTAAAGTTTGTGCATCATTGCCTGTACCCCGCATGTCCAACTTATACACCCACTTTGATATTCTATATGTATCTTAAATAAATGAGAGCATGCTATTCAAATGAGGGAGGCAAAGCATATAAATTCTCAAGATAAACTCATATGATAACATTTCTTTTATTTTAACAACCATATCGACAACTAGCTAGCCATTTTTCATGATATATTAAGTGTTATGCAAAACATAAAATAGCTAGTTGTCCTGACATAACCCTCGTAATGGTTCAGTATATATAAAGTGAATTGCTGCAATTTTCCAAAGTGATTCATAAAAATTAAAAAAAAGTAGCAGCCTTTTCAAACAAAGTCATGAACTTGCTAGCCTCAGCAGTCCAAAATAAAGCAGAGGAGAACTTATTATAACTTCCAAATGAAGCTAGCTGTGTTATTTCACAAATGTCCAAATCATAAAGCCAAAAGAAAATTAAGTGTTGTTTCCAAATATGGATTATAAGAACAATCTAACTGCAGCCTTTAACGATTTAAACGAGAAAAGTAAGAGGAATTTTTAATTTGTAAAAGGTCAAGAAAGCCTAGGAGTTAGATATGTAAATATATATATGAATTCTGTACTGTGTATCTAATTGCCCCCAAAAGACATTAAATCTCAAAGAAGGATGGAATACATTGAGAATGACAGAGTTACATATATATACCGCCAAATTCACAAGCTTTCATCACCAGTTTAAGAAAATTAAAGTGCAGCTTCAATAAACTGAACCAAAGGAAACCCACGAATCTCCCAAATTTCTGCCTCAGCAGATTAAAACAAAGAACAAGCCTCGAAAGACTTGAGTTTAACTTCCAATTAAACTAAATTTTTGCTTCAACAGACTAAGATAACAACTCTCGGTTTCAACTGTGAAAACCACAAATTTCCATCTCTCGGTTTCAAGAAACACTACGATAACAACTCTTGTAATTCCAAAATGCTCTGCCTCATGATTAAAGCAAAGAGAGGTTCACGAGGTTCAAAGTCTAGCTTCGATAAACCAAACTAAAGAAAATATCTCAAAATTGTGGCATTCAAATGATTCAGTTTAGGCAAGCCACAGTAAACTGAGCATCCAAAAAAAAATCCTCAACATCTCGATTCTAATACTCCACTGCTAAGGAAAACAAAATAGAATTCCAAATACGTGTTCAAGCAAACTAGAACTCGAGATCCAAATGCAAAGAAAAAAAAATTCCAGTACTTTAAATTTCATGAATGCCGGCTAAACTTCTCATTAGAAATCAATAAAACTCAATTTCTCATGATGGATTTAAATTAATTGAGGCAAAAGAAACCCATTATTCACTGTTTTCAAAGCAAATAAGCTATCTACATTCCAAAACTGAGAACTATAATTCACGCCAGAAAAATCTCAAATATGAAAGGATTCATTATAAGATTCAAAGACGGTACGAAATGTCCATGTATATTTGAAACAATTGCTAACAAAGGACACATTCCTTTATCTTTTAAATAATTGATATATTAAGGGATCTGAACGATCGAGAGAAAGGAAGCAGCAGAAAATTTAACAAAAGTTTTTTTTTATATTACAGATTTCCATAAACATAAATGCAGCAAAGTCTCATTTATCTTATAGATTTCATATCATAGAAATCCCTCCTAAAGAAAGTTGTAATAATATAAGTTGCGGCATATGGTGATCCAACTGTTTCAAAAACCTAAACCTTCATATAAAAGAAATATAATCTCACAAAGAGTAGGAGCAGACATAGAATTAGAGATACTTCTTGAACCCATCAATTCGTACCCAAAGAATCATCCATGGCCATTAATCATCAAAGCAAATTGAAGACATTCGGCCATCTTAAAATATAAGCCAAAAGAGGAAATCCAATTCTTGATAGATCAAAATAGATTTCCTATTTGTCTGCTAATAAACATGAGAAAACCTTTTTTGTAATCTGTGAGAAATGAGGGGATATATTAATGAAGATAGGCTCTGTAGGTAGATAGAGATAATAGTAGCGAGAAAACCAAATACTTCATTCTGCAGTTGAGAAGATGAGAGAAGAGGAAATTCTTACTTTCGAAGTTGTAAAAACGAACTTAGAAGCGAGAATTCTTTAAATCGCAAGAAAAGGAGAACCGACCGAGATTCTTCCTTAGCGCACAAAAATCATCCCCCAAATCCTCCCGCAAAGAAGTATTTATAAGCCGAAGAAGGGGGAAAGACTTACCGGCGAAGAGAAACAAAGCGGTGAGGAGAATCCCACAGCAAGAAAGAAAACAGTCAAGATTAGCAAGAAGGAAGGTCACCCGACTCACTTGAGCAGGAGAAATAGTTAGGAAATACGACCGACAGTTTCAATCGGAGAGAATGTCGGTTGTAGTTTGAGGAGGGAGAGGTGAACGGGAAACCGGCTTGGAAGCTTCTCGTAATCGGTCGTCACCGAAGAAGAGGACGGTAGGGACCGGTTAGGGCACGGGAAAGGGGATCGAAGGCGCGTGCATGAGATAAGAGATAATGAACGATAATCGTGCCCAGTGAAGCATAGGATTAGGGTAAAGAAAATAATATATTTTTATCATATATATAAAAAACATTTATTTATATTATCATTTTATTTAAAATCGTCAATTTACGCGCGATTCGAGCCGACTTGAAACCCTATCAAAATATATGTCCTTCCCGGCTAAAATCGACGTTCCGGACGCATCAGGCCGGTCCGTTTCGTCATCCGGGGCCATTCGGACAAGTTATACGATGGTCGCATCAATTTAAATTAAATTTGCAGAACGTGGCAAAAATGAATTTATTTTGACCCGACCGGAGCCATTTATCGAGCAAATTAATGACCGGTCTTCGCCTAAGCGAGAACCATAGCCAAACATATTGCTCGTGGCAAAAAGTCAAATGTCGCACGCAGTGGGGTCCACCTATGGCTTTCAAATCCTTATAGGAACTCGACAAGAGTTTCAATACTTCGGCTTTTAATCGACTCAACTAGGTGTCGAGGATTTAGAGCCGTCCATATGAAACTTCGAGGAGCGAGGAGATGGCTTGAATTTCTAAATATGGTGGATCCCAGTCTAGTCCTCTAAGAGAGTCCAAAATAGGAAAATCCTAAGGCTAGATCCTAGGCTCTAAGGAGAGGGGAAAGAAAGACCTCAAAAATGAGGTCAACAAATGGACCCCCAATAGGTGTGGTGTGCCGTATAAGCACGCTGCGCCTATTGGCGTTGACCGAAATGATCAACCCAATCGCAAATGTATGTTCAAGTAGCCGTACTTGAAACAAATCATAGATCGAATTAGAGTTGAAGTGAAGTTACGTTCCCGCTGGCGATTAGCAGGTGTACCCTCAATTCAACGATGTGAGTTTGAATTTCCAATATATGTGCAAGGAAATGATTCAGAAGTATGCCTCTGATCACAGAGAACGTGGAGAGGAAGGAATAGGACTAAGCCTATCTAAAAAAAATGAATGTATGCTGAGAAGGAATAGGACTAAGCCTATCCAAAGAATATGTATAAACAATATGTATACATAAAATGTATAAACAATATGTATAAATCATATGTATGCTGGATGGGAATCAGAATATAGGTACTGACCCCGAGAAGAGAATTTGAATATGGGTACCAGCCTCAGAATGAGAATCGAAATTTAGGTATCAATCTCAGAAAGATGAGAGTCAGAATATAGGTACTGAACTCAGAAGGAGAGAACTGAAATATCGATATCAGTCTCGGAATGAGAATCGGAATATGGGTACCGATCTCAGAAGGTGGGAATCAGAATATAGGTACTGACCCCGAGATGAGAACTGGAATACGAGTACCAGCCTCGAAATGAGAATCAAAATTTAGGTATCGATCTCGGTAGGATGAGAGTCGGAATATAGTGTCGACCTCGAAGGAGAGAACCGAAATATCGGTATCGATCTCGGAATGAGAATCGAAATTTAGGTATCGATCTCGAAGGATGAGAGTCGGAATATAGGTGCCGACCTCGGAAGGAGAGAACCGAAATATCGGTATCAGTCTCGGAATGAGAATCGAAATTTAGGTATCGATCTCAGAAGGATGAGAGTCTGAATTTAGGTACTGACCTCAGAAGGAGAGAACTGGAATATGGGTACTAGCCTCGGAATGAGAATCGGAGCATGGGTACTGATCTCAGGAGATGGGAATCAGAATATAGGTATGCGACCCCGAGATGAGAATCGAAATTTAAGTATCGATCTCAAAAAATGAGAGTCAGAATTTAGGTACTGACCTCAGAAGGAGAGAACTGGAATATGGATACCAGCCTCGGAATGAGAATTAGAATATGGGTACCGATCTCAGGAGATGGGAATCAGAATATAGGTACTGACCCCGAGATGAGAATTGAAATTTAGGTATCGATCTCGGAAAGGTGAGAATCAGAATTTAGGTATCGATCTCAAGAGATGGGAATCAGAATATAGGTACTGACCCCGAGATGAGAAAAGCGATGTATTGTGTAAATTATGTAGGAATGTGATGATTTGTGGTGTAAATGTGTGGGAATTATGTAGAGATGTACTGTTGAACATTGTGAGAATGGTGAAATCTGTGGAATACAGATGTATTTATATAGGAACTGGCAAGAGTATGAAACAAAACTCATATTATTATTATAATTATTTTATTTAAGATTTTGTTATCCCAAAAATACTTTATTAGGTATTTATATATATATATATATATATTTTATTTTTTTCAAGAATTATTATATTTCTTATTTTACAAATCGTTCTTGCTTCTTAGCCTTTTCAAAATTGCGATAAACCAAATTTATTGGTTTTCAACAAACAATCAGCCAGATTTGCTTTTAAACTGTCAAAAGAAGTCTGATCATATTTGCTTGAAACTGAATATCATATAATAGTGGATAAAATGCTATCACATCGAATACCCAGAATGAAGAACATCACTGTCATCATACAAAAATAATCTGTACATATCTATATGTTTCTTCAACAATATCTTTGGATATCAAATCAAATCTGTGTATCATTCTGAACATCCACCACTGTCTATCATGTACTTGAACAGTAAGCTGTATAGAGACTAGCCTCACCTTCAACATACATCGGAGAATCTAGAAAGATCCTTCCCATATATAAAGAGGTGTGCTGACTTTAAACAACTTATAGTTCATACGGTCGGAGATTCTCTATTTCCGGATCAGATTTATAACGAAATGGTATCTTGTCCTCATTCATCCTTCTGAGAGTGATCGAAATCCTCTCGTACGATACACCAGGAATACAATGTTTCGCCACATCGGCACCATTTCCTTATAGGATTAATACCGAGCCCACTGGTAAAGGAATTTCAACAGTTCCCTGAAATTCTCCGTCTCCAACAATCTGAATTTTTGTACCAAACATAATATTGCATTCATTGACGAACGAGATAGAACAGAAAGGTCTCTTGAAGTCATGGTGGTCAACATGTGGAGGAATACAGTCACCCTCCTTATATATATTTATAATACAGCTGTTTGGAATGCAATCGGCGGGGAGCACTCGCCAGGCTACCATCCGTCTGATCATCCGTTTTATGAATGATGGTAGGAGATCAACTTCATCATGGCGAATTATGCCAGGAGGATTACCTTCTTTGCCTTTAGCGAAGTTGTAACAGCACCCATACTGTATGGTAATTCGTCCCTTTCCATGTTTCCATTTTTTGGGTTCAGATTAAGTTTTTCTTCTCAGGTGTCCAGCTTGTCCCATTTGTTGCTCGAGGATGACACAATCCACAATTTCTCTTTGTTCTCGCTCAGAAAATACATCAGTGTATAATTCTAAGCCTTCCAATATATTGATGTACTTTCCCTGGAGTCTTTGAAAATGTTCAAAGTTCTGCTTTCTTACTCTTTGATACTTTTCTAGTTCATGTTCCGGAATAATTTGTAATCTACGCGGCCTGTCCACAAACTGAGGCACGTATGGCACAACTTCCATATTCTTTTTCTTGATCCCCTTCTTCTGAAGAGTAGGTTTTGGTATAGTCTTCTCTGGCTTTGGTAGGATTACCTCAACGGGCTGATTTGGAATCTTCTCTTTCAACGCAACTGCCATCCTTTCAACAACAGCTTCATCCTCTCCTTGTTCTTTCATCTGTTCCAACATCATGTGAATCCGCCGGTTCCGGTTCCTCTTCTGAGTGCGAGTGAGTGTTGCCTTATCTTCCAACTGATCATTGGTAGGGATATCACCAACAAGCTCGCCTTCAGAAGCATCACCATTGAATTAATCTTGTTAGTTGTAGTGTAGTCTGCTTCAACCTCATTTATTTTCCTCTTCTTTCTGAAAGAATGTTGATCTTTGTTTTTGAATGTTAATATGGGTTTCTGACCACGGAATGCTTCCTGATCCACAATCGTCAGAGCCGAGCTTTCATACTCCAAATTCACTTGTTCAAAATCCAGATCGAATTCTATAATTGCTCCCTCTTCAACCTTCTCTTTATTCAGGGCGAAACCAAGTTCATTCTTAAAGACGAAAATCGGTCTTCCTTCGACATTTTCCTGCACAGAACACGGGAAAACGGTCGGTTTGTCGAGCAGGCTAAGCAAGAACAATATGTATTAATCGGAATGTATTTGTTTTAATTTATATTTATATATATGTGCATATATATACATATTTTATTTATTTATTTATAAATATAAGGCTTATTATGAAGATTGAAATTCATATGAAAGGGACGGGAATAATGATAGGATTACATTTTAGAATATATGAATTCTATTATAGATTGAAATGGAAATTTTTTTTTTATTCAACAATCTTATCTCAAATTTAAGTTCGGACCCAGTTACAATTGAGGTGTCAGTGCTTCTAAGAACAAGACTTTTATTTCTAAAGTTCGCTCTTTTGAAACATCACGACGCATAATATTTCTTTAAGTAACGCCTATTAATAGGGAGCATAGGTCTTTCCCCTTGACAGTCCACTAACTGGTATGCTCCTCCAGAGTAAACTTTCTCCATCACAAATGGACCTTCCCAAATTGGTTTGAATTTTCCACCTATCTTGCAATGTGCAAGTATAGGTCTCTTGAGAACAAGTACAAGGTCACCAACTTTGAAAGTCCTGGGACGGATCAGTTTATCATGTGCTTGAATCATTTTAGCTTGATATAATTCCAAATTTTGTTGTGCTAATAGTCATCTTCCTTCCAAATTTTCCAGCTCTTCCAGACGGAGTTTAGCATTTTCTTCAGTGGTAATTTTTTTGGCAACAGCAATTCTGAGAGACGGAAGTTGCACTTCTAAAGGAAGAACGGCTTCGGACCCGTACACGAGGGCATAAGGAGTAGACTGTGTTGGAGTTCAGAATGTTGTTCGGTAGGCCCATTAGGCTTCTAATAACTGCTCTTGCCAATTTCTTTTATTTTCATTTAGAGTTTTCTTTAGAATTTGGACGAGAGTCTTATTAAAAGCCTCGGCCAGGCCGTTTGCTCGAGGATAATATATTGTAGAGTAACGCCAATCTATTTCATGCCTTCTGACAAATTTATTAATTTTTGTACTCTTAAATGCGGACCCTTTATCCGAAATTATTCTGCGTGGTACGCCAAAACGATAGACGACTTGATTTTTGAAGAATTGCAACACATGATACGCTTTCACTTCTCTGAGCGGTACAGCCTCTGCCCATTTTGAAAAATAATCGGTAGCCGCTAAGATAAATCGGTGTCCTTTTGAAGATGGAGGATCTATAGGACCCACCACATCTGTGCCCCAACACTCGAAACGGCCACGACGCGACCGTCGGGTGGAGCACATTAGCGGGTTGGTGTAAGACCACTCCATGTATCTGACATTGATGGCAACTTTTGGCGATTCTCATACAGTCGGTCATCATCACAGGCCAGTTGTATCCTAGCCTTTTGATTTTCATTTTCATTTTAGGACCTGACTGATGAGCGCCACAAAGTCCTGAATGTACCTCCTTTACGATTTCTTGAGCTTCCGCGTTGTTTAAGCATCTCGGCCACATTTGATCGAAGGATCTTCGATAAAGAACATTATCAATTAAAGCATATGACGAGTGCTCTTTTCTTTATCTGATGAGCTGCTGACTTATCATCTGGTAGTTTCCCAGCCTGTAAATATTCTATGAAGGGTTGACGCCAATCTTCTGTAATTTCAGTAACTGTTTCTACTATTTCCTCTTCATTTAATAGGTTTAACGTATCTGTATCAATTTGAGACAAAATTTGAAGTCCTTGCACTGTTATCTCAATAGAATCTTCCTGTAGACATGTAAATTCCTTAGCAAGTTTAGCTAGAGTGTCAGTAAGAGCGTTTTCTCCTCTCGGAATTCTGTACAGTGTCACATTAGTAATTTGTTCCATCAACTTCATTGTATAACGGTGATACTGTTCCAACCTAGGCTTCAAAATTTTATACTGGCCAGCAACTTGTTGAATTATTAATTGCAAATCTCCATAGATGTTGATATCAGTTATATCTAAGAGTATCGCCAATTGTAATCTTGTTATTAGAGCTTCGTATTCTGCCTCATTATTTGTACATGGCTCTGTTAAATGATAAGCATATTTCAACATTCCTCATTCTGGTGTAATAAATATCAATCCAATACTCGCTTTACCAGGTACTATCGTTTGTAGTTCTTTATTCTTTTGTCTTTGAAGAGGCTCCATCAAAATACAATTCCCAACGTCGAGTATTGGAATTTTCCAAATTCGTTATCTGTTCATCTGGTAGATCGTCATGAAGAAGAGAGTCAAGTTGACCATTTTGACCAAAGTTGACTTTTTGGTAAAAAGTTGACCTATTGGGTCAATGGGTGTTCATTAAGTCAAAAATTGACTATTTTAACCCAAATTGACTTTTTGGTCAAAAGTTGACTAATTGGGTCAATGGGTTTATCATTGGGTCAAGGATTGACCATTTTAACCAAAGTTAACTTTTTGGTCAGAGGTTGATTTATTGGGTCAATAATTAGTCATTAATTCAAAAATTAAATATTTTGACCAAAATTGACTTTTTGGTCAAAAGTTGACCAATTAGGGCAATGAATTGGTCATTGGGTCAAGGATTGACCATTTTGAGCAAAGTTGACTTTTTAATCAAAAGATGACCTATTGGGTCAATGGGTTGGGCATTGGGTCAAGGATTGACCATTTTGCCCAATGTTGACTTTTTGGTCAAAGATTGGCTTACTGGATCAATAATTGGTCATTAGGTCAAAAATTGATTATTTTGACCAAAATTAATTTTTTAGCCAAAAGTTTGACTTATTGGGTCAACGGGTTGGTCATTGTGTCAAGGATTAACCATTTTGACCAAAGTTGACTTTTTGGTCAGAGATTGACTTATTGGGTCAATAAATGGTCATTAGGTCAAAAATTGACTATTTTGACCAAAAATTCAAAATTGACTATTTTGACCAAAAATGAATTTTTTGTCAAAATTTAACCCATTGGGTCAACGGGGAGGTCATTGGGTCAGAAATTGACCATTTTGACCAAAGTTGACTTTTTGGTCAAAAGTTGACTTATTTGGTCAATGAGTTGGTAATTGGGTCAAGAATTAAACATTTTGACCAAAAATTCAATTTTTGGTCAAAAGTTAACCCATTGGGTCAAGTGGGTGGTCATTGAGTCAGAAATTGACCATTTTGACCAATATTGACCTATTGGGTCAATGGGTGGTCATTAGGTCAAAAATTGACTATTTTAACCAAAATTGACTTTTTGGTTAAAAGTTTACCTATTGGGTCAATAATATGTCATTAAGTCAAAATTTTATTATTTTGACCAAAATTGACTTTTGGTCAAAGTCGATCTATTGGTCAGTGGGTTGGTCATTGGGTCAAGGAATTACCATTTTGACCAAAGTTGACTTTTTTTGGTCAAAAGTTAACTTATTGGTTCAATGGGTTGGTCATTGGGTCAAAAGTTAACCATTTTGTCCAAAGTTGACTTTTTCGTCAAAAGTTGACCTATTGGGTAAATGGGTGAACATTAGGTCAAAAATTGACTATTTTGACCAAAATTGACTTTTTGGTTAAAAGTTGACTTATTGCGTCAATGGGTTTGTCATTGGGTCAAGGATTAATCATTTTGACCAAAGTTGACTTTTTGGTCAGCAATTGACTTATTGGGTCAATTATTGGTCATTAATTCAAAAATTGACTATTTTGACCAAAATTGACTTTTTGGTCAAAAGTTGAGCAATTAGGCCAATGGGTTGGTCATTTGGTCAAGGATTGATCATTTTGACCAAAGTTGACATTTTGGTGAAAAGTTGACTAATTGGGTCAATTGGTTGGTCTTTGGGTCAAGGATTGACCAATTTTGACTAAAGTTGACTTTTTGGTCAGAGATTGGCTTATTGGGTCAATAATTGGTCATTAGGTAAAAAATTGACTATTTTGACCAAAATTTACTTTTTTGTCAAAACTTGACTTATTGGGTCAATGGGTTGGTCATTGGATCAAGGATTGACCATATTGACCAAAGTTGACTTTTTGGTCAAAAGTTGACCTATTGGGTCAATGGGTTGGTCTTTGGGTCAAGGAATGACCATTTTGACCGAAGTTGACTTTTTCTTCAGAGATTGACTTATTGGGTCAATAATTTGTCATTAGGTCAAAAATTGATTATTTTGATCAAAGTTAAATTTTTGGTCAAAAGTTGACTCATTGGGTCAAAGGGGTGGTCATTAGGTCAGAAATTGACCATTTTAACCAAAGTTGACTTTTTGATCAAAAGTTGACCTATTTGGTCAATGAGTTCGTAATTGGGTCAAGAATTGAACATTTTGACCGAAGATGACATTTTGGTCAAAAGTTGATCTTTTGTGTGAATGGGTTGGTCATTGGGTCAAAAATTGACCATTTTGACCAAAGTTGACTTTTTGGTCAAAAGTTGACCTATTGGGTTAATGGGTGATCATTAGGTCAAAAATTGACTTTTTTGACTAAAATTGACTTTCTGGACAAAAGTTGACATAATGGGTCAAAAGGGTTTGTTGTTGGGTCAAGGATTGACAATTTTGACCAAAGTTGACTTTTTGGTCAGAGATCAACTTATTGGGTCAATAATTGGTCATGAGGTCAAAAATTGACTACTTTGACCAAATTAAATTTTTGGTCAAAAGTTAACCCATTGGGTCATAGGGGATGTCATTGGGTTAGAAATTAACCATTTTAACCAAAGTTGACTTTTTGGTCAAAAGTTCACCTATTGGCCAATGAGTTGGTAATTGGGTCAAGAATTGACCATTTTGACCAAAGATAACTTTTTTAGTCAAAAGTTGACCTATTGGATCAATGAGTTGGTCATTAGGTCAAAATTTTAACATTTTGACAAAAGTTGACTTTTTGGTCAAAAGTTGACGTATTGGGTCAATGAGTGGTCATTAGGTCAAAAATTGACAATTTTGACCTCCTATTAGGTCAATGGGTTTGTAATTGGGTCAAGGATTGACCATTTTGACCAAAGTTGAATTTTTTGTCAGAGATTAACTTATTGGGTCAATAATTGGTCATTAGGTCAAAAATTGACTATTTTGACCAAAATTGAATTTTTGGTCAAAAATTAACCCATTAGGTCAACGGGGTAGTCATTGGGTCAGAAATTGACCATTATTACAAAAGTTGACCTATTTGGTCAATGAATTTGTAATTGGGTCAAGAATTCCAAAGATGATTTTTTAGTCAAAAGTTGACGTATTGAGTCAATGGGTTGGTCATTTGTTCAAAAATTGTCCATTTTGACCATAGTTGAAATTTTGGTCAAAAGTTGACCTTTTGGTTCAAAGGGTGGTCATTATATCAAAAATTGTCTATTTTGACCAAAATTTTCTTTTTTTCTCAAAAGTTGATCTTTTGGGTCAATGGGTTTGTCATTGGGTCAAGGATTGACCATTTAGACCAAAGTTGACTTTTGGTAAGAGATTGACTTATTAGGTCAATAATTGGTCATTAATTCAAAAATTGATTATTTTGACCAAAATTGACTTTTTGGTCAAAAGTTGACCTATTAGGCCAATGGGTTGGTCATTGGGTCAAGGATTGTTCATTTTGACCAAAGTTGACTTTTGGTCAAAAGTTGACCTATTGGGTGAATTGGGTCAGTTGGTTGGACATTCGAGCAAAAATTACCCATTTTGATAAAAGTTGACTTTTTGTTCAAATTGGTCAAAAGTTGACCTATTGGGTCAATAGGTGGTCGCGAGGTAAAAAATTGACTATTTTAACCAAAATTGACTTTTTGGTCAAAAGTTGAACTATTGTGTCAATGGATTTGTCTTTGGGTCAAGGATTGACCATTATGACCAAAGTTGACTTTTTGGTCAGAGATTGACTTATTGGGTCAGTGGTTGGTCATTAGGTCAAAAATTGGCTATTTTGTCCAAAATTGACTTTTTGTTCAAAAACTGACCTATTGGGTCAATGAGTTTGTCATTGGGTCAAAGATTGACCATATCGACCAAAGTTAACTTTTTGGTCAAATGTTGACCGATTGGTTCGCATGGGTGGTCATTAGATCAAAAATTGACTATTTTGACCAAAATTGACTTTTTTGTCAAAAGTTGACCTATTGGGTCAATGGGTTTGTCATTGGGTCAAGGATTGACCATTTTGACCAAAGTTAACTTTTTGGTCAAAGATTGACTTATTGGGTCAATAATTGGTCACTAATTCAAAAATTGACTATTTTGACCAAAATTGACTTTTTGGTCAAAAGTTGACCTATTAGGCCAGTGGGTTGGTCATTGGGTCAAGGATTTATATTTTTGACCAAAGTTGACTTTTTGGTCAAAAGTTGACCTATTGGGTCATTTGGTTGGTCATTGAGTCAAGGATTGACCATTTTGACCAAAGTTGACTTTTTGGTCAGAGATTGGCTTGTTGGGTCAATAATTTGGTCATTAGGTCAAAAATTGATTATTTTGACCAAAATTGAATTTTTGGTCAAAAGTTGACCTATCGGGTCAATGGGTTAGTCATTGGGTCAGGGATTGACAATTTTCACCAAAATTGACTTTTTTGGTCAAAAGTTGACATATTGGGTCAATGGGTTGGTTTTCGTGTCCAGGATTGACCATTTTGACCAAAATTGACTTTTTGTCAGAGATTGACTTATTGGGTCAATAATCAGTCATTAGGTCAAAAATTTATTCTTTTGACCAAAATTATTTTTTTTGTCAGAAGTTAACCTATTGGGTCAACGGGGTGGTCAATGGGTCAGAAATTGACCAATTTGACCAAAGTTTACTTCTTGGTCAAAAGTTGACAAATTTTGTCAATGAGTTGGTAATTGGGTCAAGAATTGACCATTTTGACCAAAGATGACTCTTTGGTCTAAAGTTGATCTATTGGTTTAATGGGTTGGTCATTGGGTCAAAAATTGGCCATTTTGACCAAAGTTGACTTTTTGGTCAAAAGTTCACCTATTGGGTCAATGGTTGGTCATTAGGTCAAAAATTGACTATTTTGACCAAAATTGACTTTTTGTTTAAAAGTTGACATATTGGGTCAATGCGTTTGTCATTGGGTCAAAGATTGACCATATTGACCAAAGTTAACTTTTTGGTCAGAGATTGACTTATTGGGTCAATAATTGGTCATTAGGTCAAAAATTGACAATTTTACCAAAGTTGAATTTTTGGTCAAAAGTTAACCCATTGGGTCAACTTGGTGGTCATTGGGTCAGAAATTGACCAGTTTGACCAAAGTTGACTTTTTGCTCAAAAGTTGATCTATTTGGTCAATGAGTTGGCAATTGGGTTAAGAATTGACCATTTAGACCAAAGGTGACTTTATAGACAAAAGTTGACTTATTGGGTCAATAGGTTAGTCATTGGGTCAAAAATTGACCATTTTGACCAAAGTTGACTTTTTGGTTAAAAGTTGACCAATTGGGTCAATGGGTGGTCATTAGGTCAAAAATTAATTATTTTGACCAAAATTGAGTTTTTGGTTAAACGTTGACCTATTGGGTCAATGGGTTTGTCATTAGGTCAAAGATTGACTTGACCAAAGTTGATTTTTTCGTTAGAGATTGACTTATTGGGTCAATAATTGGTCATTAATTCAAAAATTGACTATTTTGACCAAAATTGACTTTTTCGCTAAAAGTTGTCCTATTAGGCCAATGGGTTAGTCATTGACTCAAGGATTGATCATTTTGACTAAAGTTGACTTTTTGGTCAAAAGTTGACCTATTGGGTTAATGGGTTGGTCAATGGGTCAAGGATTGACCATTTTGACTAAAGTTGACTTTTTGGTCAGAGATTGGCTTACTGGGTCAATAATTGGTCATTAGGTCAAAAGTTATCTATCTTGACCAAAATTGACTTTTTGGTCAAATGTTGACTTATTGGGTCAATGGGTGGTCATTAAGTCGAAAATTGACAATTTGGACAAAAATTGACAATTTGGACAAAAATTGACTTTTTGGTTAAAAGTTGACCTATTGGGTCAATGATTTTGTCATTGGGTCATGGATTGACCATTTTGACTAAAGTTGACTTTTTGGTCAGAGATTGACTTATTGGGTCAATAATTGGTCATTAGGTCAAAAATTGACTATTTTGACCAAAATTGATTTTTTGGTTAAAAGTTAACCCATTGAACGAGGTGGTCATTGGGTCAGAAATTGACCATTTTGACCAAAGATGACTTTTTGGTCAAAAGTTGACCTATTTTGACCAAAATTGAATTTTTTGTCAAAAGTTAACCCATTGGATCAACAAGGTGGTCATTGGGTCAGAAATTGACCATTTTGGCCAAAGTTGACTTTTTGGTTAAACGTTAACCTATTTGGTTAATGAGTTAGTAATCAAGAATTGACCATTTTGAACAAAGATGACTTTTTGGTCAAATGTTGACCTATTATGTCAATGGGTTGGTCATTGGGTAAAAATTGACCATTTTGACCATAGTTGACTTTTTGGTCAAATTGGTCAAAAGTTGACCTATTGGGTCAATGGGTGGTCATGAGTTTAAAAATTGACTATTTTGACAGAAATTAACTTTTTGGTCAAAAATTAACCTATTGGGTCAAAAGGTTTGTCATTGCGTCAATGATTGATCATTTTGACCAAAGTTGTCTTTTTGGTCAAAGATTGACTTATTGGGTCAATAATTGGTCATTAGTTCAAAAATTGACTATTTTGGTCATAAGGTCAAAAATTGGCTATTTAATCAAAATTAAAATTTTTGTCAAAAGTTGACCCATTGGGTGAACGGGGTGGTCATTGGGTCACAAATTGACCATTTCGACCAAAGTTGACTTTTTGTCAAAAGTTGACCTATTTGGTCAATAAGTTGGTAATTCGGTCAATGATTAACCATTTTGACCAAAGATAACTTTTTGGTCAAAAGTTGATCTTTTGGGTCAATGAGTTTGACCCAAAAATTGACCATTTATGGCCAAAGTTAACTTTTTGGTCAAAAGTTGACCTATTAGGTCAATGGGTGGTCATTCAGTCAAAAATTGACTATTTTGACCAAAATTGACAATTTAGTCAAAAGTTGACCTATTGGGTCACTAGGTTTATCATTGGGCCAAGGATTGACCATTTTGACCAAAGTTGACTTTTTGGTCACAGATTGACATTTTGGGTAAATAATTGTTCATTTGGTCAAAAATTGACTATTTTGACCAAAATTGAATTTTTGGTTAAAAGTTAACCCATTGGGTCAACAGGGTGGTCTTTTAGTCAGAAATTTACCATTTTAACCAAATTTGACTTTTTGGTCAAAAGTTGACCTATTTGGTCAATGAGTTGGTAATTTGGTTAAGAATTGTCCATTTTGACCAAAGATGACTTTTTGGTCAAAAGTTGACTTATTAGGTCAATGGGTTGGTCTCTGAGTTAAAAATTGACCATTTAGACCAATGTTGACTTTTTGGTCAAAAGTTGACCTATTGGGTTAACGGGTGGTCATTAAGTAAAAAATTAACTATTTTTACCAAAATTGACTATTTGGTCAAAAGTTGACCTATTTGGTCAATTAGTTTGTCATCGGGTCAAGGATAGACCATTTTGACCAAAGTTGACTTTTTGGTCAGAGATTGACTTATTTGGTGGGTCAGTAATTGATCATTAATTCAAAAATTAACTACAATAACAACAACAACAACAAAGCCTTTATCCCACTAGGTGGGGTCGGCTACATAATCCTTTTTCTCGATTGCGTCCTATTTAGTGTCAAATTTTCGTTTAATTTTAATAAATTAAGATCATTTTTTATGCAATGAGCCCAAGTTTTCCTAGGTCTACCTTTGCATTTAGTAACATAAGTTGTATTTAATACATCTACTCTCCTAATCGGATCATCAGGTGGTTGACATTTAATGTGACCAAACCATCTAAGACGAATCTCTCTAATTTTATCCGTCACTGGTGCAACACCAACCCTATTACGGATATATTCATTTCGCATTTTGTCTCTAAGTGTAAAGCCACTCATCCACCTAATCATTCTCATCTCGGCAACACTTAACTTAACATTATGCTTCTCTTTTAAAGGCCAACATTCAGCACCATAGAGCATTGAAGGTCTCACCACCATCTTATAAAATTTTCCATTCAATCTAAGCGGTACTTTTCTATCACACAATAGGCCGGACGCATTCCTCCACTTCAACCAACTAGCTTGAATTATCTATATCACCATCCCTTTGAACAATGGACCCGAGATATCCAAATCGTTCACACCATTTAATAATTTGATCACCCAAAGTTACAATTTTGTCACTAGACCTACTATTACTAAAATTACATTCCATGTATTCAGATTTAGTTCTACTCAAACGAAGACCTTTAGACTCCAATGTAGACCTTCATAATTCAAGTTTTTCCTGGAATTTTTCTCTTGTCTTATCCACAAGGAGGATATCATCAGCAAAAAGCATACACCAAGGTACATCCTCTTGTAAATGCCCAGTAAGACCATCCATAAATAAAGCAAAAAGATATGGGCTTAAAGCATCATATCAACACCTTTCTTCTCAAGGACTCTCCAAAGAACATCTCATGGAACCTTATCGTAAGCTTTTTCTAAATCAATAAAAATCAAATGTAGATCCTCCTTATTATCTCTGTACTTCTCTATCAAACCTTTCAATAAATGTATAGCTTCCATGGTAGACCTACCTGGCATAAATCCAAAATGATTATGATAAACCTTCGTAATACGTCTTAACCTATGTTCAATTACCCTCTCCCATAATTTTAAAGTATGCACATCAATTTAATTGCTCTATAATTTGCACACTATTGTGCATCTCCTTTATTCTTAAAAATGGGGACCAAAATGCTCTTTCTCCACTCCTCAGGCATCTTTTTAGTTTTTAAAATAATATTAAAAAGTTTAGTAAGCCCAGAAACCCCCAAATCACCTAAACATTTCCACACTTCAATTAGGATATCATTAGGTCCTACAGACTTTCCCCCCTTGGTTTTCTTTGAAGCCTCATCAACTTCTTTTTTACTAATTTGATGGTAAAAATGAAAAGTTTTATTATTATTAATGATATTAAGATCACTAAGGTCGATCATACATGCATCATCTTCATTAAAAAGTTTATCAAGATAACTCACCCAGTTATGTTGAATATCTTTTTCTAAGAAAAGTACTTTTTAATTTTCATCTTTAATACACTTTACTTGAGTTAAATCTTTACTTTTCTTTTCTCTTTGTTTGGCTAGTTTGTACATATATTATTCACCGTCCTTAGTATCTAACATGTTATAAAGATCACTAAAAGCAGAATTTTTAGTGTTATCGATTATTCTTTTAGACTCCCTGCGGGCTGTTTTATATTTTTCCCAGTTCTCTACGCTTTTACATTTAAACCAATTTTTATAACATAACTTCTTATATTTTATCTTTTCTTGCACATTATTATTCCACCACCAACTATTTTTATTTATACAAACTTTTTCTTTTGATTCTCCATGTAAATCTTTAGCCACTTGTTTAATAGTATTAGTTAATTTTTCCCACATAGCATTTGCATCTTCTTGGACATCCCAAATATTTAAATCTTGAATTTTACTCATAAAAATAATTTTATTTGTGTCTTATAGGTTCCCCCATCTTATTCTACGATGTTGAATCCTAGTATTCTTTATTTTACAACTCTTCATCTTAAAATCTAGAACTAATAATCGATGTTGGGTACTTAATTCCTCACTTGGAATGACCTTACAATCCTTACAATGTCGACGATCTCTTCTTCTCATAAGAAAGTAATTAATTTGTGTTTTATTAGATCCATTCTTATAAGTAATAAGATGCTCATCTCTTTTCTTGAATAAAGTATTAGTAATAATCATATCAGAAGCTAAAGCAAAATCTAAAATGACTCTACCTTCTTCATTAATCTCTCCATAACCGTAGCCACCATTAATATTTCGAAATCTTCTACCACTCTACAGACATGTCCATTTAAATCTCCTCCAATAAAATTTTTTTCTTCAAGGGGTATCAAGTGTATTAAGTCTTCTAAATCATTCCAGAATTTATCTTTAGAGTCTATATCTAAACCAACTTGAGGAGCATAAGCAATTATAATATTAAAAATCTTAGTATCAATAATAATCTTATGTGTTATAATTCTATCTCCAACTCTATTAATTTTAACAAAATTATCTTTCAAACTCTTATCTATAATTACACCTACACCATTTCTAGTACGACTCTTACCAGAATACCATAGTTTAAAACCTAAGTTATCAATCTCCTTAGTTTTTTCTCCAACCCATTTAGTTTCTTGAATACATAAGATATTAATCTTTCTATGGATCATAATATCAACCAATTCCATTAATTTACCATTGAGATTACCTATATACCAAGATCCTATCATAATACTAATAACACGGACTAACTTCTTTACCCGCATCAGTCCGTAATGAGGGAACCCTTACTTACTTGATACTACACTCGGGTGCCGGTGTAGCGGCCCTTGCACACTTTCCACTGTATTCAGGCCATACAGCGCGTTGCTTCCAGGGGACGCTCTAACACTTACACAATGATCAAAAGGATTCATGTCATGATTTTTTTCGACAAGTTTTACTCTGGCTGTCGACTACCTAACGCAACCCTCCACTTTTCACATCCAGGCTTGGGACCGGCAACGACAGTGTTTAATTCAAAAATTGATTATTTTGACAAAATTGACTTTTTGGTCAAAAGTTGACTTATTAGGCCAATGGGTTGGTCATTGGGTCAAGGATTATCATTTTGAACAAAGTTGACTTTTTGGTCAAAAGTTGACCTAGTGGGTCAATGGGTTGGCCATTGGGTCAAGGATTGACCATTTTGACCAAAGTTGACTTTTCGGTCAGAGATTGGCTTACTGGATCAATAATTGGTCATTAGGTCAAAAATTGATTATTTTGAACAAAATTGATTTTTTGGCCAAAAGTTGACTTATTGGGTCAACGGGTTGGTCATTGTGTCAAGGATTGACCATTTTGACTAAAGTTGACTTTTTGGTCAGAGATTGATTTATTGAGTTAATAAATGGTCATTAGGTCAAAAATTGATGAATTTTTGGTCAAAAGTTAACCCATTGGGTCAACGAGGAGGTCACTGGGTCAGAAATCGACCATTTTGACCAAAGTTGACTTTTTGGTCAAAGTTGACCTATTTGGTCAATGAGTTGGTAATTGGGTCAAGAATTAACCATTTTGACCAAAATTGAATTTTTGGTCAAAAGTTAACCCATTGGGTCAACTGGGTGGTCATTGAGTCAGAAATTGACCATTTTGACCAAAGTTGGCCTATTGGGTCAATGGGTGGTCATTAGGTCAAAAATTGACTATTTAAAATTGACTTTTTGGTTAAAAGTTAACCTATTGGGTCAATAATTGTTCATTAAGTCAAAATTTTACTATTTTGACCAAAATTGACTTTTTGGCCAAAAGTCGATCTATTGGGTCAATGGGTTGGTCATTGGGTCAAGGATTTACCATTTTGACCAAAGTTGACTTTTTTGGTCAAAAGTTGATCTATTGGTTCAATGGGTTGGTCATTGGGTAAAAAATTGACTACTTTGTACAAAGTTGACTTTTTTGTTAAAAGTTGACCTATTGGGTAAATGGGTGTTCATTAGGAGAAAAATTGACTATTTTGACCAAAATTGACTTTTTGGTCAAAAGATAACTTATTGGGTCAATAGGTTTGTCATTGGGTCAAGGATTGATCATTTTGACCAAAGTTGACTTTTTGGTCAGAGATTGACTTATTGGGTCAATAATTGGTCATTAATTCAAAAATTGACTATTTTTACCAAAATTAACTTTTTGGTCAAAAGTTGAACTATTAGGCTAATGGGTTGGTCTTTGAGTCAAGGATTGATAATTTTGACCAAAGTTGACATTTTGGTCAAAAGTTGACTTATTGGGTCAATGGGTTGGTAATTGGGTCAAGGATTGACCATTTTGAGCAAAGTTAATTTTTTGGTCAGAGATTGGCTTACTGGGTCAATAATTGGTCTTTAGGTCAAAAATTGACTATTTTGACGAAAATTTACTTTTTTGTCAAAACTTGACCTATTGGGTCAAAGGGTTTGTCATTGGGTCCAGGATTGACTATATTGAATAAAGTTGACTTTTTGGTCAACAGTTGACCTATTGGGTCGATGGGTTGGTCATTGGTTGAAGGATTGTCCATTTTGACCAAAGTTGACTTTTTCATCAAAGATTGACTTATTGGGTCAATAATTGATCAATAGGTCAAAAATTGATTATTTTGATCAAAATTAAATTTTTAGTCAAAAGTTGACTCATTGGGTCAAAAGGGTGGTCATTGGGTCAGAAATTGATCAATTTGACCAAAGTTGACTTATTGGGTCATGGGTCATGAATTGATCATTTTGACCAAAGATGACTTTTTGGTCAAAAGTTGACCTATTGGGTCAATTGGTTGGTCATTGGATCAAAAATTGATCATTTTAACCAAAGTTGACTTTTTGGTCAAATTGGTCAAAAGTTGACCTATTGGGTCAATGGGTGGTCATGAGGTCAAAAATTGACTATTTTGACCAAAATTGACTTTTTGGTCAAAAGTTGAACTATTGGGTCAAAGGATTTATCATTGGGTCAAGGATTGACCATTTTGACCAAAGTTGACTTTTTGGTCAGAGATTGACTTATTGGGTCAATAATTGGTCATTAATTCAAAATTGACTATTTTGGTCATTAGGTCAAAAATTGACTATTTTGACCAAAGTTAAATTTTTCGTCAAAAGTTGACCCCTTGGGTCAAATGGGTGGTCATTGGTTCAGAAATTGACCATTTTGATCAAAGTAGACTTTTTGGCCAAAAAGTGACCTATTTGGTCAATGAGTTGGTAATTGGGTCATGAATTGACCATTTTGACCAAAGATGACTTTTTGGCCAAAGTTGATCTATTGAGTCAATGGGTTGGTCATTGGGTCAAAAATTCACCAATAATGACCAAAGTTAACTTTTTAGTCAAAATTTGACCTATAATGTCAATGGGTGGTCATTTAGTCAAAAATTGACTATTTTGACCAAAATTGACTATTTAGTCAAAAGTTGACCTATTGTGTCAATGGGTTTGTCATTGGGTCAAGGATTGGCCATTTTGACCAAAGTTGACTTTTTGGTCAAGGGTTGACTTATTGGGTCAATAATTGGTCATTAGGTCAAAAATTGACTATTTTGACCAAAATTAAATTTTTGGTCAAAAGTTAACCCATTTTGACCAAAGTTGGGCAAAAAATTGACCATTTTGACCAAAAAGTCATCTTTGGTCAAAATGGTCAATTTCTGACCCAATGACCACCTAGTTGACCTATTTGGTCAATGAGTTAGTAATTGGGTCAAGAATTGACCATTTATACCAAAGATGATTTTTTAGTCAAAAGTTGACCTATTATGATAATGGGTTGGTCATTAGGTCAAAAATTGACCATTTTGACGAAAGCTGACTTTTTGGTCAAAAGTCCTATTGGTTCAATGGGTGTTCATTATATCAAAAATTGACTATTTTGACCAAAATTCAGATTTTTGTCAAAAGTTGACGTATTGGGTTATTTTGTTTGTCTGTTGGTCAAGAATTGACCATTTAGACTAAAGTTGATTATTTGGTTAGAGATTGGCTTATTGGCTCAATAATTGGTCATCAATTCAAAAATTGACTATTTTAACCAAAATTGACTTTTTGATCAAAAGTTGACCTATTAGGCTAGTGGGTTGGTCATTGGGTCAAGGATTGATCACTTTGACCAAAGTTGACATTTTGGTCAAACGTTGACAATTGGGTCAATGGGTTGGACATTTGGTCACTGATTGACCATTTTGACCAAAGTTGACTTTTTGGTGAGAGATTGGCTTCTTGGGTCAATAATTGGTCATTAGGTCAAAAATTGACTATTTTGACCAAAATTGACATTTTAGTCAAATGTTGACCTATCGGGTCAATGGGTTAGTCATTGGGTTAAGGATTAACCATTTTGACTAAAGTTGACTTTTGGGTCAAAAGTTGACCTATTGGGTCAATGGGTTGGTCTTTGGGTCAATGATTAACCATTTTGTCCAAAATTGACTTTTTGGTTAGAGATTGACTTATTGGGTCAATAATTGGACATTATGTCAAAAATTGATTATTTTGACAAAAATTAAATTTTTATTAAAAAGTAGACCTATCGGGTCAACGGGGTGATCATTAGGTCAGAAATTGACTATTTTGACTAAAGTTGACTTTTTGGTCAAAAGTTGACCTATTTGGTCAATGAGTTAGTAATTGGGTCAAGCATTGACCATTTTGGCCGAAGATGACTTTTTGGTCTAAACATGATCTGTTGGGTCAATGGATTGGTCATTGGGTCAAAAATTGGTCATTTTGACCAAAGTTGACTTTTTGGTCAAAAGTTATCCTATTGGCTCAATGGTTTGTCATTAGGTCAAAAGTTGATTATTTTAACCATAATTGAATTTTTGTTCAAAAGCTGACCTATTGGGTTAATGGGTTTGTCATTGGGTCAAAGATTAACCATATTGACCAAAGTTAACTTTTTAGTCAGAGATTGACTTATTGGGTCAATAATTGGTCATTAGGTCAAAAATTGACTATTTTGATCAAAATTAAATTTTTGGTCAAAAGTTAACCCATTGGGTCAACTGGGTGGTCATTGGGTCAGAAATTGACCATTCTGACAAAAGTTGACTTTTTGCTCAAAAGTTGACCTATTTGGTCAATGAGTTAGTAATTAGGTCAAGAATTGACTTTTGACCAAAGATGACATTTTAGACAAAAGTTGACCTATTGGGTGAATAGGTTGGTCATTGGGTCAAAATTTGACCATTTTGACCAAAGTTGACCTTTTGGTCAAAAGTTGACATATTGTGTCAATGGGTTGGTTATTAGGTCCAAAATTAATTATTTTGACCAAAATTGACTTTTTCGTTAAAATTTGACCTATTGGGTCAATGGGTTGTCATTGGGTCAAGGATTGACCATTTTGACCAAAGTTGATTTTTTGGTAAGAGATCTTATTTGGTCAATTATTGGTCATTAATTCAAAAATTGACTATTTTGACCAAAATTGACTTTTTCGCCAGAAGTTGACCTATTAGGCCAATGGGTTGGTCATTGGCTCAAGGATTGATCAGTTTGACCAAAGTTGACTTTTTGGTCAAAGATTGCCTTACTGGATCAATAATTAGTCATTTGGTCAAAAATTAACTATTTTGACCAAAATTGATTTTTTGGTCGAAAGTTGACTTTTGGGTCAATGGGTGGTCATTAAGTCAAAAATTAACTATTTTGACAAAAATTAACTTTTTGGTAAAAAGTTGACCTTTTGGGTCAATGATATTGTCATTGTGTCATGGATTAACCATTTTGACTAAGGTTGACTTTTTGTTCAAAAGCTGACCTATTGGGTTAATGGGTTTGTCATTGGGTCAAAGATTGACCATATTAACCAAAGTTAATTTTTTGGTCGGAGATTGACTTATTGGGTCAATAATTGGTCATTAGGTCAAAAATAGACTATTTTGAACAAAATTTATTTTTTGGTCAAAAGTTAACTCATTGGGTCAACGGGGTGGTCATTGGGTCAGAAATTGATTATTTTGACCAAAGTTGACTTTTTGGTCAAACGTTGACCTATTTGGTCAATGAATTAGTAATTGGGTCAAGAATTGACCATTTTGACTAAAGTTGACTTTTTGGTCAAAAGTTGAGCTATTGGGTCAATGGGTTGGTCATAGGGTCAAAAATAACCATTTTGACCAAAGTTGACATTTTGGTCAAATTGGGCAAAAGTTGACCTATTGCGTTATTGGGTGGTTA
This sequence comes from Papilionanthe hookeriana x Papilionanthe teres, assembly GCA_022702705.1. Lineage (NCBI taxonomy): Eukaryota > Viridiplantae > Streptophyta > Magnoliopsida > Asparagales > Orchidaceae > Papilionanthe > Papilionanthe hookeriana x Papilionanthe teres. The sequence goes on from CM040438.1 coordinate 18,809,547, forward strand.
TAAGGTAAAAAATTAGCGATTTTGACCAAAATTGACTTTTTGGTCAAAAGCTGACTATTGGGTCAAAGGGTTTTCATTGGGTCAAGGATTGACCATTTTGACAAAAGTTGACTTTTTGGTCAGAGATTGACTTATTGGGTCAATAATTGGTCATTAATTTGAAAATTGACTATTTTGCTCATTAGGTCAAAAATTGATTATTTTTATCAAAATTTAAATTTTGGTCAAAAGTTGACCCATTAGGGTTAACGGGGTAGTCATTGGGTCACAAATTGACCATTTTGACCAAAGTTGACTTTTTGGTGAAAAGTTGACATATTTGGTCAATGAGTTGGTTATTGGGTCAAGAATTGATCATTTTGACCAAAGATGACTTTTCCGTCAAAAGTTAATCTATTGGGTCAATGGGTTGGTCATTGGGACAAAAATTGACCATTTATGACCAAAGTTGACTTTTTGGTCAGGGATTGACTTATTGGGTCAATAATTGGTCTTTAGGTCTAAAATTGACTATTTTGTCCAATATTGAATTTTTTATCAAAAGTTAACCCATTGGGTCAACAGGGGGTCTTTGGATCAGAAATTGACTATATTGACCAAAGTTGACTTTTTGGTCAAAAGTTGACCTATTTGGTCAATGAGTTGGTAATTTGGTCAATAATTGACCATTTTCACCAAAAATGACTTTTTGGTTAAAAGTTGACTTATTGGGTCAATGGGTTGTTCATTGGGTAAAAAATTGACCATTTCGACTAAAGTTGACTTTTTGGTCAAAAGTTGACCTATTGAGTAAACGGGTGGTCATTAAGTTAAAAATTAACTATTTTTACCAAAATTGACTATTTGGTCAAAAGTTAACCTATTAGGTCAATTAGTTTGTCCTTGGGTCAAGAATTAACCATTTTGACTAAAGTTGACTTTGTGGTCAGAGATTGACTTATTGGGTCAATAATTGGTCATTAATTCAAAATTGACTTTTTGGTCAAAAGTTGACTTATTAGGCCAATGGGTTGGTCATTGGGTCAAGGATTGATCGTTTTGACCAAAGTTGGCTTTTTGGTCAAAAGTTGACCTATTGGGTCAATGGGTTGGGCAATGGGACAAGGATTGCCCATTTTGATCAAAGTTGACTTTTTGGTCAGAGATTGGCTTACTGGGACAATAATTGGTGATTGGGTCAAAAATTGATTATTTTGACCAAAATAGATATTTTGGCCAAAATTTGACTTATTGGGTCAATGGGTTGGTCATTGTGTCAAGGATTGACCATTTTGACTAAAGTTGACTTTTTGGTCAGAGATTGACTTATTGGGTCAGTAAATGTTCATTAGTTCAAAAATTGACTATTTTGAGCAAAAATGAATTTTGGTCAAAATTTAACCCTTTAGATCAACTGGGAGGTCTCTGGGTCAGAAATTGACCATTTTAACTAAAGTTAACTTTTTGGTCAAAAGTTGACTTATTTGGTCAATGAGTTGGTAATTGTGTCAAGAATTGACCATTTTGACCAAAATTGAATTTTTGGTCAAAAGTTAACCCATTGGATCAATTGGGTGGTCATTGAGTCAGAAATTGACCATTTTGACCAAAGTTGACCTATTGGGTCAATGGGTGGTCATTAGGTCAAAAATTGACTATTTTAACCAAAATTGACTTTTTGGTTAAAGTTGACATATTAGATCGATAATTGGTCATTAGGTCGAAATTTTACTTTTTGACCAAAATTGATTTTTTTGTCGAAAGTCGATATATTGGGTCGATGGGTTGGTCATTGGGTCAAGGATTTACCATTTTGACCAAAGTTGACTTTTTTGGTCAAAAATTGACATATTGGGTCAATGGGTTAGTCATTGGGCAAAAATTGACCATTTGGACCAAGGTTGACTTTTTTATCAAAAGTTAACCTATTGGGTCAATAGGTGGTCATTCTGTCAAAAATTGACCACACCAAAATTGACTTTTTGGTCAAAAATTGACTATTGGGTCAATGGGTTTGTCATTGGGTTAAGGATTGACCATTTTGACCAAAGTTGACTTTTTGGTCAGAGATTGACTTATTGGGTCAATAGTTGGTCATTAATTCAAAATTTGACTATTTAGACCCAAATTAACTTGTTGGTCAAAAGTGGACTTATTAGGCCAATGGTTGGTCGTTGGGTAAATGATTGATCATTTTAACCAAAGTTGACTTTTTGGTCAAATTTTAACCTATTAACTCAATGGTTTGGTCATTGGGTCAAGGATTGACCGTTTTAACCAAAGTTAACTTTTTGGTCAGAGATTGGCTAACTGGGTCAATAATTGGTCATTGGGTAAAAAAATAATTATTTTAACCAAAATTGACTTTTTGGTCAATAGTTGACCTAATCGATCAATGGGAGTTCATTAAGTCAAAAAAAGATTATTTTAACCAAAATTGACTTTTTGTTCAAAAGTTGGCATATTGGGTCAATGGGTTTTTCATTGGGTCGAGGATTGAGCATTTTGACCATTTTGGTCAGAGATTGACTTATTGGGTCAATAATTGGTCATTTAGTCAAAAATTGACTATTTTAACCAAAATAAAATTTATGGTCAAAAGTTAACCCATCGAGTCAATGGGGTGGTCATTGGGCCAGAAATTGACCATTTTGACCAAAGTTGACTTTTTGATCAAAAGTTGACCTATTTGGTCAATGAGTTGGTAATTGGGTCAAGAATTGACCATTTTGACCAAAGATGACTTTTTGGTCAAAAGTTGACCTATTGGGTCAAGAATTGACCATTTTTACCAAAGATGACTTTTTAGTCAAAAGTTGACCTGTTGGGTTAATAGTTTGGTCATTGGGTATAAATTTAACCATTTTGACCAAAGTTGACTTTTTGGTCAAAAGTTGACCTATCAAGTCAATGCGTGGCATTAGATCAAAAATTGATTATTTTAACCAAAATTGACTTTTTGGTCAAAAGTTGACCTATTGGCTCAATAGGTTTGTCATTAGGTCAAGGATTGACCATTTTGACAAAGTTGACTTTTTGGTGAGAGATTGATGTCGGCTAATTTTTATTTTGAAGATAAAATTTTTAAAATTTAAATTTAGTGTAATAAGTAAAGTATTTTTTTATTTTTGAAAATGATAATATATATATTTTTTATTTTGAAAATAATGAGACCAGATAGATCTCATATGTCAAATAGTTTAAATAGTTGAGCACAATACCACAAGTGACACATCATCTTGAAAGATGAGCGTACCACTTGTTTGTAGGCTTAACTATCTAAACTTAAAGGTTTATGACTCTATTTTGGCCTGCGTATTTTATAGCCGACAAATTCCCCTGTCTAATACACAGATTAGACAGGGTTTAGATTAATCTGGGTTCTTAATTCCCTATAAGGGCAAGCCCCTATAGTTAATTACATCTTAAGCAACCGAAGTCACCTAAGAAAACTCTCGATAAAGATCATGGGTTTCATCTTCAAGGATATCAACGTTTAGGTTTCCACGATTGCTTGTAGAAAAGTCAAAAGGGAAAGGCTCAATGTGGAACAGTTATTTTCGGAATCCAAAGGTTTGAAAGTAGGAGATGTCAAAGATACGGAAAAGCTTCTGTAACATCTTAACCTAAACTATGGTTTGGCTTTATATCTTTGAAAGTGAAGTTATATTTGATATTTCAATCCAGTAAATTATTTAGATGATTTGGGATTTATATCTACATGTCATATGCAAATTATCCAAAAATTTGATATGTAGTATCTGGTGTGTGATGTGTGATGTGTAATGTGTAGTGTATAGTGTGTAGTGTGTAGTGTGTAATGTGTTATGTGTAGTATGTTATGTGTTAATATATGGTGTGTGTGTATGCGTGATATTTAATATGTTATATGTGGCATGATGAGTTTGGCAATTATATGTGTCATGTTTGATGTGATGTGTTTGATGTGTTGTATGTGTTGTATCTGTTGAATTTGATTTGATGTGCTAGTATAGTGTCTGATGTCGTGCAAATGCAGTGTTTGTTGCTGTGCAAGTGTGGTACATGTTATTGTGGTATCTGTTACTGTACCAGTGTAATATCGGGTGTCGTAGTATCTGTTGTTGTAGTATCTATTACTGTATCAGTGTAATATCCTGTGTTGTAGTATTTGTTATTGGTTCACAAATTTCTTAAGGGTAGGAATTAGAACCACCCAACTCATAAGTCAAAATGGGCATCTAACATTGAGTATTGATTTTATTTTGTTTCAGCTATAAAAGCATGATTATTAAAGTTTGTGCATCATTGCCTGTACCCCGCATGTCCAACTTATACACCCACTTTGATATTCTATATGTATCTTAAATAAATGAGAGCATGCTATTCAAATGAGGGAGGCAAAGCATATAAATTCTCAAGATAAACTCATATGATAACATTTCTTTTATTTTAACAACCATATCGACAAGTAGCTAGCCATTTTTCATGATATATTAAGTGTTATGCAAAACATAAAATAGTTAGTTGTCCTGACATAACCCTCGTAATGGTTCAGTATATATAAAGTGAATTGCTGCAATTTTCCAAAGTGATTCATAACAATTAAAAAAAAAAGTAGCAGCCTTTTCAAACAAAGTCATGAACTTGCTAGCCTCAGCAGTCCAAAATAAAGCAGAGGAGAACTTATTATAACTTCCAAATGAAGCTAGGCTGTGTTATTTCACAAATGTCCAAATCATAAAGCCAAAAGAAAATTAAGTGTTGTTTCCAAATATGGATTATAAGAACAATCTAACTGCAGACCTTTAACGATTTAAACGAGAAAAGTAAGAGGAATTTTCAATTTGAAAATGGTGAAGAAAGCCTAGGAGTTAGATATGTAAATATATATATGAATTCTGTACTGTGTATATAATTGCCCCCAAAAGATATTAAATCTCAAAGAAGGATGGAATACATTGAGAATGACAGAGTTACATATATATACCGCCAAATTCACAAGCTTTCATCACCAGTTTAAGAAAATTAAAGTGCAGCTTCAATAAACTGAACCAAAGGAAACCCACGAATCTCCCAAATTTCTGCCTCAGCAGAATAAAACAAAGAACAAGCCTCGAAAGACTTGAGTTTAACATCCAATTAAACTAAATTTTTGCTTCAGCAGACTAAGATAACAACTCTCGGTTTCAACTGTGAAAACCACAAATTTCCATCTCTCGGTTTCAAGAAACACTACGATAACAACTCCTGTAATTCCAAAATGCTGATTCAGCAGATTAAAGCAAAGAGAGGTTCACAAGGTTCAAAATCCAGCTTCGATAAACCAAACTAAAGAAAATATCTCAAAATTGTGGCATTCAATTGATTCAGTTTAGGCAAGCCACAGTAAACAGAGCATCCAAAAAAAAAATCCTCAACATCTCGATTCTAATACTCCACTGCTAAGGAAAACAAAATAGAATTCCAAATACGTGTTCAAGCAAACTAGAACTCGAGATCCAAATGCAAAGAAAAAAAATTCCAAGTACTTTAAATTTCATGAATGCCGGCTAAACTTCTCATTAGAAATCAATAAAACACAATTTCTCATGATGGATTTAAATTAATTGAGGCAAAAGAAACCCATTATTCACTGTTTTCAAAGCAAATAAGCTCTCTACATTCCAAAACTGAGAACTGTAATTCACGCCAGAAAAATCTCAAATATGAAAGGATTCATTATAAGATTCAAAGAGCAGACATAAATGTCCATGTATATTTGAAACAATTGCTAACAAAGGACACATTCCTTTATCTTTTAAATATTTGATATATCAAGGGATCTGAACGATCGAGAGAAAGGAAGCAGCAGAAAATAGGACACAAGTTTTTTTTTTATATTACAGATTTCCATAAACTTAAATGCAGCAAAGTCTCATTTATCTTATAAGTTTCATATCATAGAAATCCCTCCTAAAGAAAGTTGTAATAATATAAGTTGCGGCATATGGTGATCCAACTGTTTCAAAAACCTAAACCTTCATATAAAAGAAATATAATCTCACAAAGAGTAGGAGCACACATAGAATTAGAGATACTTCTTGAACCCCTCAATTCGTACCCAAAGAATCATCCATGGCCATTAATCATCAAAGCAAATCGAAGACATTCGGCCATCTTAAAATATAAGCCAAAAGAGGAAATCCAATTCTTGATAGATCAAAATAGATTTCCTATTTGTCTGCTAATAAACATGAGAAAACCTTTTTTTGTAATCTGTGAGAAATGAGGGGATATATTAATGAAGATAGGCTCTGTAGGTAGATAGAGATAACAGTGGCGAGAAAACCAAATACTTCATTCTGCAGTTGAGAAGATAGAGGAGAAGAGGAAATTCTTACTTTCAGAAGTTGTAAAAACGAACTTAGAAGCAGAATTCTTTAAATCGCAAGAAAAGGAGCACCAGCCCGAGATTCTTCCTTAGCACACAAAAAAATCATCCCCCAAATCCTCCCTGTAAAGGGGTATTTATAGCCGAAGAAGGGGGAAAGACTTACCGGCGAAGAGAAACAAAGCGGTGAGGAGAATCCCACAGCAAGCAAGAAAACAGTCAAGATTAGCAAGAAGGAAGGTCACCCGACTCACTTGAGTGGGAGAAACGGTTAGGAAATACGACCGGCAGTTACAATCGGAGAGAATGTCGGTTGTAGTTTGAGGAGGGAGAGGTGACCGGGAAACCGGCTTGGAAGCTTCTCGAAATCGGTCGTCACCGAAGAAGAGGACGGCAGGGACCGGTTAGGGCACGGGAAAGGGGATCGAAGGCGCGTGCGTGAGATAAGAGATAATGAACAGTAATCGTGCCCCGTGAACCATAGGATTAGGGTAAAGAAAATAATATATTTTTATCATATATATAAAAAACATTTATTTATATTATCATTTTATTTAAAATCGTCGATTTACGCGCGATTCGAGCCGACTCGAAACTCCATCAAAATATATGTCCTTCCCGGCTAAAATAGACGTTCCGGACGCATCGGCGCGGTCCGTTTCATCATCCAGGGCCATTCGGATAAGTTATCCGATGGTCGCATCAATTTAAATTAAATTTGCGCAACGTGGCAAAAATGAATTTATTTTGACCCGACCGGAGCCACTTATCGAGCAAATTAATGACCGGTCTTCGCCTAAGCGAGAACCATAGCCAAACATATTGCTCGTGGCAAAAAGTCAAACGTCGCACGCAGTGAGGTCCACCTATGGCTTTCAAATCCTTATAGGAACTCGACAAGAGTATCAATACGTCGGCTTTTAATCGACTCAACTAGGTGTCGAGGATTTAGAGCCGTCCATATGAAACTTCGAGGAGTGAGGAGATGGCTTGAATTTCTAAATATGGTGGGTCCCAGTATAGTCCTCTAAGAGAGTCCAAAATAGGAAAATCCTAAGGCTAGATCCTAGGCTCTAAGGAGAGGCAAAAGAAAGACCTCAAAAATGAGGTCAACAAATGGACCCCCAATAGGTGTGGTGTGCCGTATAAGCACGCCGCGCCTATTGGCGTTGACCGAAATGATCAACCCAATCGCAAATGTATGTTCAAGTAGCCGTACTTGAAGCAAATCAAAGATCGAATTAGAGTTGAAGTGAAGTTATGTTCCCGCTGGCGATTAGCAGGTGTACCCTCAATTCAACGATGTGAGTTTGAATTTCCAAAATATGTGCAAGGAAATGATTCAGAAGTATGTCTCTGATCGCAGAGAACGTGCAGAGGAAGGAATAGGACAAAGCTTATCTAAAAAAAATGAATGTATGCTGAGAAGGAATAGGACTAAGCCTATCCAAAGAATATGTATAAACAATATGTATACATAAAATGTATAAACAATATGTATGAATCATATGTATGCTGGATGGGAATCAGAATATAGGTACTGACCCCGAGAAGAGAACTTGAATATGGGTACCGGCCTCAGAATGAGAATCGAAATTTAGGTATCAATCTCGGAAAGATGAGAGTCAGAATATAGGTACTGACCTCAGAAGGAGAGAACTGAAATATCGATATCAGTCTCGGAATGAGAATCGGAATATGGGTACCGATCTCAGAAGGTGGGAATCAGAATATAGGTACTGACCCCGAGATGAGAACTGGAATACGAGTACCAGCCTCGGAATGAGAATCAAAATTTAGGTATCGATCTCAGTAGGATGAGAGTCAGAATATAGGTACTGACCTCAAAAGGAGAGAACTGAAATATCGGTATCAGTCTCGGAATGAGAATCAAAATTTAGGTAACAATCTCAGAAGGATGAGAGTCAGAATATAGGTACTGACCTCAGAAGGAGAGAACTGAAATATCGGTATCAGTCTCGGAATGAGAATCGAAATTTAGGTATCGATCTCAGTAGGATGAGAGTCTAAATTTAGGTACTGACCTCAGAAGGAGAGAACTGGAATATGGGTACCAGCCTCGGAATGAGAATCAGAATATAGGTACCGATCTCAGGAGATGGGAATCAGAATATAGGTACTGACCCCGAGATGAGAATCAAAATTTAGGTATCGATCTCAAAAAATGAGAGTCAGAATTTAGGTACTGACCTCAGAAGGAGAGAACTGGAATATGGATACCAGCCTTAGAATGAGAATCAGAATATGGGTACCGATCTCAGGAGATGGGAATCAGAAAATAGGTACTGACCCCGAGATGAGAATTGAAATTTAGGTATCGATCTCGGAAAGGTGAGAATCAGAATTTAGGTATCGATCTCAAGAGATGGGAATCAGAATATAGGTACTGTCCTCGAGATGAGAAAAGCTATGTATTGTGTAAATTATGTAGGAATGTGATGATTAGTGGCGTAAATGTGTGGGAATTATGTAGAGATGTACTGTTGAACATTGTGAGAATGGTGAAATCAGTGGAATACAGATGTATATATAGGAACTGGCAAGAGTTTGAAACAAAACTCATATTATTATTATAATTATTTTATTTAAGATTTTATTATCCCAAAAATACTTTATTAGGTATTTATATATATATATATATATATATATATATATATATATATATATATATTATTTTTTTCAAGAATTATTATATTTCTTATTTTACAAATCGTTCTTGCTTCTTAGCCTTTTTCAAAATTGCGATAAACCAAATTTATTGGTTTTCGACAAGTAATCAGCCAGATTTGCTTTTAAACTGTCAAAAGAAGTCTGATCATATTTGCTTGAAACTGAATATCATATAATAGTGGATAAAATGCTATCACATCGAATACCCAGAATGAAGAACATCACTGTCATCATACAAAAATAATCTGTACATATCTATATGTTTCTTCTACAATATCTTTGGATATCAAATCAAATCTGTGTATCATTCTGAACATCCACCACTGTCTATCATGTACTTGAACAATAAGCTGTATAGAGACTAGCCTCACCTTCAACATACATCGGAGAATCTAGAAAGATCCTTCCCATATATAAAGAGGTGTGCTGACTTTAAACAACTTATAGTTCATAGGGTCGGAGATTCTCTATTTCCGGATCAGATTTATAACGAAACGGTATCTTGTCCTCATTCATCCTTCTGAGAGTGATCTAAATCCTCTCGTACGATACACCAGGAATACAATGTTTCGCCACATCGGCACCATTTCCTTTTAGGATTAATACTGAGCCCACTGGTAAAGGAATTTCAACAGTTCCCTGAAATTCTCCGTCTCCAACAATCTGAATTTCTGTACCAAACATAATATTGCATTCATTGACGAACGAGACGAGTACGAAAGGTCTCTTGAAGTCATGGTGGTCAACATGTGGAGGAATACAGTCACCCTCCTTATATATATTTATAATACAGCTGTTTGGAATGCAATCGGCGGGGAGCACTTGCCAGGCTACCATCCGTCTGATCATCCGTTTTATGAATGATGGTAGGAGATCAACTTCATCATGGCGAATTATGCCAGGAGGATTACCTTCTTTGTCTTTAGCAAAGTTGTAGCAGCACCCATACTGTATGGTAATTCGTCCCTTTCCATGTTTCCATTTTTTGTGTTCGGAGTAAGTTTTTCTTCTCAGGCGTCTAGCTTGTCCCATTTGTTGCTCGAGGATGACACAATCCACAATTTCTCTTTGTTCTCGCTCAGAAAATACATCAGTGTATAATTCTAAGCCTTCCAATATATTGATGTACTTTCCTTGGAGTCTTTGAAAATGTTCAAAGTTCTGCTTTCTTACTCTTTGATACTTTTTTAGTTCATGTTCCGGAATAATTTGTAATCTACGCGGCCTGTCCACAAACTGAGGCACGTATGGCACAACTTCCATATTCTTTTCTTGATCCCCTTCTTCGAAGAGTAGGTTTTGGTATAGTCTTCTCCGGCTTTGGTAGGATTACCTCAACGGGCTGATTTGGAATCTTCTCTTTCAACGCGACTGCCATCCTTTCAACAACAGCTTCATCCTCTCCTTGTTCTTTCATCTGTTCCAGCATCATGTGAATCTGCCGGTTCCGGTTCCTCTTCTGAGTGTGAGTGAGTGTTGCCTTATCTTCCAACTGATCATTGGTAGGGATAGCACCAACAAGCTCGCCTTCAGAAGTCATCACCATTGAATTAATCTTGTTAGTTGTAGTGTAGTCTGCTTCAACCTCATTTATTTTCCTCTTCTTTCCGAAAGAACGTTGATCTTTGTTTTTGAATGTTAATATGGGTTTCTGACCACGGAATGCTTCCTGATCCACAATCGTCAGAGCCGAGCTTTCATACTCCAAATTCACTTGCTCAAAATCCAGATCAAATTCTATAATTGCTCCCTTTTCAACCTTCTCTTTACTCAGGGCGAAACCAAGTCCATTCTTAAAGATGAAAATCAGCCTTCCTTCTGACATTTTCCTGCACAAACACAGGAAAACAGTCAGTATGTCAGGCCGGGCTAAGCAAGAACAATATGTATTAATCTGGAATGTATTTGTTTTAATTTATATTTATATATATGTGCATATATATACATATTTTATTTATTTATTTATAAATATAAGGCTTATTATGAAGATTGAAATTCATATGAAAGGGACGGGAATGATGATCGGATTACATTTTAGAATATATGAATTCTATTATAGATTGAAAAGGAAATTTTTTTTATTCAACAATCTTATCTCAAATTTAAGTTCGGACCCGATTATAATTGAGGTGTCAGTGCTTCTAAGAACAAGACTTTTATTTCTAAAGTTTGCTCTTTTGAAACATCACGACGCATAATATTTCTTTAAGTAACGCCTATTGATAGGGAGCATAGGTCTTTCCCCTTGACAGTCCACTAACTGGTATGCTCCTCAAGAGTAAACTTTCTCCACCACAAATGGACATTCCCAAATTGGTTCGAATTTTCCACCTATCTTGCGATGTGCAAGGATAGGTCTCTTGAGAACAAGTACAAGGTCACCAACTTTGAAAGTCCTAGGGCGAATCAGTTTATCATGTGTTTAAATCATTTTAGCTTGATATAATTCCAAATTTTGTTGTGCTAATAGTCGTCTTCCTTCCAAATTTTCCAGCTCTTCCAGACGGAGTTTAGCATTTTCTTCAGTAGTAATTTTGTTGGCAACAACAATTCTGAGAGACGGAAGTTGCACTTCTAAAGGAAGAACGGCTTCGGACCCGTACACGAGGGCATAAGGAGTAGACTGTGTTGGAGTTCTGAATGTTGTTCGGTAGGCCCATTAGGCTTCTAATAATTTCTCTTGCCAATTTCTTTTATTTTCATTTAGAGTTTTCTTTAGAATTTGGACGAGAGTCTTATTAAAATCCTCGGCCAGGCCGTTTGCTCGAGGATAATATATTGTAGAGTAGCGCCAATCTATTTCATGCCTTCTGACAAAATTATTAATTTTTGTACTCTTAAATGCGGACCCATTATCCGAAATTATTCTGCGTGGTACGCCAAAATGATTGACGACTTGATTTTTGAAGAATTGCAACATATGATACGCTTTCACTTCTCTGAGCGGTACAGCCTCTGCCCATTTTGAAAAATAATCGGTAGCCGCTAAGATAAATCGGTGTCCTTTTGAAGATGGAGGATCTATAGGACCCACCACATCTGTGCCCCAACACTCAAACGGCCACGACGCGATCGTCGGGTGGAGCACATTAGCGGGTTGGTGTAAGACCACTCCATGTATCTGACATTGATGGCAACTTTTGGTGATTCTCATACAGTCGGTCATCATCGCAGGCCAGTAGTATCCTAGCCTTTTGATTTTCATTTTCATTTTAGGACCTGACTGATGAGCGCCACAAAGTCCTGAATGTACCTCCTTTACGATTTCTTGAGCTTCCACACTGTTTAAGCATCTCAGCCACATTTGATCGAAGGATCTTCGATAAAGAACATTATCAATTAAAGCATATGACAGTGCTCTTTTCTTTATCTGATGAGCTGCTGACTTATCATCTGGTAGTTTCCCAGCCTGTAAATATTCTATGAAGGGTTGACGCCAATCTTCTATAATTTCAGTAACTGTTGCTACTATTTCCTCTTCATTTAATAGGTTTAACGTATCTGTATCAATTTGAGATAAAATTTGAAGTCCTTGCACTGTTATCTCAATAGAATCTTCCTGTAGACATGCAAATTCCTTAGCAAGTTTAGCTAGGGTGTCAGCAAGAGCGTTTTCTCCTCTCGGAATTCTGTACAGTGTCACATTAGGAATTTGTTCCAACAACTTCATTGTATAACGGTGATACTGTTCCAACCTGGGCTTCAAAATTTTATACTGGCCAGCAACTTGTTGAATTATTAATTGCGAATCTCCATAGATGTTGATATCAGTTATATCTAAGAGTATCGCCAATTGTAATCCTGTTATCAGAGCTTCGTATTCTGCCTCATTATTTGTACATGGCTCTGTTAAATGATAAGCATATTTCAACATTCCTCATTCTGGTGTAATAAATATCAATCCAATCCCTGCTTTACCAGGTACTATCATTTGTAGTTCTTTATTCTTTTGTGCTGAAGAGGCTCCATCAAAATACAATTCCCAACGTCGAGTATTGGAATTTTCTAAATTCATTATCTGTTCATCTGGTGGATCGTCATTAAGAAGAGAGTCAGCTGGTAACGGATGTGCCGCAAGAAAATCTGCTAGAATCTGTCCCTTTATAGCTCGAAGCGGAACAAAGGTAATGTCAAATTGCAATAATATCATGGCCCATCTTGCTAACCTACCGGAAAGCGTCGGTCGAGCTATCAAATATTGCAACGGATTAAATTTTGAAATCAAATTGATCTTGTGAGAGAACATGTAATGTCGGAGTTTCTGAATTGCGAAAATTAAAGCCAAACAATGCTTCTCAATTGGCGGATACTTTACCTCCGCTGGTATTAGACGACGACTTAAGTAATATAGAGCATTTTTTTTACCCTCATCATTGACCTGAGCTAGCAGAGCTCCGAGGGAGTCGTCTAAAGCTGCGGTATAAAGTATTAAAGGCTTACCTGGGACCGGGGCTGCTAGTACAGGAGGTGTCATTAGATATTGTTTAACGCTTTCAAATGCATATTGACATTTATCGTCCCAAAAAAACTTGGCATCTTTCTTGATTAATGCATAGAAAGGTTGACACCTTCCTGACAAATTAGAAATAAAGCGTCTTAGATATGCCAACTTCCCTTGAAAAGATCGTAATTGCTTTAAGTTCTTAGGGGGTGGCATTTCCAAAATCGCTTTTATTTTCTCCGGATCAATTTCAATCCCATGGTGACGAACAACAAACCCTAAAAATTTCCCAGAAGTCACACCAAATGCGCACTTCAGAGGGTTCATTTTAAGGTTAAATTGTCGTAACCATTCAAAAACAATTCTCAAATCGTACAGATGATCTTCTTTCTGTTTACTTTTCATAACCAAATCATCCACATAACATTCCACTTGATTGTGAATGAGGTCATAAAAAATTCTGGTCATTGCTCACTGATATGTTGCTCCTGCATTCTTTAACCCAAAAGGAATTACCGTGTAGCAGTAAAGTCCAATTGGCGTTCTGAAAGCTGTAAATTTTTCATCTTCTGGAGCCATCTTGATCTGATTATAACCGGACGACCCATCCATAAAAAAGAAAATGGCATGAGATGATGCGATATAAACCATCAATTCTGGAATAGGAAGCGGAAATTCATCTTTGGGACATGCCTTATTTAAATCCCTGAAGTCTACACAAATTCGGATTTGACCATTCTTTTTCTTAACAGGTACTATGCTGGCAAGCCATGTAGGATATTGTTCTTCTCGCACGAATTTGGCATCTATCAGCTTTTTAACTTCAGTTATGACTTTTTGTTCAATATCCAAGCGCATCCTTCTTGGAGCTTGCTTAACTGGAACTGCAGCAGGATCTAAACCCAATTTATGTACTGCCACATCTGAGGCTAATCCTGGCATTTCATTATAACTCCAAGCAAAACAATCTTTAAATTCAATTAACAACTTAATCATTCCTGTAACTTCTTCTTCATTAAGTAGAGAGCTAATGAAGGTTGGCCTTGGTTCCTTTTCAGTCCCTAAGTTGACCTCTTTCAGCTCATCTACTGTTGATTTAATCTCTTCTTCAAACTCTGGTGGGGCATCATCAATTAATGAATCTTCATAATTATCCAAAGTTTCCCAACATTCTTCATTTTGTTCATTGGTAACAACTAGGCAAAATTCCACATCATCAACCGGTCCTACCGTGCCAAACCCAAGACCTTGTTTAGAATTGAATGTACGATTGTTATTATTCCAAAGTTTTTCAAAATAATGCGATTGATCTTTTGACCATTGCTTAGGTACCATACCACGCTGTGCAAGATTTTGAACACAATGAGAATACCATTCAACGGGCAATTCCATTAATTCTGAAGAAGGATCATTTTCTAGTTTTACATTAGTTTCAGAACTAGAAGATGCAGAGCCACGATGAAACTTTATTGGTTTTCCACCAGTACTATGTACTTCTTTGACCGTCAAACCCTCAACTTTATGAGTATAAATTGGAGTAAGGGCCATAGTTTCTAAATAGCTATTGATCCGATCGTACATTGAACTATGTTCACACTTTTCTTCATCCTCTAAGCTGATTTGGAACTGGGGTCTCCTTTGGTTAATTGTCATTGCATCTTTCTTAATTTTTTCATCTTCAGAACTGTCTTCCAAACCAATGTTGATAACCGGATTCTTCGATTCAACAACCTTATCGTTCCTTCCTTAACCTCGTCCCCGGCCTCGACCTCGGATGCGAGTTCTGGAGGAACTCTCACCCTCTCTTTGTAGAGGGGTGATGTAAGATTGTTGAATTGGCATTGGATAATCTTGTGTTCGTATACTTTCTGCATTTTTTGTTCTACTTGCAACAACATCTCGAGATAAAACAGTCTTTTTCGGAGGAGTGTAGTTGGCAGCATCTTCATGAATACCTATTTCATGAATAGAAAACGGTCAGTAAATCCCTTTTATACAATATTCTTGTCCTTCCCGGCGTACTTTATACATTGATGTAGTGATGAGGGAACCAATCTGTTTTCATGAATCCAAAGTCGGCCCAGAAGAGCATTAAATGATGTTTCAGAGTCAATGATATGGAATTTTGCAGTTGTTGCCAATTCACTGATTCTCAACAGTAGAGTTATCGATCCCAATGCTCTTTCTCCTTTTTGGTTAAAACCCCTTAACATCATCCTGTCAGTGGTCAACTGTCTTGCATCAATATCCAAATAGGCTAGCGTTCGTAAATTCATTATATTAATGGAAGCTCCCGGATCCACTAATACTCTAGATAACATAGAATTAGCAATATTGACAGAAATATACAGCGGACGATTATGATCAGCAGTGCCAAGCAATAAATCATCATCTGTAAAAGTTATCTTTGTCTGTTCCCTCAATGAACAAACCTCATCCAAGGAACTACCAGCGAGCTGAGCTAAACAAATGTCTGGATCAAGCAAAGCTTTTACCAGAGCTTCTCTCATCTCCTTCAATAAGATCAGAGCGTCGTATATACTCAGCTTAGCTGGTAACTTCCTAAGATGGGCTAGCACATTATAATCCACTTTATTGTTTGGCTTTTCATCTTCTTTTTGAGCGAGCACTTCATCAATTGGTGGAACTGGATCGTCTATTTGTTTGCCTTTATCTTTCGGACCCACCCTCGGGGGTAATATCTTTCCGCTTCTCAAATTTATTTCCATCATCTCTTCTGAATCCGTAATTAATTCAGAAATTGTAACCTCAGGAATTGAAGTAGCTGATTCTTTCAAGACTTCTTCTGAATCAGAAAATTCCAGCTCTATTGCAATTGGCGATCCTTGAAACTCTAGAATAAATGTTTCATCCTCCATACAGCAGCTGTCATTATCTGTATCCCTTTTTGAATCTTTATTGCACATGCCAATGTTCTGTACGATTTGAGAATTACTATTATGATTGAAATTAGTATCAGAGTTTGGTTGGTTATTGTCAATCACATCACCAACAGAAACAGCCAAAACGTAGCCGAAATCAAATTCCATAGTATTACGTGCTCCTGGTGGAGCGAAGAAGAAATCATACAAAGTCAACGGTTTGAGAAATTTCTCTCCCAAATCTGTAACAACTAATCTCGGACCAACGACTCTCATCTTCTGAGTTGACTTTTCAATATTTTCCTCTATAACTTGTTCATTCTTCTCTTGAGATTTATTTTCTGCCCCAATCAATAACACCGGCTCAGCAGGCTCTGGATCTTGAATTACAGCTTGTGTTGAAGCATTCTGGAACTGACTCAATATCTTCTTTGAAGATTTAGTCCATACTGTACTCCATCCATCATTGGTTGTATATGGATCAATTGGAACAATAGGATCAACCGAGATTGTATTGATTGAACCTTTATCAGGTTCTCTCATATACTCTTTCGGGATTGTTATGTTCCCTCTCATGAGATTATTTTCTAACCAATTCTTGAAAACAAAGCAATTTTCTATAGTATGTCCGATCATTCTGTGATATGGGCAGTATAGCGGATGATCTTTCTTATCAACCTCTTCAGGTTTCTTAGGTTCAGGTAATTTGAATTCAGCTTTCTTAACCAGATTCCGAAACATCTTGCCAACAGCTTCATGTTTGAAAGAGTATACCTACTTAATCGTTCCACTAGAGACAAAGTTGGTTTCTCGTTCATCGGGGGAGGTCTCTGTTGTGAAGACTGCGGATTATACTGTTGAAGAAGTTGATGAGTCTGTCGAGGGTGTTCTGTCTTTATCTGTATTAGTTGTTTGGCTTTATCAATAGTTGCAACAGTCACAGATTTCTACTCGAAAGCTTTCATTGGTTTCTGTTTCTCGATCTTTTCAATAAAACCAAGTTGTTTTGCTTCTTCTTGTAGACTTGCAGCTTTACTGAGCAATTTTTCAAATGTCTTGATCGTAAATCCTTTAAGGAGGAATGTTACCGGTCCATGAATACTTTTCAATAAAATTTTAATTGCGTGTTGTTCTTGGAGCTGAGGTTCGCACTTCATGCTCAGATTCCTCCATCGCAGAATATATTCCACCAATGTTTCGTCCGGTTTTTGTTTCTTAACCACAAGATCACCAACGGTGATATGGTGTTGAGCTCCAGCAAACCGTTTAACGAAAAGATTTTCTAATTCTGCGAAAGTCTTGACCGATCCATTTGGTAATTCTGCATACCAATCAAAAGCAACACCTGAGAGGCTACTCACAAATTGTCGGAACAATAGTGCATCGTTTCCTCCTGCATTACGACAATCGGCTCGAAAATGCACGACATGTTGTCGTGGATTTCCTGTTCTGTCAAAATTTTTAAACGAAGGTGGTACAAATCCTTTGGGGTATTGAACGGCATCGAATTCTTCAGGATAAGGTCTACCCTTCAGAATTGACGCTCCTCCTTTAGATTGTGCCAAGGCTTCTCTCACTTGTTGTTCTATTAAACTCTTGATATCCTTTTCTGGTATGGTGGCTGGAACAGAATCTTTCATGGGCTGCTCTTCATTGTTATTGGAAGATTCTTTATTATTATCGGCAATCTGAATTATTTCTGGTTGGTTTACCTCAGCAGGAGCTACTATTGGAGTCTGAGGTTGACTTTGTAAAGTCATAATCGCAGCCATCATTTCTTCCATTTTTCTTTCCATCTGTTCAATTAATTCATCTTTCTCTCAAATAATTCCTCGTAATGTTTCATTAACATTTCCTTCAGCTGGTACCGGAGCTTCTCATATATTTGAGGATGCTCTAGTTTCGACAACATTTATTTTAACAAAATCTTCATCCATATAATTCGTCAAATCTTCCTCATCATTTGATTCTTCTTTCCTTTCCTTAGACAACTGCTGAATATCCTCTCTTAACCTTTCCAATTTAACTTCAATTATGTTCACCTTATCTGTTGAATCCACATGGGGTGTTTGACAACTGACCCCCTCTGCAGCAGTTTCCAAAGTATTAATTCTCTTCTCGGGACTAGAATTATTCTTCTTATCATTGACTTTGGGCTACTCCATAGGTATTGGTTCAATAGCCTTAGGTTGCCACACCATTTTCTTTAGTGTTGGTGCTTTAAAACCAAATGGCTTACTAAAAGTACTAACACATCTAGAAGTGGTGTGCTCCCTAGTCTAAGAACCAGATACTGTAGTAGACAACCCTTTACCGTTTATCGGAGTCTCCTTTCGGAACAGAACTTCATGTGATCTAATTGGAGACACTATCCTTGGTCCAAGATGAGATTTTTCAGGTTGACGTTCTATGACTTTCTGATGGGTGGTGAAGATATGATCTGTAGAAGTAACTATACGTTTCCCCAGACGTAACTTAGCAGAAACACGGGGCTGTAATGTCTCTTTCTTTCGATCAAACTTATGATGTCGATGACTTGGTTTATCTCCCTTTAAGATTTCAGCTTGTATATGCAGCGGAACAGCACACCCAATTTTCTTCAATATTTCAGCAACTGAACAACGCTCTCTCTGAGCCAATCTTTCAAAAACACGACGAATTTCAGAGAAAAGAGCAGACTTCTTCTTTCTCTCATTCTGACGACGAGGTGATATCAGTAATGCAGCAGCAATTTTTGAAACGTCTTCTTCAGCGGGGGCAACGGACAAAGGATGAAACCTGCTACCTCTAAGAAGAGGTGAGGTTTCAAGGAGTCCAGTTTCCTCCTCTAAGGCTTCCATAGGAACCGTAACCTTAGCGGCTTCCAATCTCTTGATTTTAGCTATTTTCCTGTTTCTGTTTCTCCTTTGTGTTCTAGTCAAAGACACAGACTTAGAACTGGACCCAATTTCAAAAACAGAAGGTAGCGAAGTGAAAGCCAAATTTTCTCAAATTATTGGTTCATCGGCCATCAGTACACTTTTCCCTTTTGCTAATGCTGAAGTAACAGCATACATAGCAACAACCAAATCAACAGGAGCAGCAGAAACATTCTTGGGACTAACCTCAATGGTTTTAGTAACAGATTTCATAGCAACAACAGGATTATTTTCAACCAACACTCGCTTCAGAGGAGAAAATTCATCAACAGATCTCAGGTTGAATTCTACAACAGGCTCCACTGACTTATTTGTCTCAGATTTCATTACTGCTACTGGAATATTTGCAAACTTGATCTCAGCGTCGTCAAAATCTTGACCAAACTTCATCATCGTCTTGTCAGGTATTTGATTCTTATCAACAACAATATCCTTTCCAGTAGCGAAGGAGAAGATCAATTTCGGGGAAGACATTTCTGGCATTGGAAATAAACATCAAAATTAACTGGGTGCCCTTTTCAGGTCTTATTCGAACAAATTATAGAAAGTTTTAATTAGTTGACTTATTTAACATTAAGGCAAAGCAAATACAAGAAGTATAGGACTCATATAAAAGATTAAATTCGCATCGAACTCACTTCGATAAACCGCTCATAACCTACCACACCTATTGGAGGTCCACCTCACTTTAAAGATTTCAAGATTCTGGAACCTCTCTGTTTAAAGATGATTAAACAGTGGCTCCAGAATCAAAAAGGAGTTGACAATACTTACTCAAGGAAGAAATGAGCGAAGCACATCAACGGAAAAATGATAGTCCGGCCCACTAGGGATATGGGCACACTATCGATTTATAAAGACAAATCCTTATGATCCAAAATAGAGAGAAGAATTAATCCCCAGCGGAGTCTCCAGAAATTGTCGGCTAATTTTTATTTTGAAAATAAAATTTTTAAAATTTAAATTTAGTGTAATAGGTAAAGTATTTTTTTTATTTTTGAAAATGATAATATATATATTTTTTTATTTTGAAAATAACGAGACCAGATAGATCTCATATGTCAAATAGTTTAAATAGTTGAGCACAATACCACAAGTGACACATCATCTTGAAAGATGAGCGTACTACTTGTTAGTAGGATTAACTATCTAAACTTAAAGGTTTATGACTCTATTTTGGCCTACGTATTTTATAGATGATAAATTCCCCTGTCTAAAACACAGATTAGACAGGGTTTAGATTAATCTGGGTTCGTAATTCCCTATAAGGGCAAACCCCTATAGTTAATTACATCTTAAGCAACCGAAGTCACCTAAGAAAACTCTCGATAAAGATCATGGGTTTCGTCTTCAGGGATATCAACGTTTAGGTTTCCACGATTGCTTGTAGAAAAGTCAAAAGGGAAAGGCTCAATGTGGAACAGTTATTTTCGGAATCCAAAGGTATGAAAAGTAGGAGATGTCAAAGATACTGAAAAGCTTCAGTAACATCTCAACCTAAACTATGGTTCGGCTTTATATCTTTAAAAGTGAAGTTATATTTGATATTTAAATCCAGTAAATTATTTAGATGATTTAGGATTTATATCTACATGTCATATGTAAATTATCCAAAAATATGAGAGGATTTATGTCGTGCCAGATGATAACCTCGGAATCCTAAACAGTTTAGGACTTATATCGTACGATATACAATCGTACTAAGTCCTAAAGGATAGTGTGAGGATTTATGTCGTACCAAACGACGACCTCAATGCCCTATAAGTGTTTTTTAAATCTTTGAAAGTCCGATCGAAGATCCTTCATTCGTCCTCTGTCATCTCGTCTCTAGAAAGGATAAAGATAGGAGAGAAAAGAGAAGAACATGCCTCGAATGGCCTATCCTAAGGGTATATGCAAGGGAATAATTAAAGTAAACATGTATAATAAAAAGGAAACATCCATGCCCTAAATGGCCAATCCTAGGGGTATGTACAGGTGTGCAAGAAAAGTAATAATTAAAATGGACATGTGTAATAAAAAGAAACTAGCCATGCCCTAGATGGCCTACCCTAGGGGTATGTACAGGTGTGCAAGAGAAGTAATAATTAAAAGCACGAATGTGAGTAAATATGTACAATAATGAAAAGTAAAGAAATGGACGACAATATATAGTAAATAAAGTAAAAGAGCTGTGTAGTAAAAAAAAAAGTGTACCTGGCCAATTCTGTTGATGCCTCGAAAGCAAATTAACAACTACAGATATCTGTATAATCAAGTTTAGTTATAAACATATAAAAGATCAAAGTGGGGGAATAAGAATTCTATTTGAGGATAGGCTCGATCTATAGACTTCTTTTTTTTATATCACGATCCCACAGGAAACCTGAAGTATTGAAGTCTGTATCAATCTCAAATAAAGTCACCAGCAAATCACCTTAGAGTAGGCAGTCCTAATCCCTACCACTTAATTAATGAGTGAACCAGTTTGTAGTATCTAAACTTTGAAAGTGTAGCATCTGTGATTGTAGTCTCTGAATTCTTATGAGTGTAAAATCTGATATGTAGTATCGTCGTGTGTGTGATGTGTGATGTGTAATGTGTAGTGTATAGTGTGTAGTGTGTAGTGTGTAATGTGTTATGTGTAGTATGTTATGTGTTGTTTAATATATGGTGTGTGTGTATGTGTGATATTTAATATGTTATATGTGGCATGATGAGTTTGGCAATTATATGTGTCATGTTTGATGTGATGTGTTTGATGTGTTGTATGTGTTGTATGTGTTGAATTTGATTTGATGTGCTAGTATAGTGTCTGATGTCGTGCAAGTGCAGTGTTTGTTGCTGTGCAAGTGTGGTACATGTTATTGTGGTATTTGTTACTGTACCAGTGTAATATCAGGTGTCGTAGTATCTGTTGTTGTAGTATCTATTACTGTATCGGTGTAATATCCGATGTTGTAGTATCTGTTATTGGTTCACAAATTTCTTAAAGGTAAGAATTAGAACCAACCAACTCATAAGATAAAATGGGCATCTAACATTGAGTATTGATTTTATTTTGTTTTAGCTATAAAAGCATGATTATTAAAGTTTGTGCATCATTGCCTGTACCCCGCATGTCTAACTTATACACCCACTTTGATATTCTATATGTATCTTAAATAAATGAGAGCATGCTATTCAAATGAGGGAGGCAAAGCATATAAATTCTCAAGATAAACTCATATGATAACATTTCTTTTATTTTAACAACCATATCGACAAGTAGCTAGCCATTTTTCATGATATATTAAGTGTTATGCAAAACATAAAATAGCTAGTTGTCCTGACATAACCCTCAAAATGGTTCAGTATATATAAAGTAGAATTGCTGCAATTTTCCAAAGTGATTCATAACAATAAAAAAAAAAGTAGCAGCCTTTTCAAACAAAGTCATGAACTTGCTAGCCTCCGCTGTCCAAAATAAATCAGAGGAGAACTTATTATAACTTCCAAATGAAGCTAGCTGTGTTATTTCACAAATGTCCAAATCATAAAGCCAAAAGAAAATTAAGTGTTGTTTCCAAATATGGATTATAAGAACACTCTAACTGCAGCCTTTAACGATTTAAAAGAGAAAGTAAGAGGAATTTTTAATTTGAAAAAGGTGAAGAAAGCCTAGGAGTTAGATATGTAAATATATATATGAATTCTGTACTTTGTATATAATTGCCCCCAAAAGATATTAAATCTCAAAGAAGGATGGAATACATTGAGAATGACAGAGTAACATATATATACCGCCAAATTCACAAGCTTTCATCACCAGTTTAAGAAAACTAAAGTACAGCTTCAATAAACAGAACCAAAGGAAACCCACGAATCTCCCAAATTTCTGCCTCAGCAGATTAAAACAAAGAACAAGCCTCGAAAGACTTGAGTTTAACTTCCAATTAAACTAAATTTTTGCTTCAGCAGACTAAGATAACAACTCTCTGTTTCAACTGTGAAAACCACAAATTTCCACCTCTCAGTTTCAAGAAACACTACGATAACAACTCCTGTACTTCCAAAATCCTACTTCAGTAGATTAAAGCAAAGAGAGGTTCACAAGGTTCAAAGTCTAGCTTCGATAAACCAAACTAAAGAAAATATCTCAAAATTGTGGCATTCGAATGATTCAGTTTAGGCAAGCCACAGTAAATAGAGCATCCAAAAAAAAAATCCTCAACATCTCGATTCTAATACTCCACCGCTAAGGAAAACAAAATAGAATTCCAAATACGTGTTCAAGCAAACTAGAACCCGAGATCCAAATGCAAGAAAAAAAATTTCCAGTACTTTAAATTTCATGAATGCCGGCTAAACTTCTCATTAGAAATCAATAAAACTCAATTTCTTATGATGGATTTAAATTAATTGAGAAACCCATGATTCACTGTTTTCAAAGCAAATAAGCTCTCTACATTCCAAAACTGAGAACTATAATTCACGCCAGAAAAATCTCAAATATGAAAGGATTCATTGTAAGATTCAAAGAGCAGATAGAAATCTCCATGTACATTTGAAACAATTGCTAACAAAGGACACATTCCTTTATCTTTTAAATATTTGATATATCAAGGGATCTGAACGATCGAGAGAAAGGAAGCAGCAGAAAATAGAACACAAGTTTTTTTTTATATTACAGATTTCCATCAACTTAAATGCAGCAAAGTCTCATTTATCTTATAAGTTTCATATCATAGAAATCCCTCCTAAAGAAAGATGTGATAATATAAGTGCGGCATATGGTGATCCAACTGTTTCAAAAACCTAAACCTTCATATAAAAGAAATCTAATCTCACAAAGAGTAGGAGCATACATAGAATTAGAGATACTTCTTGAACCCATCAATTCATACCCAAAGACTCATCCATGGCCATTAATCATCAAAGAAATTCAAAGACATTCGGCCATCTTAAAATATAAGCCAAAAGAGGAAATCCAATTCTTGATAGATCAAAATAGATTTCCTATTTGTCTGTTAATAAACATGAGAAAACCTTTTTTTGTAATCTGTGAGAAATGAGGGGATATATTAATGAAGATAGGCTCTGTAGGTAGATAGAGATAACTGTAGCGAGAAAACCAAATACTTCATTCTGCAGTTGAGAAGATAGAGGAGAAGAGGAAATTCTTACTTTCAGAAGTTCTAAAAACGAACTTAGAAGCAGAATTCTTTAAATCGCAAGAAAAGGAACACCAGCCCGAGATTCTTCCATAGCGCACAAAAAAAATCATCCCCCAAATCCTTCTGTAAAGGGGTATTTATAGCCGAAGAACGGGGAAAGACTTACTGGCGGTGAGAAACAATGCGGTGAGGATAATCCCACAGCAAGCAAGAAAACAGTCAAGATTAGTAAGATGGAAGGTCACCCGACTCGCTTGAGCGGGAGAAACGGTTAGGAAATACGACCGGCAGTTACAACCGGAGAGAATGTCGGTTGTGGTCGAAGGAGGGAGAGGTGACCGGGAAACCGGCTGGGAAGCTTCTCGAAATCGGTCGTCACCGAATAAGAGGACGGTAGGGACCGGTTAGGGCACGGGAAAGGGGATCGAAGGCGCCTGCGTGAGATAAGAGATAATGAACGATAATCGTGCCCGGTGAACCATAGGATTAGGGTAAAGAAAATAATATATTTTTATCATATATATAAAAAACTTTTATTTATATTATCATTTTATTTAAAATCGTCGATTTACGCGCGATTCGAGCCGACTCGAAACCCTATCAAAATATATGTCCTTCCCGGCTAAAATCGACGTTCCGGACGCATCGGCGCGGTCCGTTTCGTCATCCGGGGCCATTCGGAGAAGTTCACCGACGGTCGCATCAATTTAAATTAAATTTTGCGCAACGTGGTAAAAATGAATTTATTTTGACCCGACCGGAGCCACTTATCAAGCAAATTAATGACCGGTCTTCGCCTAAGAGAGAACCATAGCCAAACATATTGCTCGTGGCAAAAAGTCAAACGTCGCACGCAGTGGGGTCCACCTATGGCTTTTAAATCCTTATAGGAACTCGACAAGAGTTTCAATACGTCAGCTTTTAATCGACTCAACTAAGTGTCGAGGATTTAGAGCCATCCATACGAAACTTCGAGGAGCAAGGAGATGGCTTGAATTTCTAAATATGGTGGGTCCCAGTCTAGTCCTCTAAGAGAGTCCAAAATAGGAAAATCCTAAGGCTAGATCCTAGGCTCTAAGGAGAGGGTAAAGAAAAACCTCAAAAATGAGGTCAACAATTGACTTATTGGGCCAATAATTAGTCTTTAATTCAAAAATTGACTATTTTGGTGATTAGGTCAAAAATTGACTATTTTGACCAAAATTAAATTTTTGGTCAAAAGTTGACCCATTAGGTCAGAAATTGACCATTTTGACCAAAGTTGACTTTTTGGTCAAAAGTTGACCTTTTGGATCAATGGGTAGTCATTAAGTTAAAAATGAACTATTTTAACCAGAATTACTTTGTGGTCAAAAGTTGACCTATTGGGTCAGTGGGCTTGTCATTGGGTCATAGATTGACCATTTTGTCCAAAGTTGACTATTCAGTCAGAGATTGTCGTATTGGGTCAATAATTGGTCATTAGGTCAAAACTTGACTACTTTGAAAAAAATTAAATTTTTTGTCAAAACTTAACCCATTGGGTCAACGGGGTGGTCATTGGATCAAAACTTGACCTATATCGTCAATGAGTTGATAATTTGGCCAAGAATTGATCATTTTGACCAAAGATGAATTTTTGGTAAAAAGTTGACCTATTGGGTCAATGGGTTGGTCATTGGGTCAAAAATTGAACTTTTTGTATGAAGTTGACTTTTTGGAAAAAAGTTAACCTATTGGGTCAAGGGTTGTTCATTAGGTCAAAAATTGACTATTTTGACCGAAATTGACTTTTTGGACAAACGTTGACTTATTGGGTCAATGGGTTTGTTATTGGGTCAAGGATAGATCATTTTGACCAAAGTTAATTTTTTGGTCAGAGATTAACTTATTGGTTCAATAACTGGTCATTAATTCAAAATTGACTATGTTGACCGAAATTGACTTTTTGGGTCAAAAGTTGGCCAATTAGTCCAATGGGTTTGTCATTGGGTCAAAGATTGATCCTTTTGACCAAAGTTGACTTCTTAGTCAAAAGTTGACCTATTGAGTCAATGGGTTGGTCATTGGGTTAAGAATTGACCATTTTGACCAAAGTTGACTTTTTGGTCAGAGATTAGCTTTCTGGGTCAATAATTGGTCATTAGGTCAAAAATTGACTATTTTGACAAAAAATTACTTTTTGTCAAAACTTGACCTATTGGGTCAATGAGTTGGTCATCGAGTCAAGGATTGACTATTTTGACCAAAGTTAACTTTTTGGTCAAAAGTTGACCTATTGAGTCAATGGGTTGGTCATTGGGTCAAAGATTGATCATTTTGACCAAAGTTGTCTTTTTGGTCTGAGATTGACTTATTGGGTGAAGAATTGGTCATTAGGTCAAAATTTTATTATTTTGACCAAAATTAAATTTTTCGTCAAAAGTTGACCGATGGGTCAAAGGGGTGGTCATTGGGTCTGAAATTGTCCATTTTGACCAAAGTTGACTTTTTGGTTAAAAGTTGATCCATTGGGTCAATAGGTTGGTCATTGGGTCAAAAATTGACCATTTATGACAAAAGTTGACCTATTGGATTAATGGGTGGTCATTCAGTCAAAAATTGAATATTTTGACTAAAATTGACTATTTAGTCAAAAGTTGGCCTATTGTGTCATTGGGTTTGTCATTGGGTCAAGGATTGACCATTTTAACCAAAGTTGACTTTTTGGTCAGGGATTGACTTATTGGGTCAATAATTGGTCATTAGGTCAAAAATTGACTATTTTGACCAAAATTGTATTTTTGGTCAAAAGTTAACCCATTAGGTCAACGGGGTGGTCATTGGGTCAGAAATTGACCATTTTGACTAAAGTTGACTTTTTAGTCAAACGTTGACCTATTTGGTCAATGAGTTGGTAATTGGGTCAAGAATTAACCCTTTTGACCAAAGATGAGTTTTTGGTCAAAAGTTGACCTATTGGGACATTGGGTTGGTCATTGGGTCAATAATTGACCATTTTAACCAAAGTTGACTTTTTGGTCAAAAGTTGACCTATTCGGTAAATGGGCGGTCATTAGGTCAAATATTGACTATTTTGACTGAAATTGACTTTTTGGTCAAAAGTTGACCTATTGGGTCAAGGATTGACCATTTTGACCAAAGTTAAATGTTTTGTCAGAGATTGGTCTGTAATTGGTCATTAGGTCAAAAAATTGACTATTTTGACCAAAATTGAATTTTTGTTCAAAAGTTAACCCATTGGGTTAACGGGGTGGTTATTGGGTCAGAAATTAACCATTTTGACCAAAATTGATTTTTGGGTCAAAAGTTGACCTATTTGGTCAATGAGTTGGTAATTGGGTCAAGAATTGACCATTTTGTCCAACTATAATTTTTTAGTCAAAAGTTGACCTATTGAGTCAACAGGTGGTCATTAAATAAAAAATTGACTATTTTGACCAAAATTGACTTTTTTGTCAAAAGTTGACTGGTTGGGTCAATGGGTTTGTCATTGGGTCAAGGATTAAACAATTTGACCAAAGTTGACTTTTTGGTCACAGATTGACTTATTGGGTCAATAATTGGTCATTAATTCAAAATTTGACTTTTTTTATCAAAATTGACTTTTTGCTCGAAAGTCGACCTATTAAGCCAGTGGGTTGGTCATTGGGTCAAGGATTGATCATTTTGACCAAAGTTGACTTTTTGGTCAAAAGTTGACTTATCGAGTCAATGGGTTGGTCATTGGGTCAAGGATTGACCATTTTGACCAAAGTTAACTTTTTGGTCAAAAGTTGACCTATTGGGTCAATGGGTTAGTCTTTGGGTCAAGGATTGACCATTTTGACCAAAATTGACTCTTTGGTCAGAGATTGACTTATTGGGTCAATAATTGGTCATTAGGTCAAAAGTTGATATTTTTGACCAAAATTAAATTTTTTGATAAAGTTGACTTATTGGGTCAATGTGTGATCATTTTGTCAAAAATTAACTATTTTGACCTAAATTGACTTTTTGGTTAAAAGTTGACCTATTGGGTCAATGGGTTTGTCATTGGGTCAAGGATTAACCATTTTTAACAAAGTTGATTTTTTTGTTAGAGATTGGCTTATTAGGTAAATAATTGGTCATTAATTCAAAAATTAACTGTTTTGACCAAAATTGATTTTTTTGCCAAATGACCTATTAGGTCAATGGGTTGATCACTTTGACCAAATTGACTTTTTGGTCAAAAGTTGACCTACTAGGTCAATGAGTTGGTAATTACCTCAAGAATTGACCATCTTGACCAAAGATGACATTTTGGTCAAAAGTTGATCTATTGGGTCAATGGGTGGTCATTAGGTCTAAAATCGACCATTTTGACCAAAGTTGACTTTTTGGTCAAAAGTTGACCTATTGGGTCAATGGGTGGTCATTAAGTCACAAATTGACTATTTTGACTAAAATTGACTTTTTTGTCAAAAGTTGACCTATTGGGTCAATGGGTTTGTCATTGGGTCAAGGATTGACGATTTTGACCAAAGTTTACTTTTTGGTCAGAGATTGGCTTACTGGGTCAATAATTGGTCATTAGGTCTAAATTTACTATTTTGACCAAAATTGAATTTTTGGTCAAAAGTTGACCAATTGGGTCTATGAGTGATCATTAAGTCAAAAATTGACTATTTTGACCAAAATTGACTTTTTGTTCAAAATTTGACCTATTGGGTCAATGGGTTTGTCATTGGGTCAAGGATTGACCATTTTGACTAAAGTTGATTTTTGGTCAGAGATTGACTTATTGGGTCAATAATTGGTCATTAGGTCAAAAATTGACTATTTTGACCAAAATAGAATTTTTGGTCAAAAGTTAACCCATCGGGTCAACGGGGTGGTCATTGGGTCAGAAATTGACCATTTTGACCAAAGTTGACTTTTTGTTCAAAAGTTGACATATTGGTCAATGAGTTGGTAATTGGGTCAAGAATTAACCATTTTGACCAAAGCTGACTTTTTGGTCAAAAGTTGACCTATTGGGTCAATGGGTTGGTAATTGGGTCAATAATTGACCATTTTGACCAAAGATGACTTTTTGGTCAAAAGTTGACCTAATGGGTTAATGAGTTGGTAATTGGGTAAAAATTTGACCATTTTGACCAAAGTTGATTTTTTGGTCAAAAGTTGACCTATCTGGTTAATTTGTGGTCATTAGGTCAAAAATTGACTATTTTAACCAAAATTGACATTTTGGTAAAAAATTTACCTATTAGGTCAATGGTTTTGTCATTTGGTCGAGGATTGACCATTTTGACCAAAGTTGGCTTTTTTGTCAGAGATTGACTTCTTGGGTCAATAATTAGTCATTAATTCAAAAATTGACTATTTTGGTCAATAGGTCAAAAATTGACTCTTTTGACAAAAATTAAATTTTTTGTCAAAAGTTGACCCATTGGGTCAACGGGGTGGTCATTAGGTCTGAAATTGACCATTTTGACGAAAGTTGACTCTTCGGTCAAATGTTGACCTACTGGTCAATGAGTTGGTAATTGCGTCAAGAATTGACCATTTTGACCAAAGTTGATTATTTGGTCAAAAGTTGATCTGTTGGGTCAATGGGTTGGTCATTGGGTGAAAAATTGGCCATTTTGACCAAAGTTGACTTTTTGGTCAAAAGATGACCTATTGGGTCAATGGGTGGTCATTAAGTCAAAAATTGACTATTTCGACCAGAATTGAATTTTTGGTCAAAAGTTAACCTATTGAGTCAATGGGTTTGTCATTGGGTCAAAGATTAACCATTATGTCCAAAGTTGACTTTTTATTCAGAGATTGTCGTATTGGGTCAATAATTGGTCATTAGGTCAAAAATTAACTATTTTACCAAATTTGAATTTTTGGTCAAAAGTTAACCCATTGGGTCAACGGGGTGGTCATTGCACCAGAAATTGACCATTTTGACCAAAGTTGACTTTTTGGTCAAAACTTGACCTATTTCGTCAATGAGTTGGTAATTGAGTCAAGAATTGACCATTTTGACCAAAGATGACTTTTTGGTCAAAAGTTGACCAATTGGGACAATGGGTTGGTCATTGGGTTAAAAATTGACCAATTTGTCCAAAGTTGACTTTTTAGTCAAAAGTTGACCTATTGGGTCAATGGGAGTTCATTAGGTCAAAATTTGACTATTTTGACAAAAATTGACTTTTTGGTCAAAAGTTGACTTATTGGGTGAATGGGTTTGTCATTGGGTCAAGGATTGATCATTTTTACCAAAGTTGACTTTTTGGTCAGAGATCGACTTATTGGGTCAATAATTGGTCATTAATTAAAAAATTTACTATTTTGACCAAATTTGAGTTTTTGGTCAAAAGTTGACCTATTAGGCCAATGAGTTAGTCATTGGGTCAAGGATTGATTATTTTGACCAAAGTTGACATTTTGGTCAAAAGTTGACCTATTGGGTCAATGGGTTGGTCATTGGGTCAAGGATTAACCATTTTTACCAAAGTTGACATTTTGGTTAGAGATTGGCTTACTGGGTCAATAATTGGTCATTAGGTCAAAAATTGACTATTTTGACCAAAATTGACTTTTTGGTCAAAAGTTGACCTATCGAGTCAATGAGTTAGTCATTGGGTCAAGGATTGACCATTTTGACCAAAGTTGACTTTTTCGTCAAAAGTTGACCTATTGGGTCAACGGGTTGGTCATTGGGTCAGAAATTGACCATTTTGACCAAAGTTGACTTTTTGGTCAAAAGTTGACCTATTTGGTCAATGAGTTGGTAATTGGGTCAAGAATTGACCATTTTGACCAAAGATGACTTTTTGGTCTAAAGTTGATCTATTGGGTCAATGGGTTGGTCATTAGGTAAAAAATTGGCCATTTTGATCAAACTTGACTTTTTGGTCAAAAGTTGATTTTTTCGGTCAATGTTTGGACATTAGGTCAAAAATTGACTACTTTGAACAAAAATTAATTTTTGTTTAAAAGCTTACATATTGGGTTAATGGGATTGTCATTGGGTCAAAGATTGACCATATTGCCCAAAGTTAACTTTTTGGTCAGAGATTGACTTATTGGGTCAATAATTGGTCATTAGGTTAAAAATGGTCTATTTTGACCAAAATTGAATTTTGGTCAAAACTTAACCCATTGGGTCAATTGGGTGGTCATTGGGTCAGAAATTGACCATTTTGACCAAAGTTGACTTTTTGCTCGAAAGTTGACTTATTTGGTCATTGAGTTGGTAATTTGGTCAAGAGTTGACCATTTTGACCAAAGATGACTTTTTAGATAAAAGTTGACCTATTGGGTCAATTGGTTGGTCATTGGGTCAAAAATTGACCATTTTGATCAAAGTTGACTTTTTGGTCAAAAGTTGACCTATTGGGTCAATGGGTGGTCATTTGGTAAAAAATTAACTATTTTGACCAAAATTGACTTTTTGGTTAAAAGTTGACCTTTTGGGTCAATGGGTTTGTCATTGGGTCAAGGATTGACCATTTTGACCAAATTTGATTTTTTGGTTAGAGATTGACTTATTGGGTCAATAATTGGTCATTAATTCAAAATTGACTATTCTGACCAAAATTGACTTTTTCACCAAAAGTTGACATATTAGGCCAATGGGTTGGTCGTTGGCTCAAGGATTGATCATTTTGACCATAGTTAACTTTTTAGTCAAAAGTTAACCTATTGGGTCAATGGGTTGGTCATTTGGTCAAGGATTGACCATTTTGAACAAAGTTGACTTTTTGGTCAGAGAATGGCTTACTGGGTCAATAATTGGTCATTAGGTTAAAAATTGACTATTTTGACCAAAATTTATTTTTTGTCAAAAATTGACTTTTTTGGGTCAATGGGTGGTCATGAAGTCGAAAACTGACTATTTTGATAAAAATTAACTTTTTGGTCCAAAATTGACCTATTAGGTCAATGATTTTGTCATTGTGTCATGGATTTATCATTTTGACCAAAGTTGACTTTTTGGTCAGAGATTGACTTATTGGGTCAATAAGTGGTCATTTGGTCAAAATTGACTATTTTGACCAAAATTGATTTTTTGGTCAAAAGTTAATCCATTGGGTCAACGGGGTGGTCATTGGGTCTGAAATTGACCATTTTAACCAAGATGACTTTTTGGTCAAAAGTTGATCTATTTTGACCAAAATTGAATTTTTTGTCAAAAGTTAACCCATTGGGTGAACGAGGTGGTCGTTGGGTCAGAAATTGACAATTTTGACCAAAGTTGACTTTTTGGTCAAACGTTGACTTATTTGGTCAATGAGTTGGTAATTGGGTCAAGAATTGACCATTTTAACGAAAGATGACTTTTTGGTCAAAAGTTGACTTATTGGGTCAATGGGTTGGTCATTAGGTCAAAAATTGTCCATTTTGCCCAAAGTTCACTTTTTGGTCAAATTGGTCAAAAGTTGACATATTGGTTCAATGGGTGATCATGAGGTAAAAAATTCTTATTTTGACCAAAACTGACTTTTTGTTCAAAAGTTGACCAACTGGGTCAAAGTGTTTGTCATTGGGTCAAGGATTGACCTTTTTGACCAAACTTGACTTTTTGGTCAGAGATTGACTTATTTTGTCAATAATTAGTCATTAATTCAAAAATTGACTATTTTGGTCATTAGGTCAAAAATTGACTATTTTGACCAAAATTAAAATTTTGGTCAAAAGTTGACCCATTGGGTCAGAAATTGACCATTTTGACCAAAGTTGTCTTTTTGTCAAAAGTTGACCTATTTGATCAATGAGTTGGTAATTGGCTCAAGAATTGACAATTTTGACCAAAGATGACTTTTTGGTCTAAAGTTGATCTATTGGGTCAATGGGTTGGTCATTGGGTAATGGGTGGTCATTCATTCAAAATAGGCTCAAGAAATTGACCATTTATGACCAAAGTTAACTTTTTGGTCAAAAGTTGACCTATTGTGTCAATGGGTGGTCATTCATTCAAAAATTGACTATTTTGACCAAGATTTACTATTTGGTCAAAAGCTGACGTATTGGGTCAATGGGTTTGTCATTGGGTCAAGGATTGACCATTTTGACCAAAGTTGTCTTTTTGGTCAGGGATTGACTTTTTGGGTCAGTAATTGTTCATTTGGTAAAAAATCGACTATTTTGACAAAAATTAAATTTTTGGTCAAAAGTTAAACTATTGGGTCAACGGGGTGGTCTTTCGGTCTGAAATTGACCATTTTGACCAAAGTTAACTTGTTGGTCAAAAGTTGACCTATTTGGTCAAAGGGTTGGTAATTTGGTCAAGAATTGACCATTTTGACAAAAGATGACTTTTGGTCAAATGTTGACTTATTGGTTCAATGAGTTGGTCATAGGGTCAAAAATTGACCATTTTGACCAAAGTAGACTTTTTGGTCACAAGTTGACCTATTGGGTCAACGGGTGGTCATTAAGTCAAAAATCGATTATTTTCACTAAAATTGACTATTTGGTCAAAAGTTGACCTATTGGGTCAATTAGTTTGTCATTGGGTTAAGGATTGACCATTTTGACCAAAGTTGACTTTTTGGTCAGAGATTGACTTATTGGGTCAAAAATTGGTCATTAATTCAAAAATTGACTATTTTGACAAAATTGACTTTTTGGTCAAAAGTTGAGTTATTAGGCCAATGTGTTGGTCTTTGGGTCAAGGATTGATCATTTTGACCAAAGTTGACTTTTTGGTCAAAAGTTGACGTAGTGGGTCAATGGGTTGGGCATTGGGTCAAGGATTGACCATATTGACCAAGGTTAACTTTTTGGTCAAAGATTGGCTTACTGGATCAATAATTGGTCATTAGGTCAAAAATTGATTATTTTGACCAAAATTGATTTTTTTGCCAAAGGTTGACTTATTGGGTCAACTGGGAGATCATCAGAAATTGACCACTTTGACCAAAGTTGACTTTTTGGTCAAAAGTTGACCTATTTGGTCAATGAGTTGGTAATTGGGTCAAGAATTGACCATGTTGACCAAAATTGAATTTTTGGACAAAAGTCAACCCATTGGGTGGGTGGTCATTGAGTCAGAAATTGACCATTTTGACCAATGTTGACCTATTTGGTCAATGGGAGGCCATTAGGTCAAAAATTCACTATTTTAATCAAAATTGACTTTTTGGTTATAAGTTGACCTAATGGGTCAATAATTGGTCATTAAGTTAAAAATTTTCTATTTTGACCAAAATTGACTTTTTGGTCAAACGTTGATCTATTTGGTCAGTGGGTTGGTCATTGGGTCAAGAATTTACCATTTTGACCAAAGTTGATTTTTTTTGTCAATTGTTGACCTATAGGGTCAATGGGTTGGTCATTGAGTAAAAAATTGACCATTTTGACCAAAGTTGACTTTTTGGTCAAAATTTGATCTATTCGGTCAAGGGGTGGTCATTAGGTTAAAAATTGACTATCTTGACCAAAATTCACTTTCTGGTAAAAAATTAACCTATTGGGTCAATGGGTTTGTCATTGGGTTAAAAATTGACCAATTTGTCCAAAGTTGAGTTTTTGGTCAGTGATTCACTTATTGGGTCAATAATTTGTCATTAATTCAAAAATTGATTATTTTACCAAAATTAACTTTTGGGTCAAAGTTGAGCTACTAGGCCAATGGGTTGGTTGTTGGGTCAATGATTGATCATTTTGACCAAAGTTGACTTTTTGGTCAAAAGTTGACCTATTGGCTCAATGGGTTGGTCATTGGGTCAAGGATTGACCATTTTGACCAAAGTTAACTTTTTGGACAGAGATTGACTTTCTGGGTCAATAATTAGTCATTAGGTCTAAAATTAGCTATTTTGACCAAAATTGAATTTTAGGTCAAAAGTTGACCTATTGGGTTAATGGGTGTTCATTAAGTCAACAATTGACTATTTTGACCAAAAATGACTTTTTATTCAAAAGTTGACATATTGGGTCAATAGGTTTGTCATTGGTTCAAGGATTGACCATTTTGACCAAAGTTGACTTTTTGGTCAGAGATAGACTTATTAGGTCAATAATTGGTCATTAGGTAAAAAATTGACTATTTTGACCAAAATAGAATTTTTGGTCAAAAGTTAGCCCATCGGGTGAACGGGGTGGTTATTGGGTCAGAAATTGACCATTTTGATCAAAGATGACTTTTTGGTCAAAAGTTGACCTATTGGGTCAATGACTTGGTAATTGGGTCAAGAATTGACCATTTTGACCAAAGATGACTTTTTAGTCAAAAGTTGACCTATTGGGTTAATGGGTTGGTCATTGAGAAAAAAATTTACCATTTTGACCAGAGTTGAATTTTTGGTCAAAATTGAGCTATTGGGTCAATGTGTGGTCATTAGGTAAAAAATTGATTATTTTGACAAAAATTGACTTTTTGTTAAAAAGCTAACCTATTTGGTCAATGAGTTTGTCAGGTCAAGCTTTGACCATTTTGACCAAAGTTGTTTTTTTTTTGTCAGAGATTGACTTCTTGGGTCAATAATTAGTCATTAATTCAAAAATTGACTATTTTGGTCATTAGTTCAAAAATTAACTATTTTGACCAAAATTAAATTTTTGGTCAAAAGTTAACTCACTTGGTCAGAAATTGACCATTGTTACCAAAGTTGACTTTTTGGTCAAAAGTTGACCTATTTGGTCAATGAGTTGGTAATTGCGTCAAGAATTACCATTTTGATTAAAGATGACTTTTTGGTCAAAAGTTCATCTATTGGGTTAATGGGTTGTTGGTCATTAGGACAAAAATTGGCAATTTTGTCCAAAGTTGACTATTTGGTCAAAAGTTGACCTATTGGGCAATGGGTGGTCATTAAGTCAAAAATTGGTTATTTTGACCAGAATTGACTTTTTGGTCAAAAGTTGACTTATTTGGTCAATGGGTTTGTCATTGGGTCAAAAATTGACCATTTTGTTTAAGGTTGACCTTTTGGTCAGAGATTGTATTATTGGGTCAATAATTGGTCATTAGGTCAAAAATTGACTATTTTGACCAAAATTGAATTTTTGGTCAAAAGTTAACCCATTGGGTCAGAAATTGACCATTTTGACCAAAGTTAACTTTTTGGTCAAAAGTTGACCTATTTGGTCAATGACTTGGTAATTAGCTAAAGAATTGACCATTTTCACCAAAGATAATTTTTTAGCTAAAAGTTGACCTATTGAGTCAATGGGTTGGTCATTTGGTCAAAAATTTACCATTTTGACCAAAGTTGACTTTTTGGTAAAAATTGACCAATTGGTTCAATTGGTGGTCATTAGATCAAAAATTGACTATTTTGACCAAAATTGACTTTTTTGTCAAAAGTTGACCAATTGGGTCAATGGGTTTGTCATTGGGTCAAGGATTGACCATTTTGACCAAAGTTGACTTTTTGGTTAGAGATTGACTTATTGGGTCAATAATTGGTCATTAATTCAAAAACAGAATATTTTGACCAAAATTGACTTTTTGGTAAAACGTCGACCTATTTGGCCAGTGGGTTGGTTATTGGGTCAAGGATTGATCATTTTGTCCAAAGTTGACCTATTGGGTCAATGGGTTGGTC
Organism: Papilionanthe hookeriana x Papilionanthe teres; assembly: GCA_022702705.1. Classification (NCBI taxonomy): domain Eukaryota; kingdom Viridiplantae; phylum Streptophyta; class Magnoliopsida; order Asparagales; family Orchidaceae; genus Papilionanthe; species Papilionanthe hookeriana x Papilionanthe teres. The sequence continues at coordinate 18,846,436 of CM040438.1, forward strand.
AGTGGGTCAGGATTGACCATTTTGACCAAAAGTGACTTTTGGTTAAAGATTGGCTTACTGAGTCAATAATTAGTCATTAGGTCAAAAATTGACTATTTTGACCAAAATTGACTTTTTGGTCAAAAGTGGACCTATTGGATCAATGTGTTATTCATTGGGTCAAGGATCGACCATTTTAACCAAAGTTGACTTTTTGGTCAAAAGTTGACTTATTGGATCAATGGGTTGGTTTTGGGTCCAGGATTGACCATTTTGACCAAAATTGACTTTTTGATCAGAGATTGACTTATTGGGTCAATAATCGGTCATTAGGTAAAAAATTGATTATTTTGACCAAGATTAAATTTTTTGTCAAAAGTTGGTCTATTGGGTCAACGGGGATGTCATTGGGTCAGAAATTAACCATTTTGACCAATGTTGACTTTTTGGTCAAAAGTTGACCTATTTGGTCAATGAATTGGTAATTGGGTCAAGAATTGACCATTTTGACCGTAGATGACTTTTTGGTCAGAGATTGGCTTATTGGGTCAATAATTGGTCATTAGGTCAAAAATTGACTATTTTGTCCAAAATTGACTTTTTGGCCAAAAGTTGGCTTATTGGCTCAATGGGTGGTCATTAAGTCAAAAATTGACTATTTTGACAAAAATTGACTTTTTGGTCAAAAGTAGACCTATTGGGTCAACGATTTTGTCATTGGGTCATGGATTGACCTTTTTGACCAAAGTTGGCTTTTTGGTCAGAGATTGACTTATGGGTCAACAATTGGTCATTAGGTAAAAAATTGACTATTTTGACCAAAATTGATTTTTTGGTCAAAAGTTAACCCATTGGGTTAAGGGGTGGTCAGTGGGTCAGAAATTGACCATATTGACAAAAGATGACTTATTGGGTCAAAATTTGACGTATTTCGACCAAAATTGAAGTTTTGGTCAAAAGTTAACCCATTAGGTCAACATTGGGTCAGAAATTGACCATTTTGACCAAAGTTGACTTTTTGGTCAAACGTTGACCTATTTGGTCAATGAGTTGTTAATTGGGTTAAAAATTAACCATTTTGACCAAAGATGACTTTTTGTCAAAAGTTGGCCTATTGGGTCAATGGGTTAGTCATTGGATCAAAAATTGACCATTTTGACCAAAGTTAACTTTTTGGTCAAATTGGTCAAAAGTTGACCTATTGGGTCAATGGGTGGTATTAAGGTCAAAAATTGATTATTTTGACCAAAATTGACTTTTTGGACAAAAGTTGACCTATTGGGTCAAAGGGATTGTCATTGGGCCAAGGATTGACCATTTTGACAAAAGTTGACTTTTTGGTCAGAGATTGACTTATTGGGTCAATAATTGGCCATTAATTTGAAAATTGACTATTTTGCTCATTAGGTCAAAAATTGATTATTTTTATCAAAATTTAAATTTTGGTCAAAAGTTGACCCATTGGGTTAACGGGGTGGTCATTGGGTCACAAATTGACCATTTTGACCAAAGTTGACTTTTTGGTGAAAAGTTGACATATTTGGTCAATGAGTTGGTAATTGGGTCAAGAATTGATCATTTTGACCAAAGATGACTTTTTGGTCAAAACTTGATCTATTGGGTCAATGGGTTGGTCATTGGGACAAAAATTGACCATTTATGACCAATGCTGACATTTTGGTCAGGGATTGACTTATTTGGTCAATAATTGGTCTTTAGGTCAAAAATTGACTATTTTGTCCAATATTGAATTTTTGATCAAAAGTTAACTCATTGGGTCAACAGGGTGGTCTTTGGATCAGAAATTGACTATATTGATCAAAGTTGACTTTTTGGTCAAAAGTTGACCTATTTGGTCAATGAGTTGGTAATTTGGTCAAGAATTGACCATTTTCACCAAAAATGACTTTTTGGTTAAAAGTTGACTTATTGGGTCAATGGGTTGTTCATTGGGTAAAAAATTGATCATTTCGACTAAAGTTGACTTTTTTGGTCAAAAGTTGACCTATTGAGTAAACGGGTGGTCATTAAGTTAAAAATTAACTATTTTTACCAAAATTGACTATTTAGTCAAAAGTTAACCTATTAGGTCAATTAGTTTGTCATTGGGTCAAGAATTAACCATTTTGACCAAAGTTGACTTTGTGGTCAGAGATTAACTTATTGGGTCAATAATTGGTCATTAGTTCAAAATTGACTTTTTGGTCAAAAATTGACTTATTAGGCTAATGGGTTGGTCATTGGGTCAAGGATTGATCGTTTTGACCAAAGTTGGCTTTTTGGTCAAAAGTTGACCTATTGGGTCAATGGGTTGGGCAATGGGTCAAGGTTCCCCATTTTGACCAAAGTTGACTTTTTGGTCAGAGATTGGCTTACTGGGACAATAATTGGTCATTAGGTCAAAAATTGATTATTTTGACAAAAATTGATTTTTTGGCCAAAATTTGACTTATTGGGTCAATGGGTTGGTCATTGTGTCAAGGATTGACCATTTTGACTAAAGTTGAATTTTTGGTCAGAGATTGAATTATTGGGTCAATAAATGTTCATTAGGTCAAAAATTGACTATTTTGAGCAAAAATGAAGTTTGGTCAAAATTTAACCCATTAGATCAACGGGGAGGTCACTGGGTCAGAAATTGACCATTTTAACTAAAGTTAACTTTTTGGTCAAAAGTTGACTTATTTGGTCAATGAGTTGGTAATTGTGTCAAGAATTGACCATTTTGACCAAAATTAAATTTTTGGTCAAAAGTTAACCCATTGGATCAACTGGGTGGTCATTGAGTTAGAAATTGACCATTTTGACCAAAGTTGACCTATTGGGTCAATGGGTGGTCATTAGGTCAAAAATTAACTATTTTAACCAAAATTGACTTTTTGGTTAAAAGTTGACATATTGGGTCAATAATTGGTCATTAGGTCAAAATTTTACTTTTTTGACCAAAATTGATTTTTTTGTCAAAAGTCGATCTATTGGGTCAGTGGGTTGGTCATTGGGTCAAGGATTTACCATTTTGACCAAAGTTGACTTTTTTGGTCAAAAGTTGACATATTGGGTCAATGGGTTAGTCATTGGGTCAAAAATTGACCATTTTGACCAAGGTTGACTTTTTGGTCAAAAGTTGACCTATTGGGTCAATAGGTGGTCATTCGGTCAAAAATTGACCACACCAAAATTGACTTTTTGGTCAAAAATTGACCTATTGGGTCAATGGGTTTGTCATTGGGTTAAGGATTGACCATTTTGACCAAAGTTGACTTTTTGGTCAGAGATTGACTTATTGGGTCATTAATTGGTCATTAAATCAAAATTTGACTATTTAGACAAAAATTAACTTGTTGGTCAAAAGTGGACTTATTAGGCCAATGGGTTGGTCGTTGGGTTAATGATTGATCATTTTGACCAAAGTTGACTTTTTGGTAAAAATTTGACCTATTAACTCAATGGGTTTGCCATTGGGTCAAGGATTGACCGTTTTAACCAAAGTTGACTTTTTGGTCAGAGATTGGCTAACTGGGTCAATAATTGGTCATTAGGTCAAAAAATAATTATTTTAACCAAAATTGATTTTTTGGTCAAGAGTTGACCTAATGGGTCTATGGGAGTTCATTAAGTCAAAAATTGATTATTTTAACCAAAATTGACTTTTTGTTCAAAAGTTGGCATATTGGGTCAATAGGTTTTTCATTGGGTCGAGGATTGAGCATTTTGACCATTTTGGTCAGAGATTGACTTATTGGGTCAATAATTGGTCATTAGGTCAAAAATTAACTATTTTAACCAAAATAAAATTTATGGTCAAAAGTTAACCCATCGAGTCAATGGGGTGGTCATTGGGCCAGAAATTGACCATTTTGACCGAAGTTGACTTTTTGATCAAACGTTGACCTATTAGGTCAATGAGTTGGTAATTGGGTCAAGAATTGACCATTTTGACCAAAGATGACTTTTTTGTCAAAAGTTGACCTATTGGGTCAATGGATTGGTAATTGGGTCAAGAATTGACCATTTTTACCAAAGATGACTTTTTAGTCAAAAGTTGACCTGTTGGGTTAATGGTTTGGTCATTGGGTATAAATTTCACCATTTTGACAAAAGTTGACTTTTTGGTCAAAAGTTGACCTATCAAGTCAATGCGTGGTCATTAGATCAAAAATTGACTATTTTAACCAAAATTTTCTTTTTGGTCAAAAGTTGACCTTTTGGCTCAGGTCGAGGATTGACCATTTTGACCAAAGTTGACTTTTTGGTGAGAGATTGATGTCGGCTAATTTTTATTTTGAAAATAAAATTTTTAAAATTTAAATTTAGTGTAATAGATAAAGTATTTTTTTTTATTTTTGAAAATGATAATATATATATATATATATATTATTTTGAAAATAATGAGACCAGATAGATCTCATATGTCAAATTTGTTTAAATAGTTGAGCACAATACCACAAGTGACACATCATCTTGAAAGATGAGTGTACCACTTGTTAGTAAGCTTAACTATCTAAACTTAAATGTTTATGACTCTATTTTGGCCTGCGTATTTTATAGCCGACAAATTCCCCTGTCTAATACACAGATTAGATAGGGTTTAGATTAATCTGGGTTCTTAATTCCCTATAAGGGCAAGCCCCTATAGTTAATTACAACTTAAGCAACCGAAGTCACCTAAGAAAACTCTCGATAAAGATCATGGGTTTCGTCTTCAAGGATATCAACATTTAGGTTTCCACGATTGCTTGTAGAAAAGTCAAAAGGGAAAGGCTCAATGTGGAACAGTTATTTTCGGAATCCAAAGGTATGAAAGTAGGAGATGTCAAAGATACTAAAAAGCTTTAGTAACATCTCAACCTAAACTATGGTTCGACTTTATATCTTTGAAAGTGAAGTTATATTTGATATTTCAATCCAGTAAATTATTTAGATGATTTGGGATTTATATCTACATGTCATATGTAAATTATCCAAAAATCTGATATGTAGTATCTGGTGTGTGATGTGTGATGTGTAATGTGTAGTGTATAGTGTGTTGTGTGTAGTGTGTAATGTGTTATGTGTAGTATGTTATGTGTTAATATATGGTGTGTGTGTATGTGTGATATTTAATATGTTATATGTGGCATGATGAGTTTGGCAATTATATGTGTCATGTTTGATGTGATGTGTTTGATGTGTTGTATGTGTTGAATTTGATTTGATGTGCTAGTATAGTGTCTGATGTCGTGCAAGTGCAGTGTTTGTTGCTGTGCAAGTGTGGTACATGTTATTGTGGTATCTCATTCTTGTACAAAGTGTAATATCGGGTGTCGTAGTATCTGTTGTTGTAGTATCTATTATTGTATCAGTGTAATATCCGGTGTTGTAGTATCTGTTATTGGTTCACAAATTTCTTAAAGGTAGGAATTAGAACCACCCAACTCATAAGATAAAATGGGCATCTAACATTGAGTATTGATTTTATTTTGTTTCAGTTATAAAAGCATGATTATTAAAGTTTGTGCATCGCGTTCGTACCCCGCATGTCCAACTTATACACCCACTTTGATATTCTATATGTATCTTAAATAAATGAGAGCATGCTATTCAATTGAGGGAGGCAAAGCATATAAATTCTCAAGATAAACTTATATGATAACATTTCTTTTATTTTAACAACCATATCGACAAGTAGCTAGCCATTTTTCATGATATATTAAGTGTTATACAAAACATAAAATAGCTAGTTGTCCTGACATAACCCTCGTAATGGTTCAGTATATATAAAGTAGAATTGCTGCAATTTTTCAAAGTGATTCATAACAATTAAAAAAAAAGTAGCAGCCTTTTCAAACAAAGTCATGAACTTTCTAGCCTCAGCAGTCCAAAATAAAGCAGAGGAGAACTTATTATAACTTCCAAATGAAGCTAGCTATGTTATTTCACAAATGTCCAAATCATAAAGCCAAAAGAAAATTAAGTGTTGTTTCCAAATATGGATTATAAGAACAATCTAACTGCAACCTTTAACGATTTAAATGAGAAAAGTAAGAGGAATTTTTAATTTGAAAAAGGTGAAGAAAGCCTAGGAGTTAGATATGTAAATATATATATGAATTCTGTACTATGTATATAATTGCCCCCAAAAGATATTAAATCTCAAAAAAGGATGGAATACATTGAGAATGACAGAGTTACATATATATACCGCCAAATTCACAAGCTTTCATCACCAGTTTAAGAAAATTAAAGTGCAGCTTCAATAAACTGAACCAATGGAAACCCACGAATCTCCCAAATTTCTGCCTCAGCAGATTAAAACAAAGAACAAGCCTCGAAAGACTTGAGTTTAACTTCCAATTAAACTAAATTTTTGCTTCAGCATACTAAGATAACAACTCTCGGTTTCAACTGTGAAAACCACAAATTTCCACCTCTCGGTTTTAAGAAACACTACGATAACAACTCCTGTACTTCCAAAATCCTACTTCAGCAGATTAAAGCAAAGAGAGGTTCACAAGGTTCAAAGTCCAGCTTCGATAAACCAAACTAAAGAAAATATCTCAAAATTGTGGCATTCGAATGATTCAGTTTAGGCAAGCCACAGTAAACAGAGCATCCAAAAAAAAAATCCTCAACATCTCGATTCTAATACTCCACTGCTAAGGAAAACAAAATAGAATTCTAAATATGTGTTCAAGCAAACTAGAACTCGAGATCCACATGCAAAGAAAAAAAATATTCCAGTACTTTAAATTTCATGAATGCCGGCTAAACTTCTCATTTGAAATCAATAACACTCAATTTCTCATGATGGATTTAAATTAATTGAGGCAAAAGAAACCCATTATTCACTGTTTTCAAAGCAAATAAGCTCTCTACATTCCAAAACTGAGAACTATAATTCAAGCCAGAAAAATCTCAAATATGAAAGGATTCATTGTAAGATTCAAAGAGCAGACAGAAATGTCCATGTATATTTGAAACAATTGCTAACAAAGGACACATTCCTTTATCTTTTAAATATTTGATATATCAAGGGATCTGAACGATCGAGAGAAAGGCAAGCGAGGAAAATAGGACACAAGTTTTTTTTTATATTACAAATTTCCATAAACTTAAATGCGAAGCAAAGTCTCATTTATCTTATAAGTTTCATATCATAGAAATCCCTCCTAAAGAAAGTTGTAATAATATAAGTTGCGGCATATGGTGATCCAACTGTTTCAAAAACCTAAACCTTCATATAAAAGAAATCTAATCTCACAAAGAGTAGGAGCAGACGTAGAATTAGAGATACTTCTTGAACCCATCAATTCGTACCCAAAGACTCATCCATGGCCATTAATCATCAAAGCAAATCAAAGACATTCGACCATCTTAAAATATAAGCCAAAAGAGGAAATCCAATTCTTGATAGATCAAAATAGATTTCATATTTGTCTGCTAATAAACATGAGAAAACCTTTTTTTGTAATCTGTGAGAAATGAGGGGATATATTAATGAAGATAGGCTCTCTAGGTAGATAGAGATAACTGTAGCGAGAAAACCAAATACTTCATTATGCAGTTGAGAAGATAGAGGAGAAGAGGAAATTCTTACTTTCAAAAGTTGTAAAAACGAACTTAAAAGCATAATTCTTTAAATCGCAAGAAAAGGAGCACCAGCCCGAGATTCTTCTTTAGCGCACAAAAAAAATCATCCCCCAAATCCTCCCTGTAAAGGTGTATTTATAGCCGAAGAAGGGGGAAAGACTTACCGGTGGTGAGAAACAAAGCGGTGAGGAGAATCCCACAGCAAGCAAGAAAACGGTCAAGATTAGCAAGAAGCAAGGTCACTCGACTCACTTGAGCGGGAGAAATGGTTAGGAAATACGACCGGCAGTTACAATTGGAGAGAATGTCGGTTGTAGTTTGAGGAGGGAGAGGTGACCGGGAAACCGGTTGGGAAGCTTCTCGAAATCGGTCGTCACCGAAGAAGAGGACGGTAGGGACCGGTTAGGACACGGGAAAGGGGATCGAAGGCGCGTGCGTGAGATAAGAGATAATGAACGAGTAATCGTGCCCGTGAACCATAGGATTAGGGTAAAGAAAATAATATATTTTTATCATATATATAAAAAACATTTATTTATATTATCATTTTATTTAAAATCGTCGATTTTCGCGCGATTCGAGCCGACTCGAAACCCTATCAAAATATATGTCCTTCCCGGCTAAAATCGATGTTCCGGACGCATCGGCGCAGTCCGTTTCGTCATCCGGGGCCATTAGGACAAGTTATCCGATGGTCGCATCAATTTAAATTAAATTTGTGCAACGTGGCAAAAATAAATTTATTTTGACCCAACCGGAGCCACTTATCGAGCAACTTAATGACCGGTCTTCGCCTAAGCGAGAACCTTAGCCAAACATATTGCTCGTGTCAAAAAGTCAAACGTCGCACACAGTGGGGTCCACCTATGGCTTTCAAATCCTTATAGGAACTCGACAAGAGTTTCAATACGTCGGCTTTTAATCGACTCAACTAGGTGTCGAGGATTTAGAGCCGTCCATATGAAACTTCAAGGAGCGAAGAGATGGCTTGAATTTCTAAATATGGTGGGTCCCAGTCTAGTCCTCTAAGAGAGTCCAAAATAGGAAAATCCTAAGGCTAGATCCTAGGCTCTAAGGAGAGGGAAAAGAAAGACCTCAAAAATGAGGTCAACAAATGGACCCCCAATAGGTCTGGTGTGCCGTATAAGCACGCCGCGCCTATTGGCGTTGACCGAAATGGTCAACCCAATCGCAAATGTTTGTTCAAGTAGCTGTACTTGAAACAAATCAAAGATCGAATTAGAGTTGAAGTGAAGTTATGTTCCCGCTGGCGATTAGCAGGTGTACCCTCAATTCAACGATGTGAGTTTGAATTTCCAAAGTATGTGCAAGGAAATGATTCAGAAGTATGCCGCAGAGAACGTGCAGAGGAAGGAATAGGACTAAGCGTATCTAAAAAAAAATGAATGTATGCTGAGAAGGAATAGGACTAAGCCTATCCAAAGAATTTGTATAAACAATATGTATACATAAAATGTATAAACAATATGTATAAATCATATGTATGCTGGATGGGAATCAGAATATAGGTACTGACCCTGAGAAGAGAACTTGAATATGGGTACCAGCCTCAGAATGAGAATCGAAATTTAGGTATCAATCTCGGAAAGATGAGAGTCAAAATATAGGTACTGACCTCAGAAGGAGAGAACAGAAATATCGGTATCAGTCTCGGAATGAGAATCAGAATATGGGTACCGATCTCAGAAGGTGGGAATCAGAATATAGTACGACCCGAGATGAGAACTGGAATACGGGTACCAGCCTCGGAATGAGAATCAAAATTTAGGTATCGATCTCAGTAGGATGAGAGTCAGAATCTAGGTACTGACCTCAGAAGGAGAGAACTGAAATATCGGTATCAGTCTCGGAATGAGAATCGAAATTTAGGTATCGATCTCAGAAGGATGAGAGTCAGAATATAGGTACTGACCTCAGAAGGATAGAACTGAAAAATCGGTATCAGTCTCGGAATGAGAATTGAAATTTAGGTATCGATCTCAGAAGGATGAGAGTCAGAATTTAGGTACTGACCACAGAAGGAGAGAACTGGAATATGGGTACCAGCCTCGGAATGAGAATCTGAATATGGGTACCGATCTCAGGAGATGGGAATCGAATATGCAGTACGACCCCGAGATGAGAATCGAAATTTAAGTATCGATCTCAAAAAATGAGAGTCAGAATTTAGGTACTGACCTCAGAAGGAGAGAACTGGAATATGGATACCAGCCTCGGAATGAGAATCGTAATATGGGTACCGATCTCAGGAGATGGGAATCAGAATATAGGTACTGACCCCGAGATGAGAATTGAAATTTAGGTATCGATCTCGGAAAGGTGAGAATCAGAATTTAGGTATCGATCTCAAGAGATGGGAATCAGAATATAGGTACTGACCCCGAGATGAGACAATCGATGTATTGTGTAAATTATGTAGGAATGTGATGATTTGTGGCGTAAATGTGTGGGAATTATGTAGAGATGTAGTGTTGAACATTGTGAGAATGGTGAAATCTGTGGAATACAGATGTATATATATAGGAACTGGCAAGAGTATGAAACAAAACTCATATTATTATTATCATTATTTTATTTAAGATTTTGTTATCCCAAAAATACTTTATTAGGTATTTATATATATATATATATATATATATATATTTTTTTTTTTTATTTTTTTCAAGAATTATTATATTTCTTATTTTACAAATCGTTCTTGCTTCTTAGCCTTTTTCAAAATTACGATAAACCAAATTTATTAGTTTTCGACAAACAATCGACCGTATTTGCTTTTAAACTGTCAAAAGAAGTCTGATCATATTTGCTTGAAACTGAATATCATATAATAGTGGATGAAATGCTATCACATCGAATACCCAGAATGAAGAACATCACTGTCATCATACAAAAATAATCTGTACATATCTATATGTTTCTTCTACAATATCTTTGGATATCAAATCAAATCTGTGTATCATTCTGAACATCCACCACTGTCTATCATGTACTTGAACAGTAAGCTGTATAGAGACTAGCCTCACCTTCAACATACATCGGAGAATCTAGAAAGATCCTTCCCATATATAAAGAGGTGTGCTGATTTTAAAAAACTTATAGTTCATACGGTCGGAGATTCTTTATTTCCGGATCAGATTTATAACGAAACGGTATCTTGTCCTCATTCATCCTTCTGAGAGTGATCAAAATCCTCTCGTACGATACACCAGGAATACAATGTTTCGCCACATCGGTACCATTTCCTTTTAGGATTAATACCGAGCCCACTGGTAAAGGAATTTCAACAGTTCCCTGAAATTCTCCGTCTCCAACAATCTGAATTTCTGTACCAAACATAATATTGCATTCATTGACGAACGAGACAGTACAGAAAGGTCTCTTGAAGTCATGGTGGTCAACATGTGGAGGAATACAGTCACCCTCCTTATATATATTTATAATACAACTGTTTGGAATGCAATCGGCGGGGAGCACTCGCCAGGCTACCATCCGTCTGATCATCCGTTTTATGAATGATGGTAGGAGATCAACTTCATCATGGCAAATTATGCCAGGAGGATTACCTTCTTTGTCTTTAGCGAAGTTGTAACAGCACCCATGCTGTATGGTAATTCGTCCCTTTCCATGTTTCCATTTTCTGGGTTCGGAGTAAGTTCTTCTTCTCAGGCGTCCAGCTTGTCCCATTTGTTGCTCGAGGATGACACAATCCACAATTTCTCTTTGTTCTCGCTCAGAAAATACATCAGTGTATAATTCTAAGCCTTCCAATATATTGATGTACTTTCCCTGGAGTCTTTGAAAATGTTCAAAGTACTGCTTTCTTACTCTTTGATACTTTTCTAGTTCATGTTCCAGAATAATTTGTAATCTACGCGGCCTGTCCACATACTGAGTCACGTATGGCACAACTTCCATATTCTTTTTCTCGATCCCCTTCTTCTGAAGAGTAGGTTTTGGTATAGTCTTCTCTGGCTTTGGTAGGATTACCTCAACGGACTGATTTGGAATCTTCTCTTTCAACGCTACTGCCATCCTTTCAACAACAGCTTTATCCTCTACTTGTTCTTTCATCTGTTCCAGTATCTTGTGAATCCGCCGTTTCCGGTTCCTCTTCTGAGTGCGAGTGAGTGTTGCCTTATCTTCCAACTGATCATTGGTAGGGATAGCACCAACAAGCTCGCCTTCAGAAGTCATCACCATTGAATTAATCTTGTTAGTTGTAGTGTAGTCTGCTTCAACCTCATTTATTTTCCTCTTCTTTCCGAAAGAACGTTGATCTTTGTTTTTGAATGTTAAGATGGGTTTCTGACCACGGAATGCTTCCTGATCCACCGTCAGAGCCGAGCTTTCATACTCCAAATTCACTTGTTCAAAATCCAGATCAAATTCTATAATTGCTCCCTCTTCAACCTTCTCTTTATTCAAAGGCGAAACCAAGTCCATTCTTAAAGACGAAAATCAGCCTTCCTTCGACATTTTCCTGCACAAACACAGGAAAACGGTCAGTATGTCGAGTCGGCTAAGCAAGAACAATATGTATTAATCGGAATGTATTTGTTTTAATTTATATTTATATATATGTGCATATATATACATATTTTATTTATTTATTTATAAATATAAGGCTTATTATGAAGATTGAAATTCATATGAAAGGGACTGGAATGATGATCAGATTACATTTTAGAATATATGAATTCTATTATAGATTGAAAAGGAAAATTGTTTTTTTATTCAACAATCTTATCTCAAATTTAAGTTCGGACCCAGTTACAATTGAGGTTTCAGTGCTTCTAAGAACAAGACTTTTATTTCTAAAGTTTGCTCTTTTGAAACATCACGATGCATAATATTTCTTTAAGTAACGCCCATTAATAGAGAGCATAGGTCTTTCCCCTCGACGGATCCACTAACCGGTATGCTCCTCCGCAGTAAACTTTCTCCACCACAAATGGACCTTCCCAAATTTGGTTCGAATTTTCCACCTATCTTGCGATGTGCAAGGATAGGTCTCTTGAGAACAAGTACAAGGTCACCAACTTTGAAAGTCCTGGGCGGATCAGTTTATCATGTGCTTGAATCATTTTAGCTTGATATAATTCCAAATTTTGTTGTGCTAATAGTCGTCTTCCTTCCAAATTTTCCAACTTCTTCCGGATGGAGTTTAGCATTTTCTTCGAGTGGTAATTTTGTTGGCAACGACAATTCGAGAGACAGAAGTTGCACTTCTAAAGGAAGAACGGCTTCGGACCCGTACACGAGGGCATAAGGAGTAGACTGTGTTGGAGTTCTGAATGTTGTTCGGTAGGCCCATAAGGCTTCTAATAACTGCTCTTGCCAATTTCTTTTATTTTCATTTAGAGTTTTCTTTAGAATTTGGACGAGATTCTTATTAAAAGCCTCGGTCAGGCCGTTTGCTCCGAGGATAATATATTGTAGAGTAGCGCCAATCTATTTCATGCCTTCCGACAAAATTATTAATTTTTGTACTCTTAAATGCGGACCCATTATCCGAAAATATTCTGCGTGGTACGCCAAAATGATAGACGACTTGATTTTTGAAGAATTGCAACACATGATACGCTTTCACTTCTCTGAGCGGTACAGCCTCTGCACATTTTGAAAAATAATTGGTAGCTGCTAAGATAAATCGGTGTCCTTTTGAAGATGGAGGATCTATAGGACCCACCAAATCTGTGCCCCAACACTCAAACGGCCATGACGTGACCGTCGGGTGGAGCACATTAGCGGGTTGGTGTAAGACCACTCCATGTATCTGACATTGATGGCAACTTTTGGCGATTCTCATACAGTCGGTCATCATCGCAGGCCAGTAGTATCCTAGCCTTTTGATTTTTATTTTCATTTTAGGACCTAACTGATGAGCGCCACAAAGTCCTGAATGTACCTCCTTTATGATTTCTTGAGCTTTCGCGTTGTTTAAGCATCTCATCCACATTTGATCGAAGGATCTTCGATAAAGAACATTATCAATTAAAGCATATGACAGTGCTCTTTTCTTTATCTGATGAGCTGCTGACTTATCATCTGGTAGTTTCCCAGCCTGTAAATATTCTATGAAGGGTTGACGCCAATCTTCTGTAATTTCAGTAACTGTTGCTACTATTTCCTCTTCATTTAATTTGTTTAACGTATCTGTATCAATTTGAGACAAAATTTGAAGTCCTTGCACTGTTATCTCAATAGAATCTTCCTGTAGACATGCAAATTCTTTAGCAAGTTTAGCTAGCGTGTCCGTCAAAGAGCGTTTTCTCCTCTCGAATTTCGTACGATGTCACATTAGGAATTTGTTCCAACAACTTCATTGTATAACGGTGATACTGTTCCAACCTGGGCTTCAAAATTTTATACTGGCCAGCAACTTGTTGAATTATTAATTGCGAATCTCCATAGATGTTGATATCAGTTATATCTAAGAGTATCGCCAATTGTAATCCTGTTATCAGAGCTTCGTATTCTGCCTCATTATTTGTACATGGCTCTGTTAAATGATAAGCATATTTCAACATTCCTCATTCTGGTGTAATAAATATCAATCCAATCCCTGCTTTACCAGGTACTATCGTTTGTAGTTCTTTATTCTTTTTTGCTGAAGAGGCTCCATCAAAATACAATTCCCAACGTCGAGTATTGGAATTTTCCAAATTCATTATCTGGTAGATCGTCATTAAGAAGAGAGTCAGCTGGTAACGGATGTGCCTCAAGAAAATCTACTAGAATCGTCCCTTTATAGCTCGAAGCGGAACAAAGGTAATGTCAAATTGCAATAATATCATGGCCTCATCTTGCTAACCTACCGGAAAGCGTCGGTCGAGCTATCAAATATTGCAACGGATTAAATTTTGAAATCAAATTGATCTTGTGAGAGAGCATGTAATGTCGGAGTTTCTGAACTGCGAAAATTAAAGCCAAACAATGCTTCTCAATTGGCGGATACTTTACCTCCGCTAGTATTAGACGACGACTTAAGTAATATAGAGCATTTTCTTTACCCTCATCATTGATCCCGAGCCAGCGTAGCTCCGAGGAGTCGTCTAAAGCTGCGGTATAAAGTATTAAAGGCTTACCTGGGACCGGGGTTGCTAGTACAGGAGGTGTCAATAGATATTGTTTAACGCTTTCAAATGCATATTGACATTTATCGTCCCAAATAAACTTGGCATCTTTCTTGATTAATGCAGAGAAAGGTTGACACCTTCCTGAAAAATTAGAAATAAAGCGTCTTAGATATGCCAACTTCCCTTGAAAAGATCGTAATTGCTTTAAGTTCTTAGGGGGTGGCATTTCCAAAATCGCTTTTATTTTCTCCGGATCAATTTCAATCCCACGGTGACGAACAACAAACCCTAAAATTTCCTAAGTCACACCAAATGCGCACTTCGTAGGGTTCATTTTAAGGTTAAATTGTCGTAACCATTCAAAAACAATTCTCAAATCGTACGAGATGATCTTCTTTCTCGTTACTTTTCATAACCAAATCATCCACATAACATTCCACTTGATTGTGAATGAGGTCATCAAAAATTCTGGTCATCGCTCGCCGATATGTTGCTCCCGCATTCTTTAACCCAAAAGGCATTACCGTGTAGCAAGAAAACTCCAATCGGCGTTCCGAAAGCCGTAAATTTTTCATCTTCTCGGAGCCATCTTGATCTCGATTATAACCGAACGACCCATCCATAAAAGAGAAAATGGCATGAGATGATGCGATATCAACCATCAATTTCGAATAGAAGCGGAAATTCATCTTTCGGACATGCCTTATTTAAATCCCCGAAGTCTACACAAATTCGGATTTGACCATTCTTTTTCTTAACAAGTACTATGCTGGCAAGCCATGTAGGATATTGTTCTTCTCGCACGAATTTGGCATCTATCGGCCTTTTAACTTCCGTTATGACTTTTTGTTCAATATCCAAGCGCATCCTTCTGGAGCTTCGCTTTAACCGGAACCGCAACGAGATCTAAACCCAATTTATGTACCGCCACATTCGAGGCTAATCCCTGGCATTTCATTATAACTCCAAGCAAAACAATCTTTAAATTCAATTAACAACTTAATCATTCCCGTAACTTCTTCTTCATTAAGTAGAGAGCTAATGAAGGCTGTCTCTCGGTTCCTTTTCGCATCCCTAAGTTGACCTCTTTCGAATTACATCCATCGTTGATTTAATCTCTTCTTCAAACTCCGGTAGGG
>CM040438.1:18862722-19057751 GCA_022702705.1 Papilionanthe hookeriana x Papilionanthe teres
AAGTTTACCAATTTGGTCGATGGGTGGTCATTAGGTTAAAATTTGACTATTTTGACCAAAATAGGCTTATTGGGGCAATAATTGGACATTAGGTCGAAAATTAATTTTTTGACCAAAATTAAATTCTTGGTTAAAAGTTGAACCATCGAGTCAACTCTGGTCAGCTCATTGGGTCAGAAATTAACCATTTGGACCGAAGTTGATTTTTTAGTCAAAAGTTGACCTATTTGGTCAATGAGTTGGTGATTAGGTCAAGAATTGACCAATTTGACCGAAGATAACTTTTTGGTCAAAAGTTGATATATCGGGTAAATGAGTTGGTTATTTGGTAAAAGATTGACCATTTTGACCAAATTTGACTTTTTGGTCAAAAGTTGACCTACTGGGTCAATGGGTGGACATTAGGTCAAAAATAAACTATTTTGACCAAAATAGATTTTTTGGTCAAAAGTTAACCTATTGGGTCAATGGGTTTGTCATTGGGGCAAGGATTGACCATTCTGAGCAAAGTTGACTTTTTGGTCAGAGATTAACCTATTGGGTCAATAATTGGTCATTAGGTCAAAAATTGACTATTTTGACTAAAATTGAATTTTTGGTCAAATGTTAGTCCATTGGGTCAGCGGTGTGGTCATTTGCTCATAAATTAACCTTTTTGACCAAAGTTGAATTTTTGGTGAAAAGTTAACTTATTTGGTCAATGAGTTGGTAATTTGGTCAAGATTTGACCAGTTTGACCAAAGAAGACATTTTGGTCATAAGTTGACATATTGGGTCAATGTGTTGGTCATTAGCTCAATAATTGTCCATTTTGACCAAAGTTGACTTTTTGGTCAAAAGTTGACCTATTGGGACAATAGGTGGTCATTAGGTTAAAAACTGACTATTTTTACTAAAGTTGACTTTTTGGTCAAAAGTTAACCTATTGGGTCAATGGGTGGTCATTAGGTCAAAAATTAACTATTTTGACCAAAATTGACTTTTTGGTCAAAAGTTGACCTATTTGCTCAATGAGTTGGTCATTGGGTCAAGGATTGATCATTTTGACAAATGTTGACTTTTTATCAAAGGTTGACCTACAGGCTCATTGGGTCAAGGATTGACTATTTTGACCAAAGTTGATTTTTTGGTTAGTGATTGGCTTATTGGGTCTAGGGGTGTAAACGAACCGAACACGAACGAACAGAACAGGTGTTAGTGTTCGGTTTGTTTGAAATTTTTTTTGTTTGTGTTTGGTTCGTGTTCGAAATTGTTCGTGAACTTACTGTTCGTGTTCGGTTCGATTTGTGTGAAATTAGTTCGAATTGTTCGAAATGTTCGATTTTTTCGAAATGTTCGAGTTGTTCGAATCGTTCGAAATGTTCGAATGTTCGAATCGTTCGAATTTTTTATCCTGTTCGAATTGTTCGAATTGTTCGAAATTATTTATTTCTTTATTGTCCTTATATTTTAAAGCTAAAAAGGCATTATTTTTGAGAAAAACATATTGCTAGTAAATTAATTGGCACCATAATACAATAAAAAATTTTGAATTTAAAAACTTTACAAAAATCTTATGAATATCGATAGAAAAAATGAAAATTTACAAAAAAAAATAGAACTTCAATAATAAACTTCCATAAAAGTATTTCTTTGAAGTCCTAAAAAAACTATACAAAAAAAATTTTTAAATTTTGATCTTCTTAGTAGTTCTTCCCCATTGCTCCAAGTCTCAAGTGCAACTATCTCATCATTGTTCTCATCAATCAAATATGCATATCGATAAAAAAATGCATGCTGCAAAAAAAAAATTTACATCAGTTTCTCAAAAAAAAATTTACATCAATTTAGGTGTTAGACACGTAAATAAATAAAAAACAAGTATACTTATAGCCTTTTCATTTTTCAAAAATAATAGTAGCAACAAAAAAACAGAAAGAATTGTGAAAGGAAAAAATAGAACTAACATGATTCCAGGCTTCCAGCTATAATGATTCCAGGATTACAGACTTCCAACAGCTATCAAATTGTTTATTTGCAAAACAAGGATTTCAATTTCTAGCACAGTGATTCATAGCCAAAAACCCACAAAAAACAGGAACAATGCTTTAGTGATATAGAAAAGAAATAATCCAGAAAAAACATTTGCAAAACAGAACTATCAAAATCCAGATAAAACATTTGTAATGCTTATTGTCAAAGGAAAAAACGAACTAACTCGATTCCAGTGCTTCCAAATATAATCATTTGCAAACTAACATGATTCCGAGCTTCAGCCTATAATGATTACAGGATTCCAGTGCTTCCAAAGCAGCTATCAAATTGTTTATTTCCAAAACCGAGATTCCAATTTCCAAATTTCGTTGATCCATAGCCAATAATCCACAGAAAACAGGAACAATGGTTTAGTGATATAGAAAAGAAATAATCCAGAAAAAACATTTTCAAAACAGAACTATCAAATCCAGAAAAAACATTTAAACATGTGTTTGCTTTGCATTTAAATAGGAAAAATGAAGATTAAGGGGCTTAGAAACATTATAACCAAACATTTAAATAGATATTGATTTCCATGCATAGGTTAGCTGCACAACCAACCACACCACATTGACAGCTTAAACAAAAAATTCTAACATCACGAAAAACTTTCATGAGCAGCTTCTCAATGCGTACTCTAACATCACGAGAAAAACCCAAAATGTTTCAAATGTTAATTGCTCCAATGTTACAGAAGAATGAATTTTCTTGACATCATACGTTTGGAAGTTGAATATTAAGAGAATAAACAATATGAATAACTAAAATAAGAGAATAAATAATTTGTATGCCCACAATTACACCCATAAATAATCAGCATAAGTTTGTCCAGCCTGTTAGAAGAAAATCTTAGAAGCAAGTTAGACACAATGATAGCTAACCAAAACAAAACAACATTTGAATAGATGCAATATAAATATTACATTAAAACCTGTCTCACCCAAGCCATCCAAAGAATGCTTGCAGCTCCATGTTGATGTGACCAAACTACAGTCAGAGTTGAGTAAGAAGGATGATTTTGAGGTTAAACAAAAAAACAAAGTCAAACACATAGCTGATCTCATAGCAAATAGCTGATCTCATAGCAAATAGCTAATCTCATAGCAAGAGGAAGCAAGTTAGGTTCACGTTAGCCCCAAGACACCACAAGCCTGCCAAAATAAATAACTACAAATAGGTGATACCACCCAATTGCATATCATTCTACAATTCCTACAAGCACTTATAAAATTTAAACAATTATTTTATGTTTTTTTAAAAGTGAAACACACTTTTCATCCACTGGTGAGATATCAAAGAAGCAAACTGAGCCATGTGAGGAAAAACCAAACAAAAACCAAGCCCCCAATGGGTCAAACCGCAGCCACCAGAAGCCCCAAAAATCTGGGCAAAAAATCCAAAGCCAAGTAACATGAAATACAAAACCAACCTGATGAACTTTTCCCTATTTCTAAAATAAATTCACAAGCTTTCCCCTTTTCTCAAATTATTTTGCATTGCAGGCCTCTCTAGGCCTACCTACAATTTCCAAAAAATGTATGAATATATATATATATATATTACTTGCACAACCAGCTCAAAAAACCAAGCCCTCAATGGGTCAAACCGCGAACCACCGTAAGCCCCAAAAATCTGGGCAAAAAATCCACTATTTTGCATTGCAGGCCTCTCTAGGCCTCCCTACACTTTCCAGAAAAATCATGGCTAGCTAATCGAAACAAGGGAATGCAGGTTGAATACCTTCACCATTTTTTCAGTTCTTCCAAACCTAAGATAGAAATATCCCTCAAATCAATGAAGGTGCAGTATGTAAAATTTGGCATCCATCATTTCCAGAAAAATCAGTGGGCAAGCTGCATCATCATTCTTACATATCAAATGCTGCAACACATTGAGCTTCACAATCACATGACCATAAGTCAACCTCAAGCATCAAGTTAGTCATTCGTAATCACCAAACCAGGGAAGGAGAAGAGGGGGTTAAAAAGCCGTCTCACAAAACCGAAATCAGGGATGTGAGATAGCAGAAACAGCCCATCTCACCAAATTTGGGAGTTGCTGAAGCTCTCTCAGAACTCAGAAGCCCCTAAAACAGCCCTCAATCTGCATTGTATGATAATATGTATGCACAACTTACCATTAAAACAGCCCTCAATCAAAAGTAAAGTAGTGAAAGAATTTTCTAGAATAGAAATAGCAGTGAAAGCAATTTCCAGAATACAAACTTTCCAGAATTCATAGCAGTGAAAGTATTTTCCAGATAAGAACATGCAGTTACAAAAATTATGTAAGATCTCATGCACCGGGTTAGAATAAGATCTCATGCAAAATCCCCAATGAATGGCTGCACCTATAAATAGGTATTGATTTCCATGCATAGGTTATGTGCCAGCCAGCCTGCCAGCCACATTGACATTTTAAAGAAAAAATTCTAACAAAGCCATGTTGATGCAGTTTGGGAGCATAAATGCAGAATTTGGGAGTGTGAGTTGCAATAAAAATCAATCAATAAAACCTATCTAAATTATAAAACCCCATTGAGAGCAGTAATAATAGGGACACCCATCTCAAATCTCAATTATATAATCACTCATGAATTTGCTTCAAAGATAACAAATATAATAAAGCAAAATAAAGCTAAATGAATTTTCCATAACAGATATGGATAAAACAAAACCCCATAAACTTTCATGAGCAGCTCTCAATGCAGACTCTAACATCACAGCAAAACCCAAAATGTTTCAAATGTTAATTGCTCCAATGTTACAGAAGAATGAATTTGCTTGACATCATATGTTTGGAAGTTGAATATTAAGCTTTTCCTCATCGAAGATCTATTTCTGAAAAGAAATAAATAAAGTAAATATTAATATCTTCTATTTTAAATAAGTAAAAATGATATATGTCTAAAATGGTATACTTAATACAAAGATTATCGTTAACGATTTCGCATTTTGTTGACTAGAACGAATCCAACTAGATGCACAAATCAATGCATTAACTGTTTGAGTAGATAAACTACTTTTGTAATCATCCAACACTCTACCGCCTGCACTAAAAGCTGATTCTGAGGCAACCTTGATTATAGGTATCGAAAGAATATCTTGAGCCATAATTGAAAGATGGGGATACTTCAATGTATTCATCTTCCACCAATCGAGCACATCAAAAGTTTCACTAGAACACACAAATAAGCCCTCCTCAAGATATACTAGTAAATCTGGTTTCGATGGTTCGATAGAACCAGAAGCTACTACGAAATCTTGAAACCCAAACATGACGTCAAAATGACTTGAGGAATTTGTAGGATCAACTGCAGATGAGAATCCCTCATTGGAAACATTGCAATCAACAGCATAATCTGCATATATTTCCCACATGACATCTTCAAATGTTTTAAGATTTTGCCCAACCTCATCATGTGAGTATATCTTTGGGAAAGTGTAGCTAATAAATTTTAGCTTTAATCTAGGATCCAGAATTGCTGCAATGGACATAAGAATATTACATCCCCCCCCCCAATATTTATTAAATTTGAGTTGCATACTCATAGTCATATTCCTCATGTAGTAATCTTCTGACAATGACTCCTCATTCAAAATCTTCTTAATATGCAAAACTGCTGGTAAAAATATATTAGAAGTAGGATATAAAGTGCCAGAGATCATCTTTCTAACATTATAGAAAACTGAAAGAAATTTTCTGATCTTCTCATATTTTTCCCATTCTGAATCAACAGGCAACCATTTTTAATTACCATCTCTAATTGCGTAGTGATGAAAGACATTGCGATAAATAAATGCGTACTCTAAGCATGTTAAAAGTCGAGTTCCATCGAGTGGAAACATCAATAGAAAGTGATCTTGTTGTTGCAACGCCTAATTGTTTTGCTACCTCTACGAACTTATGCAATCTTGCCGGAGATTTTTTCAAATATTTCACCGACTCTCTAATGTTGTGGATGATCTCATGAACCTCCTTTAAACCATCTTGTTCCATTATATTTATGATATGTATGCAACATCTTACATGGAAAAAAAAACCACGGAAGTGCAACTTTCCGCGTGATTGAAAATTTGCTTTTAAAGAATTAGCTGCAACGTCATTATTGCTTGCATTATCTAAAGTAATTCTAGATATTTTATCTTGAATCTTCCAGTCAAACAAGCACTCACAAATAGCATCACAAATGTAAGTGCTTGTGTGTGGAGGCTCTAAGTCAATAAAGTTGATAATAATCTTCTTTACCTTCCATGATTCATCGATATAATGTGCAGTCAAGCACATATACTCGATAGTCTGATTGGAGGTCCAACAATTTGCAGTTAATGACACCATGTTTACGATTTAAGTTTCTCTTTCTCGAACTCGTAAACTTTCGTGCAATCTTTTTTGATTGTGTTCCTTGAAACACTTTTAAAGTTAGGATTTAACATTTTTAACAAAATATTGAACCAAGTATGTTCAACCATCAAAAATGGATACTCATGTACAATTATCATGTTCGCAATTACCTCTCTTACGACTTGTTGATCATAATTTTTAGGGTCATAGAAAATAGGAAGCTCTGACTCACCCTGGACTTCTAAAGGCAAGAAGTTCAAAAACTTTTGCCTCTTGTCAATTTGTTGTTGACTCTTTGCTTTTATCTTAGCACAGTCTTTAACATGCCTATGCAGTTGCAAGGTTATACCTGTCTTTAGTTTCAGGATTTTCACCCCACAAGAAATGCATTGAAAATGTGATACTTCAACCCCCTCAGATTTTGATTTAATATCTATAAAATGCTCCCACACAGCTGATTTTCTCTTTCTGCCTTTCGTAGTTTGCACTCGTAAAGATTAGTGCTTCCAACAACCAAATCAATCGTCGAGAAGTATCAACTCCTTCTTCTGTTGCAAGAGGCAATTGTTCGTCATTTGATAGAGATTGAGAATGTTCAACATTTGACAATGTAAAATCTATAAAAAAAAGTATAATAGAACTATTAGTGTTTCTCAAAAGATGGCCATAAACTTGACAATGGTAGCAAAAATTTTGGACTTTTCCAAAGTATAATAGAACAACTCTAGCAACTAATAACATTCCTTTACATACTAACTATGTAACTAATAACATGATAACTAATAACATTCCTTTAGTAATAACATTCCATCACAAAATAAACAAAGCCCATCAACATGTAAATAAACCTTTCAAAGCATCAAATATGACCAACTATATAAACAAATCCGCAAATGAGGTCATGCGAGCTTGCCCAACATCCTCATGTAAATAAGCCTTTCAAAGCATCAAACATGCCCAAATGCCCAAGTAAATAAAAAAAACTAAAATTCTCTTTCTTCTATATAACATAAGATTAAGAATAGAGCACTATAATAAATTCCATCACTAGCAATTGTTTCTCGGTGCATACTGATGCTTAAGATAATATAACTGCTCCCATGAAGTTTCAAAAGAAACACGTACATACCACTCAATTCTTATATATTTACCTATCTAGCCTCCAAAAATTCGAAACACTTGAACCTATCACTTCTGCTATATCAAATTCTCCATATCTCAACTTTATAGCACAAACAAAATTAGTTAATTGGTGATTCATGTACATCTCAACATTTCAAGAGGTATATATGTAATGTAACGAATTGAAGCTATATCAAACCCAAGAGACTTTCATGAGCAGACTTCTCGGAGAAAAATTTCGAAAATATTTCTTCCATTTATAATTCCTTCCATTTATAATTCTTTCATGAGTAGCTCACAGATCTAATTTGTTTTCAATAAAAAATAGAAAAAAAAACCCTAGGCTCTCAATCAGTGACTATGGAAGTAGCGGTTGCTCACAACAGATGCACAACAGCACAAGCCACAAGCCATCCAAGCTACTCCATTGTCACTACTCACTAGCAGAAAGTCAAGCTAAGAGCCGAGTAGCCAACTCACAGAAACTTAAAAAACTAACCAACAATCTGAAGGTACTATGAAATATTACAGAAAATATGCTCAAATTAAATAGATCTAAAAAAAAGTTATAGAAACTTGAGCGAATAGGAGAACCTGAAGTCTGCAGAAGATAAATGAAATATTAAAGATCCAACGCTGACTTCACAAATAGACTTTATAGAAGGCAAATAGGAGTAGAGATTACTAGAGAACGAACATGAACGTACAACCCAAGCTCTCGACTAGAGAAAAAGGAGAGCCGGCGCCCGGCGGAAACCTTGAGCTCTCGAGAGGGGAAAGGAGGCCGAAGTCTCGAACAACGCCGAAGTCCGAACACGTTTACACGGGCTTAGGGTTTGTTTCTTTACTTTGTATATATTAATATATATAAATAATATATTATATTAATTATATAATTTATTTTATATAAGAATATAAGTATATATATATATTAGTATATTACTAATATAATTACATACTATTACTATTATTATTAATTTGTTATATATTATAATTTATAAAATTTAATTTTTTTAATATCATAATTTTTTTATATATAATTATTTTAAATTATTTTATATTTCGAACAATAACGAACCGAACATGAACGAATGCATCACTGTTCGTGTTTGGTTTGTTAAACAATTCGAACAAAAAATATTGTTCGTGTTCGTCTCGTTTACTTATCGAACGAAACGAACATGAACACCTTGACGAACCGAACACTAGTCGTTCGCGAACGACGAGCTCTTTTTACAGCCATAATTGGGTCAACAATTGGTCATTAGGTCAAAAATTTAATATTTTGACCAAAATTGAACTTTTGGTCAAAAGTTGACCTATTGGGTCAATGGGTGGTCAATAAGTCAAAATTGAATATTTTGACCTAAATTGAATTTTTGGTCTATAGTTGACCTTTCGGGTCAATAGGTTTGTCATTCGGTCAAGGATTGACCATTTTGACCAAAGTTGACATTTTGGTCAGAGATTGACTTATTGGGTCAATAATTTGTCATTAGGTCAAAAATTGACAATTTTGACAAAAATTAAATTTTTGGTCAAAAGTTAACCCATTCGGTTAACAGGATTAGTCATTGGGTCAGAAATTGACCATTTTGACCAAAGATGTCTTTTTGGTCAAAAGTTGACCTTTTTGCCAAAATTTAATTTTTGGTCAAATAGTTAAACCATTGGGTCAACGAGTGGTCATTGGGTCAGAAATTGACCATTTTGATCAAAGTTAACTTTTTGGTCAAAAGTTGATATATTTGGTTAAGTAGTTGGTAATTGGGCCAAGAATTGACCATTTTTGACCGAAGATGACTTTTTGGCCAAAGGTTGATATATTGGGTCAAGGGGTTGATCATTGGGTAAAAATTTAACCATTTTGACCAAAGTTGACTTTTTGGTCAAAAGTTGATCTATTGGGTCAATGAGTGGTCATTAGGTCAAAAATTAACAATTTTGACCAAAATTGACTTTTTGGTCAAAAGTTGACCTATCAGGTCAATGGGTTTGTCATTGGGTCAAAGATTGACCATTTTGACTAAAGCGTCTTTTTGGTCGAAGATTGACTTATTGGGACAGTAATTGGTCATTAGGTCAAAAATTGACTATTTTGACCAAAATTGAATTTTTGGTCAAAAGTTGACCTATCGGGTCAATGGGTTTGTCATTGGGTCAAGGATTGACCATTTTGACTAAAGAGACTTTTTGGTCGAAGATTGACTTATTGGGATAGTAATTAGTCATTAGGTCAAAAATATACTATTTTAACTAAAATTGAATTTTTGGTTAAAAGTTAACCTATTGGGTAAACGGGGTGCTCTTCTTTCAGTTAGAAATTGACCATTTTGACCAAAGTTTACTTTTTGGTTAAAAGTTAACCTACTTGGTCAATGAGTTGGTAATTACGTCAAGAAATGACCATCTTGACCAAAAATGATTTTTTGGTCAAAAGTTGATCTATTGGATCAATGGGTTTGTCATTAGGTCAATAATTGACCACTTTGACCAAAGTTGACTTTTTGGTCAAAAGTTGACCTATTGGGTCAAAGGGTGGTCATTAAGTAAAATTAACTATTTTGAAAAATGACTTTTTGATCAAAGGTTAACCTATTAGGTAAATGGGTTCGTTATCGGGTCAAGGAACGACCATTTTGACCAAAGTTGACTTTTTTGGTCAGAGATTAACTTATTGGGTCAATAATTGGTCATTAGGTCAAAAATTGACTATTTTGACCAAAAATGAATTTTTGGTCAAATGTTAGTCCATTGGGTCAACGGGGTGGTCATTGGGTCAGAAATTGACCATTTTGACCAAAGTTGACTTTTAGGTGAAAAGTTGTCCTAATTTGTTCATTGAGTTGGTAATTTGGCTCAAAAATTGACCATTTTGATAAAAGTTGACTTTTTTGTCAAAAGTTGACCTATTGGTTCAATAGGTGGTCATTAGGTCAAAAATTGGCTATTTTGGCCAAAGTTGACTTTTTGGTCAAAAGTTGATCTATTGTGTCAATGGGTGGTCATTAGGTCAAAAATTAACTATTTTGACCATAATTGACTTTTTGGTCAAAAATTGACATATTTGGTCAATGAGTTGTTGATTGGGTCAAGGATTGATCTTTTTGACCAATGTTGACTTTTTGGTCAAAAGTTGAGCTATTGAGTCAATGGATTGGTCATTGGGTCAAGGATTGACCATTTTTATTAAAGTAGATTTTTGGGTCAGTGATTGGCTTATTGGGTCAACAATTGGTCATCTGGTCAAAATTTGAATATTTTGACCAAAATTCACTTTTTAGTCTAAAGCTGACTTATTGGGTCAATTGGTGGTCATTAAGTCAAAATTGAATATTTTATTCGAAATTAACTTTTCAGTCAAAAGTTTACCATATGGGTCAATAGGTTTGTCATTGGGTCAAGGATTGATCTTTTTGACCAATGTTGACTTTTTGGTCAAAAGTTGAGCTATTGAGTCAATGGATTGGTCATTGGGTCAAGGATTGACCATTTTTATTAAAGTAGATTTTTGGGTCAGTGATTGGCTTATTGGGTCAACAATTGGTCATCTAGTCAAAATTTGAATATTTTGACCAAAATTCACTTTTTAATCAAAAGCTGACTTATTGGGTCAATTGGTGGTCATTAAGTCAAAATTGAATATTTTATTCGAAATTGACTTTTCAGTCAAAAGTTTACCATATGGGTCAATAGGTTTGTCATTGGGTCAAGGATTGACCATTTTGACCAATGTTGACTTTTTGGTCAGAGATTGACTTATTGGGTCAAAAATTGGTCACTACGTCAAAATTTGACGATTTTGATCAAAATTGGATTTTTTGTCAAAAGTTAACCCATTGGGTGAACGGGGTGGTCATTGGGTCAGAAATTGACCTTTTTGGCCAGAGATGACTTTTTGGTCAGAAGTTGAACTATTTTGACCGAAATTGAATTTTGGGTCAAAAGTCAACCCATTGGGTCAAAGGGGTGGTCAATGGGTCAGAAATGGACCATTTTGACCAATGTTGACTTTTTGGTCAAAAGTTACCTACTTGGTCAATGAGTTGGTAATTGGGCTAAGAATTGACTTTTTTGACCGATGATGACTTCTTAGCTAAAAGTTGATTTGTTAGGTCATGGGGTTGCTCATTGGGTCAAAAATTAACCATTTTGACCAAAGTTAACTTTTTTGGTCAAAAGTTGACCTATTGGGTTAATGGGTGGTCATTAGGTCAAAAATTGACTATTTTGAGCAAAATTGACTGGTCAAAGTTGACATATTGGTTCAATGGGTTTGTCATTGGGTCAAGGATTGACCATTTTAAATAAAGTTAACTTTTTGGTCAGAGATTGACTTTTTGCGTCAATAATTAGTCATTAGGTCAAAAATTGACTATTTTGACCAAAATTAAATTTTTTGTTAAAAGTTAACCCATTGGGTTAACAGGGTGCTCTTTGGGTCAGAAATTGACCATTTTGACCAAAGTTGACTTTTTGGTTAATAGTTGACCTACTTGGTCAATGAGTTGGTAATTACGTCAAGAAATGGCCATCTTGACCAAAAATGACTTTTTGGTCAAAAGTTGATCTATTGGGTCAATGGGTTGGTCATTGGGTCAATTAGTGACCATTTTGACAAAAGTTGACATTTTGGTCAAAAGTTGACCTTTTGGGTCATTGTGTGGACATTAAGTCAAAAATTGACTATTTTGACCAAAATTGACTTTTTGGTCAAAAGTTAACCTATTAGTTCAATGGGTTTATCTTTGGGTCATGGTTTGACCATTTTCACCAAAGTTGACTTTTTGGTCAGAGATTAACTTGTTTGGTCAATAATTAGTCATTATGACTTTTTGGTCAAAAGTTGATCTATTGGGTCAATGGGTTGGTTATTGGGTAAAAAATTGACCATTTTGACCAAAGTTGATTTTTTGTTCAAAAGTTGACTTTTTGGGCCAATGGGTTGGTCACTTAGTCAAAAATTAACTATTTTAACTAAAATTGACTTTTTGGTCAAAAGTGGATCTATTGGGCAGTGAGTTGGTCATTGGGTCAAGGATTTACCATTTTGACCAAAGTTGACATTTTGGTCAAAAGTTGACCTATTGGGTAAATGGGTTTGTCATTGAGTCAAGGATTGACCATTATGACCAAAGTTGACTTTTTGGTCAGAGATTGACTTATTGGGTCAATAATTGGTCATTAGGTCAAAAATTGACTATTTTGACCAAAATTGACTTTTTGTTCAAAAGTTGACTTATTGGGTCAATGCGTTGGTCATTGGGTCAAGAATTGACCATTTTGACTAAAGTTAACTTTTTGGTCAAAAGTTGACCTATTGGGTCAATGGCTTGGTCATTGGGTCAATGGCTTGGTCATTTTAACCATAGTTGACTTTTTGGTCAAAAGTTAACCTATTTGGTCAATAGGTGGTCATTAGGTCAAAATTTGACTATTTTGACCAAAGTTAACCTATTGGGTCAACGGGTTGGTCATTGGGCCAAGGCTTGACCATTTCGACCAAAGTTTACTTTTTGGTCAAAAGTTCACCTATTGGGTCAATGGGTTGGTCATTGGGTCAAAAATTATCCATTTTCACGAAAATTGACTTTTGGGTTAAAACTTGATCGATTGGGTCAATGGGTTTGTCATTGGGTCAAAGATAAACCATTTTGACCAAAGTTGACTTTTTCGTCAGAGATTGGCTTACAGGGTCAATAATTGGTCATTAGGTCAACAATTGACTATTTTTGCTAAAATTAACTTTTTGGTCAAAAGTTGACCTATTGGGTCAATGGGTTGGTTATTGGGTTAAGGATTCACTATTTTAACAAAAATTGACTTCTGGGTCAATTGACCTATTGGGTCGATGGGTTGGTCATTGGGTCAAAGATTAGTCGTTAGGTCAAAAATTAATTTTTTTGACCAAAATTAAATTTTTGGTCACAAGTTGAACCATTGAGTCAACGGGGTCTTCATAGGGTCGGAAATTAACCATTTGGACCGAAGTTGACTTTTTAGACAAAAGTTGACCTATTTGGACAATGAGTTGGTGATTGGGTCAAGAATTGACCATTTTGACAGAAGATGACTTTTTGGTTAAAATTAATCTATTAGGTCACTGGGTTGGTCATTTGGTCAAAAATTGACCATTTTTACCAAACTTTAGTTTTTGGTCAAGTTGACCTGTTGGGTCAAAAGGTGGTCATTAGGTCAAAAATTGACTATTTTCGGCGCAAAGTTGATTTTTGGTCAAAAGCTGACTCTATTCAATCAATTGGTGGTCATTAGGTGAAAAATTAACTATTTAGATCAAAATTGACTTTTTGGTCAAAAATTGACCTATTTGGTCAATGAGTTGGTCATTCGGTCAAGGAATGATTATTCTGGCCAATGTTGACTTTTTGCTCAAAAGTTGACCTATTAGGTCATGGATTGACCATTATGACCAAAGTTGATTTTTGGTCAGTGACTGCCTTATTGGGTCAACTATTGGTCATTAGGTCGAAAATTGAACATTTTGACCAAAATTGACTTTTTGGTCAATAGTTGACCTATTAGGTCAATCGGTGGTCATTAAGTCAAAATTGAATATTTTGACTGAAATTGACTTTTTGGTCATAAGTTGACCTATTGGGTCAATAGGTTTGTTATCGGGTCAAAGATTGACCATTTTGACCAAAGGTGACTTTTTGGTCAGAGATTTACTTATTGGGTCAATAATTTGTTAGTGGGTAAAAAATTGACAATTTTGACCAAAATTGGATTTTTGGTCAAAAGTTAACCCATTGGGTTAATGGGGTGGTCATTGGGTTAGAAATTGACAATTTTGACTAAATATGACTTTTTGGTCAAACGTTGACCTATTTTGACATAAATTGAATTTTTGGTCAAAAGTTAACTCATTGAGTGAACGGGGTGGTCATTGGGTCAAAAATTGACCATTTTGACCAAAGTTGATTTTTTGGGCAAAAGTTGACCTACTTGATCAATGAGTTAGTAATTAGGCCTAGAAAATTGACCATTTTGACCGAAGATGACTTTTTGGCTAAAAGTTGATCTATTGGGTCAAGGGGTTGGTCATTGGGTCAAAAATTAACCATTTTGACCAAAGTTGACTTTTTGGTCAAAAGTTGACCTATAGGGTCACTGGGTGGTCATTAGGTAAAAAATTGACTATTTTGACCAAAATTGACTTTTTGGTCAAAAGTTGACCTATTGGGTCATGGGTTTGTCATTGGGTCAAGGATTGACCATTTTGACTAAAGTTTGATTTTTTTGATCGGAGATTGACTTTTTGGGTCAATAATTGGTCATTAGGTCAAAAATTGACTATTTTGACCAAAATTTAATTTTTGGTTAAAAGTTAACCCATTGGGTCAACATGGTGGTCATTTGGTCAGAAATTGACCATTTTGACCACAGTTGACTTTTTGGTCAAAAGTTGACCCCTTAGGTCAATGGGTGGTCATTATGTCAAAATTTGATTATTTTGACCAAAGTTGACTTTTTGGTCAACAGTTGAACAATTGGATCAATGGGTGGTTATTAGGTCAAAAATTAACTATTTTGACCAAAATTGACTTTCTGGCCAAGAGTCGACCTATTGGGTCGATGGGTTTATCATTGAGTCAAGAATCGACCATTTTGACTAAAGTTAACTTTTTGGTCAGAGATTGACGTATTGGGTCAATAATTGGTCATTGATTCAAAAATTGATTATTTTGGTCATCAGGTCCAAAATTGACTATTTTCACCAAAATTGATTTTTTTGTCAAAAGTTAATAACCCATTGGTCAATCGAGAGGTCATCGGTCGGAAATCGACCATTTCGACTAAAGTCGACTTTTTGGTCAAAAGTCGACCTATTTGGCAATTGAGTTGGTAATCGGGTCAAGAATCGACCATTTTGATCAAAGATGACTTTTTGGTTAAAAGTTAATCCATTGGGTCAATGGTCGGTCATTGGGTCAAGAATTGACCATTTCGACCAAACTCGACTTTTGGTCAAAAGTTGACCCATTAGTGAATGGGTCGATCATCGGTCAAATATCGACCATTTCGACCAAAGTCGACCTTTTAGTCAAAAGTCGCATATCGGGTCAATGGGTGATCATTAGGTCAAAAATCGACAATTTCGATCAAAATTGATTTTTGGTCAAAAGTCGATTTATCGGGCCAATGGGTTCATCATTCGGTCAAGGATCGACCATTCTGACCAAAGTTGACTTTTTGGTCAGAGATTGACTTATTGGGTTAATAATTGGTCATTAGGTCAAAATTGACCTTTTTGACCAAAATTGAATTTTTAGTCAAAAGTTAACCCAATGGTTCAACGGGGTGCTCATTGGGTCAGAAATTTAATATTTTGACCAAAGTTGACTTTTTGGTCAAAATTTGACCTATTTGGTTAATGAGTTGGTAATTGAGTCAAGAATTGACCATTTTGACCAAAGTTGACTTTTTGGTCAAAAGTTGACCTATTGGGTCAGTGGGTTTTCATTAGGTCAAAAATTGACTATTTCGACCAAAATTGACTGTTTGGTCAAAGTTGACGTATTGGGTCAATAATTGCTCATTAATTCAAAAATTGATTATTTTGGTCATTAGGTCAAAAACTGACTATTTTGCCCAAAATTAAATTTTTGCTCAAAAGTTGATCCATTGGGTTATCGGGGTGCTCATTGAGTCAGAAATTGACCATTTTGACCAAAGTTGACTTTTTGGTCAAAAGTTGACCTATTTGGTCAATGAGTTGCTAATTGCGTGAAGAACTGACCATCTTGACCAAAGATGACTTTTTGGTCAAAAGTTGATCTACTGGGTGAATGGGTTGCGTAATCGGGTAAAAAATCGACCATTTCGACCAAAGTCGACTTATTGGTCAAAAGTTAACTTATTGGGTCAATCAGCGGTCATTAAGTAAAAAATCGACTATTTCGACCAAAATTGACTTTTTGGTCAAAAGCTGACCTATTGAGTCAATGAGTTTGTCATTAGGTCAAGTATTGACCAATTCGACCAAAATTTACTTTTTGGTCAGAGATTAACTTATTCGGTCAATAATTAGTCATTTGGAAAAAAATTGATCTTTTTGACCAAAGTTGAATTCTAGTCAGAAATTTACCATTTTGACCAAAGTTGACTTTTTAGTGAAAAGTTGACCTATTTGGTCAATGAGTTGGTAATTTGGTCAAGATATTACCATTTTGATAAAAGATGACTTTTTGGTCAAAAGTTGACTTATTGGGTCATTACGTTGGTCATTGGCTCAAAAATTTACCAAAGTTGACTTTTTGGTCAAAAGTTAACTTATTGGGTCAATAGGTGGTCATTAGGTCAAAAATTGACTATTTTAACCAAAGTCGATTTTTGTCAAAAGTCGACTTAATGAGTCAATGGGTGGTCATTCGGTCAAAAATTAACAATTTTCGACCAAAATTGATTTCTTGGGTTAAAAAGTCGATTTATTCGGTCAATGAGTTGGTAATTAGGTCAAGGATTGATCATTCTCGCTAACGTTGACTTTTGGTCAAAAGATGACCTATCGGGTCGATAAGTCGGTCATTTGATCAAGGATCGACTCATTTCGACCAAAGTCGATTTTTTGTCGCTGATTAACTTTATTGGGTCACCAATCGGTCATTAGGTCAAAAATTGAATATTTTGACCAAAATTGACTTTTTGGACAAAAGTTAACCTATAGGGTTAATGGGTGGTCAATATGTGAAAATTGACTATTTTGACTGAAATTGACTTTTTGGTCGAAAAGTCAATCTATTCGGGTCAATATGATTGTCATCGGGTCAAGGATTGACCATTTTGACCAAAGTTCGACTTTTTGGTCGAGATTGACTTATTGGGTCAATTATAGGTCACTTGGTCAAAAATTGACAATTGTTGGTCAATAGTTGATGTATTGGGTCAATGGGTGGTCATTAGGTCAACAATTGATTATTTTGGCCAAAATTGACTTTTTGTTCAAATGTTGACCTATTGGGTCAATGGGTTTGTCATTGGGTCAAGGATTGACCATTTTGACTAAAGTTGACTTTATGGTCGGAGAATGACTTATTGGGCCAATATTTGGTCATCGGGTCAAAAAATCTGACTAATTTTCGACTAAAATTGAATTTTAGTTAAAAGTTATCCTTTTAGGTTAACGGAGCGGTCATCGGCAAGAAATCGACCATTTTGACCAAAGTTGACTTGTTGGTCAAAAGTCGACCTATTGGGTAAATGGGTGGTCATTAGGTCAAAATTCGATTATTTCGACCAAAGTTGACTTTATGGTCAAAAGTCGACCAATTTTGTCAATGATTTCGCAATCGGGTCAAGAATCGACCATTTTGACCGAAGATGACTTTTTGGACAAAAGTTGAACTATTGGGTCAATGGGTTGGTCATTGGGTAAAAAATTGACCATATTGACCAAAGTTGACTTTTTGGTCAAAAGTTGCCTCTTGGGTCAATGGGTTGGTCACTGTAAAAAATTTATTATTTTGAATAAATTGACTTTTTGGTCAAAAGTAAATCTATTGGGCAGTGAGTTGGTCATTTGGTCAATGATTTACCATTTTGGTCAAAGTTGGCATTTGGTTCAAAAGTTAAACTATTGGGTCAATGGATTGGTCATTTGGTCAAGGATTGACCATTATGACTTAATTTGACTTTTGGTCGAGATCGACTTATCAGGTCAATAATTGGTCATTTGGTCAAAAATCGACTATTTTGACCAAAATTGACTTTTTGTTCAAAAGTTGACTTATCGAGTCAATGCGTTGGTCATCAGGCCAAGAATCGACCATTTTGACCAAAGTATACTTTTTGGTCAAAAGTTTACCTATCAGGGTCAATGGATTGGTCATTTGGTCAAAAATTAACCATTTTGACCAAAGTTGACTTTTTGGTCAAAAGTTAACCTATTTGGTTAATGGGTGGTCATTAGGTTAAAATTTGACTATTTTGAGCAAAATTGACTTTTTGGTT
Source organism: Papilionanthe hookeriana x Papilionanthe teres (assembly GCA_022702705.1). Lineage (NCBI taxonomy): Eukaryota > Viridiplantae > Streptophyta > Magnoliopsida > Asparagales > Orchidaceae > Papilionanthe > Papilionanthe hookeriana x Papilionanthe teres. Next base: position 18,881,176 of record CM040438.1, read on the forward strand.
AAAAGTTGGCCTATTGGGTAAAAGGGTTGGTCATTAGGCTAAGATTTGACCGTTTTGACCAAAGTTTACTTTTTGGTCAAAAGTTTACCTATTGGCTCAATGGGTTGGTCATTGGGTCAGAAATTTTCCATTTTGACTAAAGTTGACTTTTTTGTCAAAACTTGACCGATTAGGTCAATGGGTTTGTCATTGAGTCAAAGATTAACCATTTTAACCAAAGTTGACTTTTTGGTCAGAGATTGGCTTACTGGGTTAATATTTGGTCATTAGGTCAAAAATTGACCAAAGTCAAAAGTTGACTTTTTGGTTAGAAATTTAATTTTTGGTCAAAAGTTGAACCATTGGGTCAACCGGGTGGTCATTGGGTCAGAAATTAACCATTTGGACCAATGTTGATTTTTTAGTCAAAGTTGACCCATATGGTCAATGAGTTGGTGATTGGGTCAAGAATTGGCCATTTTGACCAAAGATGACTTTTGGGTCAAAAGTTGATTTATTGGGTCAATGAGTTGGTCATTGGGTCAAAAATGGACCATTTTGACCAAAGTTGACTTTTTGGTCAAAAGTTGACCTATTGGGTCAATAAGTGTTTATTACGTCAAAATCGACTATTTTGGCCAAAGTCGACTTTTCGGTCAAAAGTCGGCTTATTGGGTCAATGGGTGAACATTAGGTAAAAAATTAACTATTTTAATAAAAATTGACTTTTTGGTCAAAAATTGACCTATTTGGTCAATGAGTTGTCATTGGGTCAAGGATTGATCATTTTGACCAATGTTCACTTTTTAGTCAAAAGTTGACCTATTGGGTCAATGGGTTGGTCATTGGGTCAAGGATTGACCATTTTTATTAAAGTTGATTTTTTGGTCAATGATTGGCTTATTGGGTCAACAATTGGACATTAGGTCAAAAATTGAATATTTTGACAAAAATTGAATATTTTGACCAAAGTTGACCTATTGGGTCAACTGATAGTCAATAAGTCAAAATTAAAAATTTTGACCGAAATTGAATTTTTGGTCAAAAGTTGACCTATTGGGTCAAAAGGTTTGTCATTAGGTCAAGGATTAACCTTTTTGACCAAAGTTGACTTTTTGGACGAGATTGACTTATTGGGTCAATAATTAGCCCATTAGTGTCAAAATTTGACTAATTTTGATCAAAATCGATTTTTGGTCAAAAGTTAACACTATTGGTCAACTGAGGTGGTCATTGGGTCGAGAATTGACCATTTTGACCAAAGATGACTTTTTGTGTTAAAAGTCAATTCTATTTTGATCAAAATTGAATTTTTTGTCAAAAATTAACCCATTGGGTGAATGGAGTGGTCATTAGGTCGAAATCGACCATTTTTAACCAAAGTCGAATTTTTGGTCAAAAGTTAACCTATTTGGTCAATAAGTTGGTAAATAGGCCAAGAATTGACCATTTTGACCGAAGATGACTTTTTGGGCAAAATTTGATCTATTGGGTCATGGGGTTAGTCATTGGGTCAAAAATTAACAATTTTGACCAAAGTCTTTTTGTTCAAAAGTTTACCTATTAGGTCAACGGGTGGTCATTAGGTCAAAAATTGACTATTTTGACTAAAATTGACTTTTTGGTCGAAAGTTTACCTATCGGGTCATCGAGTTTGTCATTGGGTCAAGAATCGATCATTTTTAATAAAGTTGTCTTTTTGGTCGGAATTGACTTATTGGGTCAATAATCGGTCATTAGGTCAAATATTAACTATTTTGACCAAAATCGAATTTTGGTGAAAAGTTAACCTATTGGGTCAATCGAGCTGGTCATTGGGTCCGAGAATTGACCATTTTGACCAAAGTTGACTTTTTGTTCAAAGGTTGACCTATTGGGTCAATGGGTGGTCATTAGGTCAAAATATAACAATTTTAACCAAAGTTGGCTTTTTGGTCAAAAGTTGACCAATTTGATCAATGGGTGGTTATTAGGTAAAAAACTAATTATTTTGACCAAAATTGACTTTTTGGTCAAAGGTTAACCTATTGGGTCAATGGATTTATCATTGGGTTAGGGATCGACCATTTTGACGAAAGTTGACTTTTTGGTCAGAGATTGACTTAATTGGGTCAATAATTGGTCATTAAATCAAAAATTGACTATTTTGGTCATCAGGTCAAAAATTGACTATTTTGACCAAAATTGAATTTTTGGTCAAAAGTTAACCCGTTCGGTCAATGGGCTGGTCATTGGGTCAGAAATTTACGATTTTGTCAAAAGTTGACTTTTTGGTTAAAAGTTGACCTATTTGGTCAAAAGTTGACCTATTTGGTCAATGAGTTGGTACTTGGGTCAAGAATTGACCTTTTTGACCAAAGATGTCTTTTTGGTCAAAAGTTGATTTGTTGGGTCAATGGGTTGGTCATTGGGTCAAAAATTGACCATTTTGACCCAAGTTGACTTTTTGGTCAAATGTTTTCCTATTAGGTCAATGGGTTGGTCATGGGGTCAAAAATTGACCTTTTTTTTACCAAAGTTGACCTTTTGGTCAAAAGTTTACCTACTGGGTCAATGGGTGGTCATTAAGTCAAAAATTGACTATTCTGACCAAAATTGATTTTTTTGTTCAAAAGTTGAATTATTGGGTCAATGGATTTGTCATTGGGTGAAGGATTTAGCATTCTGACCAAAGTTGACTTTTTGGTCAGAGATTGACTTATTAGGTCAATAATTTGTCATTAGGTCAAAAATTGACCTTTTTGACCAAAATTGAATTTTTGGTCAAACGTTAACCCAATGGGTCAATGGGGTGGTCATTGGGTCAAAAATTCACCATTTTGACAAAATCTGACTTTTTGGTCAAAAGTTGACATATTTGGCCAATGAGTTGGTAATTGGGTCAAGAATTGACCATTTTGACCAAAGAGTTGATTTTTTTTGTCAAAAGTTGACCTATTGGGTCAATGGGTGCTCATTAGTTAAAAATCGACTACTTCGACCAAAATTGACTTTTTGATTAAAAGTCGACCTATTGGTTCGGTGGGTTATCATCGTGGTCAAGGATCGACCATTTTGACCAAAGTCGACTTTTTGGTCAAAGATTGATTTTTGGGTCAATAATCGGTCATTAATTCAAAAATAATTTTTTCGGTTATTAGGTCAAAATCGACTATTTTAACCAAAATTAAATTTTTAGTCGAAAGTCGATACATTGGGTCAACGAGGTGCTCATTGGGTCAGAAACTGATCATTTTGACCAATGTTGACTTTTTGGTCAAAAGTTATCCTATTTTGTCAATGAGTTGGTAATTGCGTAAGAACTGACCATCTTGACCAAAGATGACTTTTGGTCAAAGGTTGATTTATTGGGTGAATGGGTTGGTAATTGGGTCAAAAATTGACTATTTTGACAAAAGTTGTCTTTTTGGTCAAAAGTTAACCTATTGGGTCAATGGGTGGTAAATAAGTCAAAAATTGACTATTTTGACCAAAATTTACTTTTTGGTCAAAAGTTGACCTATTGGGTTAATGGGTTTATCATTCGGTCAACGATTGACTATTTTGACTAAAGTTGACTTTTTTGTCAGAGATTAACTTATTGTGTCAATAATTGGTCATTAGGTCAAAAATTGACTATTTTGACCAAAATTGAATTTTTGGTCAAATGTTAGTCCATTGGTGCCACGGGGTGGTCATTGGGTCAGAAATTGACCCTTTTGACTAAAATTGACTTTTTGGTGAAAAGTTAACCTATTTGGTCAATGAGTTCGTAATTTGGTCAAGATTTGACCATTTTGACCAAAGATGACTTTTTGCTCGAAAGTTTACCTATTGGGTCAATGTGTTGGTCATTGACTTAAAAATTGACCATTTTGACCAAAGTTTACTTTTTAGTCAAAAGCTGACCTATTGGGTCAACAGGTGGTCATTAGGTTAAAAATTGACTATTTTAACCAAAGTTGACTTTTTGGTCAAAAGTTGACCTATGGGTCAATGGTGGTCATTAGGTCAAAAGTATCAATTTCGACCAAAATTGACTTTTTGGTTAACCTATTTGGTCAATGAGTTGGTCATTAGGTTAAGGATTGATCATTTTGACCAATGTTGACCTTTTCGGTCAACGGTCGATCTATTTGGTCAATGTGTTAGTCATCAGGGTCAAGGATCGTATTTCGACCAAAATTGATTTTTGGTTAGTAGATCGACTTACTCGGGTCAACAATCGGTCATTAGGTCAAAAATTAGATATTTTGACCAAAATCGACTTTTTGGTCAAAAATCGACTAATCGGGCCAATGTGTGGTCATTAAGTCAAAATCGAACATTTCGACCGAAATTGACTTTTCGTCAAAAGTCGACCTATTAGGTCAATAAGTTCGTCATCGGGTCAAGAATCGACCATTTCGACCTAAGTGGACTTTTTTGTCGAAGATCGACTTATTGGGTCAATAATATCGGTCACTTATGTCAAAAATTAATAATTTTGACCAAAATTAAATTTTTGGTCAAAAGTTAACCCATTGGGTTAACGGGGTGGTCATAAGGTCAGAAATTGACCATTTTGACCAAAGATGACTTTTTGGTCAAAAGTTGACCTATTTTGACCAAAATTAAATTTTTGGTCAAAAGTTAACTAATTGGGTCAACGAGGTGGTCATAAGGTCAGAAATTGACCATTTTGACCAATGTTGATATTTTGGTCAAAAGTCGACCTATTTGGTCATTCGAGTTGATAATAAGGCTAATGATCGACCATTTTCGACCGAAGATGACTTTTCGATTAAGAGTCGATATATTTGCTTAAGGGGTTGGTCATTAGGTAAAAAGTTAACCATTTTGACCAAAGTTGACTTTTTGGTCAAAGTTGACATATTGGGTCAATGGGTGATCATTAGGTCAAAATTTGACTATTTTGACCAAAGTTGACTTTTGGTCAAAAGTCGACCAATTTGGTCAATGAGTCAGTAATCGGGTCAAGAATCGACCATTTCGACCGAAGATAACTGTTTAATCAAAAGTCGATCTATTGGGTCAATGAGTCGGTCATCGGGTCAAAAATCGACCATTTTAACCAAAGTCAATTTTTGGTCAAAAGTCGACTTATCGGGTCATCGTTAGTCACTAAGTCAAAAATTAACTATTTTGACTAAAATGGAATTTTTGGTCAAAAGTCGATCTATTGGGCAGTGAGTTAGTTATTGGGTCAAGGATTTACCATTTTGACCAAAGTTGATATTTTGGTCAAAAGTTAACCTATTGGGTCGTTAGGTTTGTCATTGGGTCAAGGATTGACCATTATGACCAATGTTGACTTTTTGGTCAAAGATCGACTTACTCGGGTCAATAATTGTGTCCTTAGGTCAAAAATCGACTATTTTGACCAAAATCGACTTTTTATTCAAAAGTCGACTTATTGGGTCAATGTGTCAGTCATCGGGTCAAGAATCGACTATTTCGACCAAAGTCGACTTTTTGGTCAAAAGTGAACCTATTTGGTCAATGAGTGTCATTATGTCAAAATTCGACACTTTCGACTAAAATCGACCTTTTGATCAAAAGTCGACCTATTGGGTCAATGGGTTAGTCATTGGACCAAGGTTCGACCATTTTGATCAAAGTTTACTTTTTGGTCAAAAGTTCACCTATTAGGTCAATGGTTCAGTCATCAGGTCGAAATTGTCAATTCTGACCAAAGTTGACTTTTTGGTTAAAACTTGACCGATTGGTTCAATGGGTTTGTCATTGGGTCAAAGATTTACCATTTTAACCAAAGTTGACTTTTTCAGAGATTGACTTACTGGGTCAATATTTGGTCATTAGGTCAAAAATTAACCTTTTTGACCAAAATTAACTTTTTGGTCAAAAGTTGACCTATTGGGTCAATGGGTTGGTTATTGGGTCAAGGATTGACCATTTTAACCAAAGTTGACTTTTGGTCAAATGTTAACCTATTGGGTCAATGTGTTGGTCTTTGAGTCAAAGATTGACATTTTAACCAAATTAGACTTTTTGGTCAAAAGTAGACCTATTGGGTCAATGAGTTAGTCATTGGGTCAAAGATTGACCATTTTGACCAAAGTTGACTTTTTGGTCAGTGATTAACTTAATGGGTCAATAAATGATCATTAAGTCAAAAATTGATTTTTTGACCAAAATTAAATTTTTGATCAAACATTGAACCATTGGGTCAACGTGGTGGTCATTGAGTCAGAAATTAACCATTTGTACTGAAGTAGATTTTTGAGTTAAAAGTTGACCTATTTTGTCAATGAGTTCGTGATTGGGTCTAGAATTGACCATTTTGACCGAAGATACCTTTTTGGTCAAAAGTTAATTTATTGGGTCAATGAGTTGGTCATTGGGTTAAAAATTGACCATTTTGACCAAAGTTGACTTTTTGGTCAAAAGTTGACCTATTGGGTCAATGGGTGGTTATTAGGTCAAAAATTGACAATTTTGACCAAAATTAACTTTTTGGTTAAAAGTTGAGCTATTGGGTTAATGGGTTTGTCATTGGGTCAAGGATTGACCATTTTGACCAAAGTTGACTTTTTTGTTAGAGATTAACTTAGTGGGTCAATAATTGTTCTTTAGGTGAAAAAATGAATTTTTGGTCAAATGTTAGTCCATTGGGTCAACTGGCAGTGTCATTGGGTCGTAAATTAACCATTTTGACCAAAGTTGACTTTTGTGTGAAAAGTTGACCAATTTGGTCAATGTGTTGGTGATTTGGTCAAGATTTTGACCATTTTGACCAAAGATAACTTTTTGGTCAAAAGTTAGCGTATTGGTTCAATGTGCTGGTCATTGGCTCAAAAATTGACCATTTTGACCAAAGTTGACTTCTTGGTTAAAAGTTGACCTATTGGCTCAATTGGTGGTCATTAGGTCAAAAATTGACCATTTTGACCAAAGTTGACTTTTTGGTCAAAAGTTGACATTTTGGGTCAATTGGTGGTCATTAGGTCAAAATTTGACTATTTTGACCAATGTTAGCTTTTTGGTCAAAAGTTGACAAATTGGGTCAATGGGTGTTTTTTAGGTCAAAAATTAATTATTTTGACCAAAATTGACTTTTTGCTCAAAAGTTAACCTATTGGATCAATGGGTTTGTCATTGGGTCAAAAATTGGTCATTACGTCAAAAATTGACTATTTTGACCAAAATTTACTTTTTGGTCAAAAGTTGTCCTAATGGGTCGATGGGTTTGTCATTGGGTCAAGGATTAACCATTTTGACCAAAGTTTACTTTTTCGTCAGAGATTGACTTATTGGGTTAATAATTGTCTATTAATTCAAAATTTAATTATTTTGGCCATCACGTAAAAAATTACCTATTTTGACCAAAATAGAATTTTTTGTGAACAGTTATACCATTGGGTCAACGGCGTGGTCATTGGTTCAGAAATTGACCATTTTGACAAAAGTTGACCTTTTGGTCAAAAGTTGACCTATTTGATCAATGAGTTGGTAATTGGGTCAAGAATTGGCCATTTTGACAGAAGATGACTTTTGGTCAAAAGTCGACCTATCGGGTCAATCGATTTAGTCATTGGGTCAAAATCGATCATTTTGACCAAAGTCGACCTTTTGGTCAAAAGTCAATCTATTCGGTCAATGGGCGGTCAATAGATCAAAAATCGACTATTTTGACCAAAATTGATTTTTGGTCAAAAGTCGACTTATCGGGTCGATGGGTTAGTCATTGGGTCAAAGATCGACCATTCCGACCAAAGATGACTTTTGAGTCGAGATCGACTTATTGGGTCAATGATCGGCATTAGGTAAACAATTGAACTTTTTGACCAAAATTTAATTTTTAGTCAAAAGTTAACCCAATGGGTCAAAGGGGTGCTCATTGGGTCAGAAATTCACCATTTTGACCAAAGTTGACTTTTTGGTCAAAATTTGACCTATTTGGCAAATGAGTTGGTAATTGCGTCACGAATTGACCATTTTGACCAAAGTTGACTTTTCGTCAAAAGTCGACTCTATCGGGTCAAGGGTGCTCATTAGGTCAAAAATTGACTTCTTCGACCAAAATTGACTTTTTGGTCGAAAGTTGAGCTATTGGGTCAATTGTTTGTCATTAGGTCAAGGATTGACCATTTTGACCAAAGTTTACGTTTTGGTCAAAGATTAACTTATTGGGTCAATAATTGGTCATTAATTCAAAAATTGATTCTTTTAGTCATTAGGTCAAAAACAAACTATTTTGACCAAAATTAAATTTTTTGTCAAAAGTTGATCCATTGGGTCAACGGGGTGCTCATTGGGTCAGAAATTGACCATTTTGACCAAAGTTGACTTTTGGTCAAAAGTTGACCTATTTCGGTCAATGAGTTAGTAATTGCATCGAAGAATCTGAACATCTTCACCAAAGATGACTTTTTGGTCAAAATTGATCTATCGGGTGAATGGGTTCGGTAATCGGGTCAAAAATCGACCATTTTCGACCAAAGTCGACTTCTCGGTTAAAAGTCGACCTATCGGGTCAATTGGCAGTCATTAGGTCAAAAATTGATCATTTTGACCAAAGTCGATTTTTGGTCAAAAGTCGACTTATCGGGTCAATGGGTGGTCATTAGGTCAAAAATTAACAATTTTGATCAAAATTGACTTTTTGGTAAAAAATTGACCTATTTGGTCAATGAGTCGGTCATTGGGTCAAGGATCGATTATTTCGACCAATGTCGACCTTTTCGTCGAAAGTCGACGTATCGGGTCAATCGGGTCGGTCATCGGGTCAAGTATCGACTCATTACGACCAAAGTTAATTTTTTTGTCGAGTGATCGGCTTATTGGGTCAACAATTGGTCATTAGGTCAAAATCGAATATTTTGACCAAAATTGACTTTTTGGTCGAAAAGTCGATCTATTGGGTCAATTGGTGGTCTTTAAGTCAAAATTGAATATTTTGATCGAAATCGACTTTTCGTCAAAAGTCGACCTATCGGGTCAATAATTAGTCACTATGCTCAAAAATTGACAATTTTGACCAAAATTGGATTTTTGCTCGAAAGTTAACCCATTGGGTCAATGGGTGGTCATTGGGTCAGAAATTGACCATTTTGACCAAAGATGACTTTTTGGTCCAAAATTGACCAATTTTGACCAAAATTGAATTTTTGGTCAAAAGTTAACCCATTGGGTGAACGGGGTGGTCATTGGGTCAAAAATTGACCATTTTAACCAATGTTGACTTTTTGGTCAAAAGTTGAACTATTTGGTCAATGAGTTGGTAAGGGCAAGAATTGACCATTTTTACCGAAGATGACTTTTTGGCCAAAAGTTGATCTTGGGTCAAGGGGTTGGTCATTGGGTAAAAAATTAACCATTTTAACTAAAGTTGAGTTTTTGTTCAAAAGTTGACCTATTGGGTCAATGGGTGGTCATTAGGTCAAAAATTGACTATTTTAAACAAAATTAACTTTTTGTTCAAAAGTTGACCTATTGGGTAAATGGGTTTGTCATTTTGTCAAGGAAAGACCATTTTGAGTAAAGTTTGAATTTTTGGTCGGAGATTATTTATTGGGTCAATAATTGGTCATTAGGTCAAAAATTGACTATTTTGACCAAAATTGAATTTTTGGTTAAAAGTTAACCTATCGAGTGAACGGGTGGTCATTAGGTCGAAATCGACCATTTCGACGAAAGTTGACTTTTTAGTCAAACGTCGACCTCTTCGGTCAACGGCGGACATTAGCCAAAATTTGACTATTTTGACCAAAGTCGATTTTTGGTTAAAAGTTGACCAATTGGGTCAATGGGTGGTTATTAGGTCAATAATTAACTATTTTGACAAAAATTGACTTTTTGGTCAAAAGTTGACCTTTTGGGTTAATGGGTTTGTCATTGGGTCAATAATTGGTCATTAGGTCAATAATTGACTATTTTGACCAAAATTGACTTTTTGGTCCAAGAGTTGTCCTATCGGGTCAATGGGCTCATTATCGGGTCAAAGATCGACCATTTCGACCAATGTTGACTCATAATTGATCATTAATTCAAAAATTGACTATTTTGGCCATCACTTCAAAAATTGACTATTTTGACCAGAATTAATTTTTTGGTGAACAGTTAACCCATTGGGTCAAAGGAGTGGTCATTGTGTCAGAAATTGACTATTTTGACTAAAGTTGACTTTTTGGTCTAAAGTTGACCTATTTGGTCAATGAGTTAGTAATTGGGTCAAGAATTGACCATTTTGACCGAAGATGACTTTTTGGTCAAAAGTTGACCTATTGGGTCAATGGGTCAAAAATTGATCATTTTGACTAAAGTTGACCTTTTGGTCAAAAGTTGACCTATTTGGTCAATGGGTGGTCATTAGGTCAAAAATTGACTATTTTGACCAACATTGATTTTTTGGGTCAAAAGTTGACATATTGGGTCAATGGGTTTGTCATTGGTGAAGGATTGACCTTTCTGACCAAAGATGACTTTTTGGTCAAAGATCGACTTATTGGGTCAATAACTGGTCATTACGTCAAAAATTAAACTTTTTGACCAAAATTAAATTTTTTGTTAAAAGTTAACCCAATGGGTCAACGAGGTGCTCATTGGGTCAGAAATTCACCATTTTGACCAAAGTTGGCCTTTTGGTCAAAATTTGATCTATTTGCCAATGAGTTAGTAATTGGGTCAAGAATTGATCATTTTGACTAAAGTTAACTTTTTGGTCGAAAGTTCACCTATTGGGTCAAGCGGTGCTCATTAGGTCAAAAATTGACTTTTTTAACTAAAATTGACTTTTTGGTCGAAAGTTGACCTATTGGGTCAATGGGTTTGTCATTAGGTAAGAGATTGACCATTTTGACCAAAGTTTACGTTTTGGTCAAAGATTGACTTATTGGGTCAACAATTGGTCATTAATTCAAAAATTGATTACTTTAGTCATTAGGTCAAAAACAGACTATTTTGACCAAAATTAAATTTTTGGTCAAAAGTTGATCCATTGGGTCAACTGGTGCTCATCGAGTTAGAAATCGACAATTTTGACTAAAGTTGACTTTTTGGTCAAAATTTAACCTATTTGTCAATGAGTTGGTAATTACGAGAAGAACTGACCATCTTGACCAAAGATAACTTTTTGGTCAAAAGTTAATCTATTTGGTGAATGGCTTGGTAATTGGGTCAAAATTGACTATTTCGACCAAAGTTGACTTTTTGGTCAAAAGTTGACCTATTGGGTCAATGGGTGGTCATTAAGTCAAAAATTGACTATTTTGACTAAATTTGACTTTTTGGTCAAAAGTTGACCTATTGGGTCAATGTGTTTTTCATTAGGTCAAGGATTGACCATTTTGACAAAAGTTGACTTTTTGGTCAGAGATGAACTTATAGGGTCGATAATTGGTCATTTGGTCAAAAATTGACTATTTTGACCAAAATTGAATTTTTGGTCAAATGTTAGTCCATTGGGTCTATGGGGTGGTCATTGGGTCAGAAATTGACCATTTTGAACAAAGTTGACTTTTAGGTGAAAAGTTTACCTATTTGGTCAATAAGTTGGTAATTTGGTCAGGATTTGACCATTTTAACAAAAGATGACTTTTTGGTCAAAAGTTGACCTATTGGGTCAATGTGTTGGTCATGGGCTCAAAAATTAACCAGTTTAACCAAAGCTGACTTTTTGGTCAAAAGTTGACTTCTTGGGTCAATAGGTGGTCATTAGGTCAAAAATTGACTATTTTAACCAAACTTGGCTTTTTGGTCAAAAGTTGACCTATTGGATCAATAAGTGGTCATTAGGTCAAAAATTAACAATTTTGACCAAAATTGACTTTTTGGTTGAAAGTTGACCTATTTGGTCATTGGGTCAAGGATTAATCATTTTGACTAATGTTGACTTTTTGGTTAAAAGTTGACTTATTGGGTCAATGGATTGGTCATTGGGTTAAGGATTGACCATTTTGACCAAAGTTAATTTTTTGGTCAGTGATTGGCTTATTGGGTCAACAATTGATCATTAGGTCAAAAATTGAATATTTTGACGAAAATTCACTTTTTTGTCAAAAGTTGACCTATTGGGTCAATGGGTGGTCAATAAGTGAGAAATGAATATTTTGACCGAAATTGACTTTTTGGTCAAAAGTTGACCTATTGGGTTAATAGGTTTGTCATTGGGTCAAGGATTGCTCCATTTTTAGCAAAGTTGACTTTTTGTCAGAGATTGACTTATTGGGTCAATAATTGGTCACTAGGTCAAAAATAGATAATTTTGACCTAAATTGAATTTTGGGTCAAAAGTTAACCCATTGGGTCAACAGACTGGTCATTGGGTCAGAAAATAACCATTTGGACCAAAGATGACTTTTTGGTCAAAAGTTGACCTATTTTGACAAATATTCAATTTTTGGTCAAAATTTAACCCATTGGGTCAACATGGTGGTCATTGGGTCAGAAATTGACCATTTTGACCAAAGTTTACTTTTTGGTCAAAAGTTGACCTATTTGGTCAATCAGTTGGTAATTGGGCCAAGAATTGACCATTTTGACCGAAGTTGACTTTTTGGCCAAAAGTTTACCTATTGGGTCAATAGGTGGTCATCAGGTCAAAAATTATCTATTTTGACCAAGTGGACTTTTTAGTCGAAAGTTGACCTATTGGGTCAATTGGTGGTCATTAGGTAAAAAATTAACTATTTTGACCAAAATTAACTTTTTGGTCAAAAGTTGACTTATTTGGTAATTGAGTTGGTCATTGGGTCAAGGATTAATCATTTTGACCAATGTTAACTTTTTGGTCAAAAGTTGTATATTGGGTCAATGGGTTGGTCATTGGGTCAAGGATTGACCATTTTGGCCAAAGTTGATTTTTTGGTCAATGATTGGCTTATTGGGTCAACAATTGGTCATTATGTCAAAAATTAAATATTTTGACCCAAATCGACTTTTTTGGTCAAAAGTTGCCACTTATCGGGTCAATAGGTTCGTCATTGGGCCGTAGATCGACCATTTTGAAGCAAAGTCGACTTTTGATCGAGATCGAGTTATTACGTCAATAATTGGTCACAAGGTCAAAAATTGACAATTGTGACCAAAATTGAATTTTTGGTCGAAGTTAACCCATTGGGCTAACGAGGTGGTCATTGGATCGAAATCGACCATTTTCGACTAAAGATGACTTTTTGGTCGAAGTCGACCTATTTTGACCAAAATTGAATTTTTTGTCAAATAGTTAACCCATTTGGTGAACGGGGTGGTCATTGGGTCAGAAATTAACCATTTTGACCAAAGTTTACTTTTTGGTCAAAAGTTGACCTATTTGGTCAATGACTTGGTAAATGGGCCAAAAGTTGATTTATTGGGCTAAGGGGTGGGTCATTGGGTCAAAAATTAATCATTTTTACCAAAATTGACTTTTGGGTCAAAACTTGTCCTATTGGTTCGATGGGTGCTCACTAGGTCAAAATTTGATTATTTTGACCAAACTTGATTTTTTGGTCAATGAGTTGGTAATTGGGTCAAGAATTGACCTTTTTGATCAAAGATAACTTTTTGGTCAAAAGTTGATCTATTGGGTCAATGGGTTGGTCATTGGGTCATTTGTTGACCATTTTGACTGAAGTAGAATTTTTGGTCAAAAGTTGACCTATTTGGTAGGTTGGTCACTAAGTCAAAAAATAACTATTTTGACTAAAATTGACCTTTTTGTCAAAAGTCGATCTATTGGGCAGTGAGTTAGTCATTGGGTAAAGGATTTACCATTTTGACAAAAATTGACATTTTGGTCAAAAGTTGACCTATTAGGTCAATGGGTTTGTCTTTGGGTCAAGGATTGACCATTATGACCCAAGTTGACTTTTTGGTCAGAGAATGACTTATTGTGTCAATAATTGGTTATTAGGTCAAAAATTGACTATTTTGGCCAAAATTGACTTTTTGTTTAAAAGTTGACTTATTGGGTCAGTGCGTTGGTCATTGGGTCAAGAATTGAACATTTTAACCAAAGTTAACTTTTTGGTCAAAAGTTGACCTATTGGGTCAATGGGTTGGTCATTGGGTCAAAATAGATCATTTTGACCAAAGTTGACTTTCTGGTCAATAGTTAACCTATTTGGTCAATGGGTGGGCATTTGGTTAAAATTTGACTATTTTGACAAAAATTGACTTTTTGGTCAAAAGTTGACCTATTGGGTGAATGGGATGGTAATTGGGCCAATGTTTAACCACTTTGGCCAAGTTTACTTTTTGGTCAAGTTCACCTATTGGGTCAATGGGTTGGTTATTGGGTCAGAAATTGTCCATTTTGACCAAAGTTGACTTTTTGGTCAAAACTTGAACGGATTGAGTGAATGGGTTTGTCATTGTGGTAAAGATTAACCATTTTGACCAAAGTTAACTTTTTGGTCGTAGATTGGCTTCATGTGGTCAATAATTGGTCATTATGTCAAAAATAAACTATTTTGACCAAAATTGTCTTTTTGGTCATAAGTTGACCTATTGGGTCAATGGGTTGGTTATTGGGTCAAGGATTAACCATTTTAACCAAAGTTGACTTTTTGGTCAAAAGTTGACCTATAGGGTCGATTAGTCGATCATTGGGTCAAAGATTGACCATTTTGACCAAAGTTGACTTTTTGGTCAGTGATTGACTTATTGGGTCAATAATTGGTCATTAGGTCAAAAATTGTTTTTTTGACCAAAATTAAATTTTTGGTCAAAAGTTGAACCATTGGGTCAACGGGGTGGTCATTGGGTCAGAAATTAACCATTTGGACCAAAGTTGATTTTTGAGTCAAAAGTTAACCTATTTTGTAAATAAGTTGGTGATTGGGTCAAGAAATGACCATTTTGACCGAAGATGACTTTTTGGTCAAAAGTTGATCTTTTGGGTCAATGAGTTAGTCATTGGGTAAAAAATTGTCCATTTTGACCAAAGTTGACTTTTTGGTCAAAAGTTGACCTATTTTGACCAAAATTGAATTTTTGGTAAAATAGTTAACCCATTGGGTGAACGGGGTAGTCATTGGTTCAGAAATTAAACATTTTGACCAAAGCTTACTTTTTGGTCAAAAATTGGCCTATTCGGTCAATGAGTTAGTAATTCGGCCAAGAATTGACCATTTTGACCGAAGATGACTTTTTGGCGAAAAGTTGATATATTGGGTCAAGGGGTGGGTCATTAGGTCAAAAATTAACCATTTTGACCAAAGTTGACTTTTTGGTCAAAACTTGTCCTATTGGGTCAATGGGTGCTCACTGGGTCAAAATTTGACTATTTTGACCAAAGTTAATTTTTTGGTCAAATGTTGACCAATTTGGTCAATGAGTTGATAATTGGGTCAAGAATTGACCATTTTGACCGAAGATGACTTTTTGTTCAAAAGTCGACCTATTGGATCAATGGGTTAGTCATCGGGTCAAAAATTGACCATTTTGACCAAAGTTTACCTTTTGACCGAAATTAACTTTTTGGTCAAAAGTTAACCTATTAGGTTAATAGGTATGTCATTGGGTCAAGGATTGAACATTTTGATCAAAGTTAACTTTTTGGTCAGAGATTGACTTATTGGGTCAATAGTTGGTCACTAGGTCAAAATTTGACAATTTTGACCAAAATTGAATTTTTGGTCAAAAGTTAACCCATTGGGTCAACAGGGTGGTCATTGGGTTAGAAATTGACCATTTTGACCAAAGAAGACTTTTTGGTCAAAAGTTGACTTATTTTGACCAAAATTAAATTTTTGGTCAAAAGTTAACCCATTGGGTTAACGGGGTGGTCATATGGTCTCAAATTAATCATTTTGACCAAAGTTGACTTTTTGGTCAAAAGTTGATTCTATTTGGTCAATGAGTTGGTAATTGGGCCAAGAATTGACCATGTTGACCAAAGATGACTTTTTGACCAAAAGTTGATATATTTTGTCAAGGGATTGTCATTGGGTCAAAAATTAACCATTTTGACCGAAGTTAACTTTTTGGTTAAAAGTTGACTTGGGTCAATGGGTGGTCATTATGTCAAAATTTGACTATTTTTACCATAGTTGACTTTTTATTCAAAAGTTGACCAATTTGGTCAATGAATTGATAATTCGGTCAAGAATTGACCATTTTGACCGAAGATAACTGTTTGGTCAAAAGTTGATCTGTTGGGTCAATGAGTTGGTCATTGGGTCAAAAATTGACCATTTTTACCAAAGTTGAATTTTTTGTCAAAAGTTGGCCTATTGGGTCAATGTGTTGGCCACTAAGTCAAAAATTAACTATTTTGACTAAAATGGACTTTTTGGTCAAAAGTCGATCTATTGGGCCGTGAGTTGGTCATTGGGTCAAGGATTTACCATTTTGACCAAAGTTGATATTTTTGTCAAAAGTTGACCTATTGGGTCAATGAGTTTGTCATTGGGTTAAGGATTGACCATTATGACCAAAGTTGACTTTTTGGTCAGAGATTAACTTATTGGGTCAATAATTTGTCATTAGGTCAAAAATTGGCTATTTTGACCAAAATTGACTTTTTATTCAAAAGCTGACTTATTGTGTCAATGCGTTGGTCATTGGGTCAACAATTGATCATTTTGACCAAAGTTGACTTTTTGGTCAAAAGTTGACCTATTGGGTCAATGAGTTTGTCATTGGGTCAAAAATTGACCATTTTGACCAAAGTTGATTTTTTGGTCAAAAGTGGTCATTAGGTCAAAATTTGACTATTTTGACTAAAATTGACTTTTTGGTCAAAAGTTGACCTATTGGGTCAATGGGTTGGTCATTGGGCCAAGGTTTGACCATTTTGACCAAAGTTTACTTTTTGGTCAAAAGTTCACCTATTGGGTCAATGGGTTGGTCATTGGGTCAGAAATTGTCCATTTTGACCAAAGTTGACTTTTTGGTCAAAACTTGACTGATTGGGTCAATGGGTTTGTCATTGGGTCAAAGATTAACCATTTTAACCAAAGTTGACTTTTTGGTTAGAGATTGGCTTACTTGGTCAATAACTGGTCATTAAGTAAAAAATTGAATATTTTGACCAAAATTGACTTTTTGGTCAAAAGTTGACCTATTGGATCAATGGGATGGTTATTCGGTCAAGGATTGACCATTTTAACCAAAGTTAACTTTTGGTCAAATGTTGACCTATTGGGTCAATGAGCTGATCATTGGGTCAAGGATTGACCATTTTAACCAAATTTGACTTTTTGGTCAAAAGTAGACCTATTTGGTCAATAGGTTGGTCATTGGGTCAAAGATTGACCATTTTGACTAAAGTTGACTTTTTGGTCAGTGATTGACTTATTGGGTCAATAAATGGTCATTTGGTCAAAAATTAATTTTTTTGACCAAAATTAAATTTTTGGTCAAAAGTTGAACCATTGGGTCAACGTTGTGGTCAGTTGGTCAGAAATTAACCATTTGGACCGAAGTTGATTTTTGAGACAAAAGTTGACTTATTTTGTTAATGAGTTGGTGATTGGGTCAAGAATTGACCATTTTGACCCAAGATGACTATTTTGTCAAAAGTTGATCTATTGGGTTAATGAGTTAGTCATTGGGTAAAAAATTGAACATTTTAACCAAAGTTGACATTTTGGTCAAAAGTTGATCTATTAGGGCAATGGGTGGTCATTAGGTCAAAAATTGATTATTTTGGCCAAAATTGACTTTTTGGTTAAAAGTTGACCTATTGGGTCATTGGTTTGTCATTGGGTCAAAGATTGACCATTTTGACTAAAGTTGACTTTTGGGTTGAAGATTGACATATTGGATCAATAATTGGTCATCAAGTCAAAAATTGACCATTTTGACCAAAGTTGATTTTTTGTCAAAAGTTGACCTATTGGGTCAATGGGTGGTCATTAGGTCAAAATTTGACTATTTTGACGAAAGTTGACTTTTTGGAAAGTTGACCACTTTGGTCAATGAGTTGGTAATCGGGTCAAGAATTGACCATTTTGACCGAAGATGACTTTTTGGTAAAAAGTTGATCTATTGGGTCAATGAGTTGGTCATTGGGTAAAAAATTCACCATTTTGACCAAAGTTTACTTTTTGGTCAAAATTTGACCTATTGGGTCAAAGGGTTGGTCACTAAGGAAAAAATTTACTACTTTGAGTAAAACTGACTTTTTGGTCAAAAAGTCGATATATTGGGCAGTGAGTTTGTCATTAGGTCAAGGATTTACCATTTTGACCAAAGTTGACATTTTGTTCAAAAGTTGACCTATTGGACCAATGGGTTTGTCATTGGGTCAAGGATTGACCATTATGACTAAAGTTGACTTTTTGGTTAGAGATTGACTTATTGGGTCAATAATTGGTCATTAGGTCAAAAATTGACTATTTTGACCAAAATTGACTTTTTGTTCAAAAGTTCACTTATTACGTCAATGTGTTAGTCATTGAGTCAAGAATTGACCATGTTGACCAAAGTTGACTTTTTGTTCAAAAGTTGATCTATTGGGTCAATGGGTCAAAGAATGACCATTTTGACCAAAGTAGACTTTTGGATCAAAAGTTTACCAATTTGGTCAATGGGTGGTCATTAGGTTAAAATTTGACTATTTTGACCAATATAGGCTTATTGGGTAATAATTGGACATTAGGTCAAAAATTAATTTTTTTGACCAAAATTAAATTTTTGGTCAAAAGTTGAACCATTGAGTCAACGGGGTCGTCATTGGGTCGAAATTAACCATTTGACTGAAGTTGATTTTTTAGTCAAAAGTTGACATATTTGGTCAATGAGTTGGTGATTAGGTCAAGAATTGACCTATTTGACCTAAGATAACTTTTTGGTCAAAAGTTGATATATCGGGTAAATGAGTTGGTTATTTGGTAAAAGATTGACCATTTTGACCAAATTTGACTTTTTGGTTAAAAGTTGACCTACTGGATCAATGGGTGGACATTAGGTCAAAAATAAACTATTTTGACCAAAATAGATTTTTTGGTCAAAAGTTAACCTATTGGGTCAATGGGTTTGTTATTGGGTCAAGGATTGACCATTCTGAGCAAAGTTGACTTTTTGGTCAGAGATTAACTTATTGGGTCAATAATTGGTCATTAGGTCAAAAATTGACTATTTTGACCAAAATTGAATTTTTGGTCAAATGTTAGTCCATTGGGTCAGCGGTGTGGTCATTTGCTCATAAATTAACCATTTTGACCAAAGTTGAATTTTTGGTGAAAAGTTAACTTATTTGGTCAATGAGTTGGTAATTTGGTCAAGATTTGACCATTTTGACCAAAGAAGACATTTTGGTCATAAGTTGACATATTGGGTCAATGTGTTGGTCATTGGCTCAATAATTGTCCATTTCGACCAAAGTCGACTTTTTGGTCAAAAGTCGACTCTATCGTGACAATAGTGGTCATTAGGTTAAAAACTGACTATTTTTACTAAAGTTGACTTTTTGGTCAAAAGTTGACCTATTGGGTCAATGGGTAGTCATTAGGTCAAAAATTAATTATTTTGACCAAAATTGACTTTTTGGTCAAAAGTTGACCTATTTGCTCAATGAGTTGGTCATTGGGTCAAGGATTGATCATTTTGACCAATGTTGACTTTTTATCAAAGGTTGACCTACTGGCTCATTGGGTCAAGGATTGACTATTTTGACCAAAGTTGATTTTTTGGTCAGTGATTGGCTTATTGGGTCTAGGGTGTAAACGAACCGAACACGAACGAACAGAACAGGTGTTTGTGTTCGGTTCGTTTGAAATTTATTTTGTTTGTGTTTGGTTCGTGTTCGAAATTGTTCGTGAACTTATTGTTCGTGTTCGGTTCGATTTGTGTGAAATTAGTTCGAATTGTTCGAAATGTTCGATTTGTTCGATATGTTCGAGTTGTTCGAATCGTTCGAAATGTTCGAATGTTCGAATCGTTCGAATTTTTTATCCTGTTCGAATTTTTTGAATTGTTCGAAATTATTTATTTCTTTATTGTCCTTATATTTTAAAGCTAAAAAGGCATTATTTTTGAGAAAAACATATTGCTAGTAAATTAATTGGCACCATAATACAATAAAAAATTTTGAATTTAAAAACTTTACAAAAATCTTATGAATATCGATAGAAAAAAATGAAAATTTACAAAAAAAAAATAGAACTTCAATAATAAACTTCCATAAAAGTATTTCTTTGAAGTCCTAAAAAAACTATACAAAAAAAATTTTTAAATTTTGATCTTCTTAGTAGTTCTTCCCCATTGCTCCAAGTCTCAAGTGCAACTATCTCATCATTGTTCTCATCAATCAAATATGCATATCGATAAAAAATGCATGCTGCAAAAAAAAAATTTACATCAGTTTCTCAAAAAAAAATTTACATCAATTTAGGTGTTAGACACGTAAATAAATAAAAAAAACAGTATACTTATAGCCTTTTCATTTTTCAAAAATAATAGTAGCAACAAAAAAACAGAAAGAATTGTGAAAGGAAAAAACAGAACTAACATGATTCCAGGCTTCCAGCTATAATGATTCCAGGATTACAGACTTCCAGCAGCTATCAAATTGTTTATTTGCAAAACAAGGATTCCAATTTCCAGCTCAGTGATTCATAGCCAAAAACCCACAGAAAACAGGAACAATGCTTTAGTGATATAGAAAAGAAATAATCTAGAAAAAACATTTGCAAAACAGAACTATCAAAATCCAGATAAAACATTTGTAATGCTTATTGTCAAAGGAAAAAACAGAACTAACCTGATTCCAGGCTTCCAGCTATAATCATTTGCAAACTAACATGATTCCAGGCTTCCAGCTATAATGATTACAGGATTCCAAAGCTTCCGACAGCTATCAAATTGTTTATTTCCAAAACCAGGATTCCAATTTCCAGCTCAGTGATCCATAGCCAAAAACCCACAGAAAACAGGAACAATGGTTTAGTTATATAGAAAAGAAATAATCCAGAAAAAACATTTTCAAAACAGAACTATCAAATCCAGAAAAAACATTTAAACAGGTGTTTGCTTTGCATTTAAATAGGAAAAAAGAAGATTAAGGGGCTTAGAAACATTATAACCAAACATTTAAATAGATATTGATTTCCATGCATAGGTTAGTCACAACAAACTGCACCATCACATTGACAGTTTAAACAAAAAATTCTAACATCACAGAAAAACTTTCATGAGCAGCTCTCAATGCAGACTCTAACATCACAGAAAAACCCAAAATGTTTCAAATTTTAATTGCTCCAATGTTACAGAAGAATGAATTTTCTTGACATCATACGTTTGGAAGTTGAATATTAAGAGAATAAACAATATGAATAACTAAAATAAGAGAATAAATAATTTGTATGCCCACAATTACACCCATAAATAATCAAGCATAAGTTTGTCCAAATTTCGTTAGAAGAAAATAAGTAGAAGCAAGTTAGACACAATGATAGCTAACCAAAACAAAACAACATTTGAATAGATGCAATATAAATATTACATTAAAACCTGTCTCACCCAAGCCATCCAAAGAATGCTTGCAGCTCCATGTCGATGTAACCAAACTACAATCGTAGCCGAGTCGAAGGATGATTTTGAGGTTAAACAAAAAAACAAAGTCAAACACATAGCCGATCTCATAGCAAATAGCTGATCTCATAGCAAGAGGAAGCAAGTCAGGTTCACGTTAGCCCCAAGACACCACAAGCCTGCCAAAATAAATAACTGCAAATAGCTGATACCACCCAATTGCATATAATTCTACAATTCCTACAAGCACTTATAAAATTTAAACAATTATTTTATGTTTTTTTAAAAGTGAAACACACTTTTCATCCACTGGTGAGATATCAAAGCAACAAACTGAGCCATGTGAGGAAAAACCAAACAAAAACCAAGCCCCCAATGGGTCAAACCGCAGCCACCAGAAGCCCCAAAAATCTGGGCAAAAAATCCAAAGCCAAGTAACATGAAATACAAAACCAACCTGATGAACTTTTCCCTATTTCTAAAATAAATTCACAAGTTTTCCCCTTTTCTCAAATTATTTTGCATTGCAGGCCTCTCTAGGCCTACCTACAATTTCCAAAAAAATGTATGAATATATATATATATATTACTTGCACAACCAGCTCATAAAAACCAAGCCCTCAATGGGTCAAACCGCAGCCACCAGAAGCCCCAAAAATCTGGGAAAAAATTCCACTATTTTGCATTGCAGGCCTCTCTAGGCCTCCCTACACTTTCCAGAAAAATCATGCCTAGCTAATCGAAACAAGGGAATGCGATGTCGAATACCTTCACCATTTTTTCAGCTTCTTCCAAACCTAAGATAGAAATATCCCTCAAATCAATGAAGGTGCAAGTATGTAAAATTTGGCATCCATCATTTCCAGAAAAATCAGTGGGCAAGCTGCATCATCATTCTTACATATCAAATGCTGCAACACATTGAGCTTCACAATCACATGACCATAAGTCAACCTCAAGCATCAAGTTAGGCATTCAGAATCACCAAACCAGGGAAGGAGAAGAGGGGGTTAAACAGCCGTCTCACCAAACTGAAATCAGGGATGTGAGATAGAGAAACAGCCCTCTCACCAAATTTGGGAGTTGCTGAAGCTCTCTCAGAACTCAGAAGCCCCTAAAACAGCCCTCAATCTGCATTGTATGATAATATGTATGCACAACTTACCATTAAAACAGCCCTCAATCAAAAGTAAAGTAGTGAAAGAATTTTCTAGAATAGAAATAAGCAAGTGAAAGCAATTTCTAGAATACAAACTTTCCGTAATTCATAGCAGTTGAAAGTATTTTCCGGATAAGAACATGCAGCTTACAAAAATTATGTAAGATCTCATGCACTCGGGTTAGAATAAGATCTCATGCAAAATCCCCAATGAATGGCCGCACCTATAAATAGATATTGATTTCCATGCATAGGTTATCCGTCACCAAACCTACGCCAACCACATTGACATTTTAAAGAAAAAATTCTAACAAAGCCATGTATGCAGTTTGGGAGCATAAATGCAGAATTTGGGAGTGTGAGTTGCAATAAAAATCAATCAATAAAACCTATCTAAATTATAAAACCCCATTGAGAGCAGTAATAATAGGGACACCCATCTCAAATCTCAATTATATAATCACTCATGAATTTGCTTCAAAGATAACAAATATAATAAAGCAAAATAAAGCTAAATGAATGTTCCATAACAGATATAGATAAAACAAAACCCCATAAACTTTCATGAGCAAATCTCAATGCGTACTCTAACATCACAAAGAAACCCAAAATGTTTCAAATGTTAATTGCTCCAATGTTACAGAAGAATGAATTTGCTTGACATCATATGTTTGGAAGTTGAATATTAAGCTTTTCCTCATCGAAGATCTATTTCTGAAAAGAAATAAATAAAGTAAATATTAATATCTTCTATTGCAAATAAGTAAAAATGATATATGTCTAAAATGGTATACTTAATAAAAAGATTATCGTTAACGATTTCGTATTTTGTTGACTAGATCGAATCCAACTAGATGCACAAATCAATGCATTAACCGTTTGAGTAGATAAACTACTTTTGTAATCATCCAACACTCTACCGCCTGCACTAAAAGCTGATTCTGAGGCAACCGTGATTATAGGTATCGAAAGAATATCTCGAGCCATAATTGAAAGATGGGGATACTTCAATGTATTCATCTTCCACCAATCGAGCACATCAAAAGTTTCACTAGAACACACAAATAAGCCCTCCTCGAGATATACTAGTAAATCCAGTTTCGATGGTTCGATAGAACCAGAAGCTACTACGAAATCTTGAAACCCAAACATGACGTCAAAATGACTTGAGGAACTTGTAGGATCAACTGCAGATGAGGATCCCTCATTGGAAACATTGCAATCAACAGCATAATCTGCATATATTTCCCACATGACATCTTCAACTGTTTTAAGATTTTGCCCAACCTCATCATGTGAGTATATCTTTGGGAAAGTGTAGCTAATAAATTTTAGCTTTAATCTAGGATCCAGAATTGCTGCAATGGACATAAGAATATTACATTCCCCCCAAATATTTATTAAATTTGACTTGCATACTCATAGTCATATTCCTCATGTAGTAATCTTCTGACAATGACTCCTCATTCATAATCTTCTTAATATGCAAAACTGCTGGTAAAAATATATTAGAAGTAGGATATAAAGTGCCAGAGATCATCTTCGTAACATTATGGAAAACTGAAAGAAATTTTCTGATCTTCTCATTTTTTTCCCATTCTGAATCAACAGGAAACCATTTTTAATTACCATCTTTAATTGCGTAGTGATGAAAGACATTGCGATAAATAAATGCAGACTCTAGCATGTTAAAAGTTGAGTTCCATCGAGTAGAAACATCAATAGAAAGTGATCTTGTTGTTGCAACGCCTAATTGTTTTGCTACCTCTACGAACTTATGCAATCTTGCCAGAGATTTTTTCAAATATTTCACCGACTCTCTAATGTTGTGGATGATCTCATGAACCTCCTTTAAACCATCTTGTTCCATTATATTTATGATATGTATGCAACATCTTACATGGAAAAAAAACCACGGAAGTGCAACTTTCCGCGTGATTAAAAATTTGCTTTTAAAGAATTAGTTGCGGCGTCATTATTGCTTGCATTATCTAAAGTAATTCTAGATATTTTATCTTGAATCTTCCAGTCCAACAAGCACTCACAAATAGCATCACAAATGTAAGTGCTTGTGTGTGGAGGCTCTAAGTCAATAAAGTTGATAATAATCTTCTTTACCTTCCATGATTCATCGATATAATGTGTAGTCAAGCACATATACCCGATAGTCTGATTGGAGGTCCAACAATCTGCAGTTAATGACACCATGTTTACGATTTAAGTTTCTCTTTCTCGCACTCGTAAACTTTCATGCAATCTTTTTTGATTGTGTTCCTTGAAACACTTTTAAAGTTAGGATTAAACATTTTTAACAAAATATTGAACCAAGTATGTTCAACCATCAAAAATGGATACTCATGTACAATTATCATGTTCGCAATTACCTCTCTTACGACTTGTTGATCATAATTTTTAGGGTCATACAAAATAGGAAGCTCTGACTCACCCTGGACTTCTAAAGGCAAGAAGTTCAAAAACTTTTGCCTCTTGTCAATTTGTTGTTGACTCTTTGCTTTTATCTTAGCACAGTCTTTAACATGCCTAAGCAGTTGCAAGGTTATACCTGTCTTTAGTTTCAGGATTTTCACCCCACAAGAAATGCATTGAAAATGTGATACTTCAACCCCCTCAGATTTTGATTTAATATCTATAAAATGCTCCCACACAGCTGATTTTCTCTTTCTGCCTTTCGTAGTTTGCACTGCAGTACTAGTGCTTCCAACAGTCAAATCAATTGGTTGAGAAGTATCAACTCCTTCTTGTGTTGCAAGAGGCAATTGTTCGTCATTTGATAGAGATTGAGAATGTTCAACATTTGACAATGTAAAATCTATAAAAAAAGTATAATAGAACTATTAGTGTTTCTCAAATGATGGCCATAAACTTGACATGGTAGCAAAAATTTTGGACTTTTCCAAAGTATAATAGAACAACTCTAGCAACTAATAACATTCCTTTACATACTAACTATGTAACTAATAACATGATAACTAATAACATTCCTTTAGTAATAACATTCCATCACAAAATAAACAAAGCCCATCAACAGGTAAATAAACCATTCAAAGCTTCAAATATGACCAACTATATAAACAAATCTGCAAATGAGGTCATGCAGTTGCCCAACATCCTTATGAAAATAAGCCTTTCAAAGCATCAAACATGCCCAAATGCCCAAGTAAATAAAAAAAAACCAAAATTCTCTTTCTTTTATATAACATAAGATTAAGAATAGAGCACTATAATAAATTCCATCACCAGCAATTGTTTCTCGGTGCATACCGATGCTTAAGATAATATAATCGCTTCCCATGAAGTTTCAAAAGAAACACGTACATACCACTCAATTCTTATATATTTACCTATCTAACCTCCAAAAATTCGAAACACTTGAACCTATCACTTCGCTATATCAAATTCTCCATATCTCAACTTTATAAGCACAAACAAAATTAGTTAATTGCTGATTCATGTACATCTCAACATTTCAAGAGGTATATATGTAATGTAACGAATCGAAGCTATATCAAACCCAAGAGACTTTCATGAGCAGATTCTCAGAGAAAAAATTTCTGAAAATATTTCTTCCATTTATAATTCTTTCATGAGTAGCTTACAGATTTAATTTGTTTTCAATAAAAAAAAAAAAAAAACCCTAGGCTCTCAATCAGTGACAATGGAAGTAGCGGTTGCTCACAACAGATGCACAACAGCACAAGCCACAAGCCATCCAAGCTACTCCATTGTCACTACTCACTAAGCAGAAAGTCAAGCTAAGAGCCGAGTAGCCAACTCACGTAAACTTAAAAACTAACCAACAATCTGAAGGTACTATGAAATATTACAGAAAATATGCTCAAATTAAATAGATCTAAAAAAAAGTTATAGAAACTTGAGCGAATAGGAGAACCTGAAGTCTGAAGAAGATAAATGAAATATTAAAGATCCAATGCTGACTTCACAAATAGACTTTATAGAAGGCAAATAGGAGTAGAGATTACTAGAGAACGAACACGAACGTACAACCCAAGCTCTCGACTAGAGAAAAAGGAGAGCCGGCGCCCGGCGGAAACCTCGAGCTCTCGAGAGGGAAAGGAGGCCGAAGTCTCGAACAACGCCGAAGTCCGAACACGTTTACACGGGCTTAGGGTTTGTTTCTTTACTTTGTATATATTAATATATATAAATAATATATTATATTAATTATATAATTTATTTTATATAAGAATATAGTATATATATATATTAGTATATTACTAATATAATTACATACTATTACTATTATTATTAATTTGTTATATATTATAATTTATAAAATTTAATTTTTTTAATATCATAATTTTTTTATATATAATTATTTTAAATTATTTTATATTTCGAACAATAACGAACCGAACACGAACGAATGCATCACTGTTCGTGTTTGGTTCGTTAAACAATTCGAACAAAAAATATTGTTCGTGTTCGTCTCGTTTACTTATCGAACGAAACGAACATGAACACCTTGACGAACCGAACACGAGCTGTTCGCGAATGACGAGCTCTTTTTACAGCCATAATTGGGTCAACAATTGGTCATTAGGTCAAAAATTTAATATTTTGACCAAAATTGAACTTTTGGTCAAAAGTTGACCTATTGGGTCAATGGGCGTCAATAAGTCAAAATCGAATATTTCGACCTAAATCGAATTTTTGGTCTATAACACCTTTCGGTCAATAAGTTTGTCATTACTCGGTCAAGGATTGACCATTTCGACCAAAGTCGACATTTTGGTCAGAGATTGACTTATTGGGTCAATAATTTGTCATTAGGTCAAAAATTGACAATTTTGACGAAAATTAAATTTTTAGTCAAAAGTTAACCCATTGGGTTAACAGGATTAGTCATTGGGTCAGAAATTGACCATTTTGACCAAAGATGTCTTTTTGGTCAAAAGTTGACCTTTTTGCCAAAATTTAATTTTTGGTCAAATAGTTAAATCATCGGGTCAATCTGAGTGCTCATTGGGGTCGAAATCGACCATTTTGATCAAAGTTAACTTTTTGGTCAAAAGTTGATATATTTGGTTAAGTAGTTGGTAATTGGGCCAAGAATCGACCATTTTCGACCGAAGATGACTTTTCGCCAAAGGTCGATATATTGGGTCAAGGGGTCGATCATCGGGTAAAAATTTAACCATTTCGACCAAAGTTGACTTTTTGGTCAAAAGTTGATCTATTGGGTCAATGCATGGTCATTAGGTCAAAAATTAACAATTTTGACCAAAATTAACTTTTTGGTCAAAAGTTGACCTATCAGGTCAATGGGTTTGTCATTGGGTCAAGGATTGACCATTTTGACTAAAGCGACTTTTTGGTCGAAGATTGACTTATTGGACAAGAATCGGTCATTAGGTCAAAAATCGACTATTTCGACCAAAATCGAATTTTTGGTCAAAAGTCGATCTATCGGGTCAATGGGTTTCGTCATCGGGTCAAGGATCGACCATTTTGACTAAAGAGACTTTTTGGTCGAAGATCGACTTATCGGGATAGTAATTAGTCATTAGGTCAAAAATAGACTATTTTGACTAAAAT
Organism: Papilionanthe hookeriana x Papilionanthe teres; assembly: GCA_022702705.1. Classification (NCBI taxonomy): domain Eukaryota; kingdom Viridiplantae; phylum Streptophyta; class Magnoliopsida; order Asparagales; family Orchidaceae; genus Papilionanthe; species Papilionanthe hookeriana x Papilionanthe teres. Next base: position 18,909,293 of record CM040438.1, read on the forward strand.
TGAATTTTTGGTTAAAAGTTAACCTATTGGGTAAACGGGTGCTCTTCTTTCAATTAGAAATCGACCATTTTGACCAAAGTTTACTTTTTAGTTAAAAGTTAACCTACTCGGTCAATGAGTTGGTAATTACGCCAAGAAATGACCATCTTGACCAAAAATGATTTTTTGGTCAAAAGTTGATCTATTGGGTCAATGGGTTGGTCTTAGGTCAATAATTGACCACTTTGACCAAAGTTGACTTTTTGGTCAAAAGTTGACCTATTGGGTCAAAGGGTGGTCATTAAGTAAAATTAACTATTTTGAACAATGACTTTTTGATCAAAGGTTAACCTATTAGGTAAATGGGTTTGTCATTGGGTCAAGGAATGACGATTTTGACCAAAGTTGACTTTTTGGTCAGAGATTAACTTATTGGGTAAATAATTGGTCATTAGGTCAAAAATTGACTATTTTGACCAAAAATGAATTTTTGGTCAAATGTTAGTCCATTGGGTCAACAGGGTGGTCATTGGGTCAGAAATTGATCATTTTGACCAAAGTTGACTTTTTGGGTGAAAAGTTGTCCTAATTTGTTCATCGAGTCGGTAATTTGGCTCAAAATCGACTCATTTTGATAAAAGTCGACTTTTTTGTCAAAGGTCGACCTATTGGTTCAATAGATTGGTTATTAGGTCAAAAATCGCTATTTCGGCCAAAGTCGACTTTTTGGTCAAAAGTTGATCTATTGTGTCAATGGGTGGTCATTAGGTCAAAAATTAACTATTTTCACCATAATTGACTTTTTGGTCAAAAATTGACATATTTGGTCAATGAGTTGTTGATTGGGTCAAGGATTGATCTTTTTGACCAATGTTGACTTTTTGGTCAAAAGTTGAGCTATTGAGTCAATGGATTGGTCATTGGGTCAAGGATTGACCATTTTTATTAAAGTAGATTTTTGGGGTCGTAGTTGATCTGGCTTATCGGGTCAACAATCGGTCATCTAGTCAAAATTTGAATATTTCGACCAAAATTCACTTTTTAGTCAAAAGTCGACTTATTCGGGTCAATTGGTGGTCATCTAAGTCAAAATCGAATATTTTATTCGAAATCGACTTTTCGATCAAAAGTTTACCATATGGGTCAATAAGTCTATGTCATCGGGTCAAGGATCGACCATTTCGACCAATGTCGACTTTTTGGTCAGAGATCGACTTATCGGGTCAAAAATCGGTCACTACGTCAAAATTCGACGATTTTGATCAAAATTGGATTTTTTGGTCAAAAAGTTAACCCATTGGGTGAACGGGGTGGTCATCTGGGTCGAAATCGACCTTTTCGCCAGCAGATGACTTTTTGGTCGGGTCGAACTATTTTCACCGAAATTGAATTTTGGGTCAAAAGTCAACCCATTGGGTCAAAGGGGTGGTCAATGGGTCGAATGGACCATTTTGACCAATGTCGACTTTTCGGTCAAAAGTTACCTACTTGGTCAATGAGTCGGTAATCGGGCTAAGAATCGACCATTTTGACCGATGATGACTTCTAGCTAAAAGTTGATTTGTTAGGTCATGGGGTTGCTCATTGGGTCAAAAATTAACCATTTTGACTAAAGTTAACTTTTTGGTCAAAAGTTGACCTATTGGGTTAATGGGTGGTCATTAGGTCAAAAATTGACTGGTCAAAGTTGACCTATTGGGTCAATGGGTTTGTCATTGGGTCAAGGATTGACCATTTTAAATAAAGTTGACTTTTTTGGTCAGAGATTGACTTTTGCGTCAATAATTAGTCATTAGGTCAAAAATTGACTATTTTGACCAAAATTGAATTTTTTGTTAAAAGTTAACCTATCGGGTTAACAGGTGCTTTCGGGTCGAAATTGACCATTTCGACCAAAGTTGACTTTTTGGTTAATAGTCGACCTACTTGGTCAATGAGTTGGTAATTACGTCAAGAAATGGCCATCTTGACCAAAAATGACTTTTCGTCAAAAGTTGATCTATCGGGTCAATGGGTCTGGCCATTGGGTCAATTAGTGAACATTTTGACAAAAGTTGACATTTTGGTCAAAAGTCGACCTTTTGGGTCATTGTGTGGACATTAAGTCAAAATTGACTATTTTGACCAAAATCGACTTTTGGTCAAAAGTTAACTCTATTAGTTCAATGGGTTTATCTTCGGGTCATGGTTTGACCATTTTCACCAAAGTCGACTTTTTGGTCGTGAGATTAACTTGTTTGGTCAATAATTAGTCATTATGACTTTTTGGTCAAAAGTTGATCTATCGGGTCAATGGGTCATGTCATTGGGTAAAATCGACCATTTTGACCAAAGTTGATTTTTTGTTCAAAAGTTGATTTTCGAGTCAATGGGTTGGTCACTTAGTCAAAAATTAACTATTTCAACTAAAATTAACTTTTTGGTCAAAAGTCGATCTATTGGGCAGTGAGTTGGTCATTGTGTCAAGGATTTACCATTTTCACCAAAGTTGACATTTTGGTCAAAAGTTGACCTATCGGGTAAATGGGCTCGTTATCGAGTCAAGGATCGACCATTACGACCAAAGTCGACTTTTGGTCGAGATCGACTTATTGGGTCAATAATCGCTCATTAGGTCAAAAATCGATTATTTTGACCAAAATCGACTTTTTGTTCAAAAGTCGACTTATTGGGTCAATGCATGGTCATCTGGTCAAGAATCGACCATTTCGACTAAAGTTAACTTTTTGGTCAAAAGTCGATCTATTAGGTCAATGGCTTGTCATTGGGTCAATAGGCTCGATCATTTTAACCATAGTTGACTTTTTGGTCAAAAGTTAACCTATTTGGTCAATAGGTGGTCATTAGGTCAAAATTTGACTATTTTGACCAAAGTTAACCTATTAGGTCAACGGGTTGGTCATTGGGCCAAGGCTTGACCATTTCGACCAAAGTTTACTTTTTGGTCAAAAGTTCACCTATTGGGTCAATGGGTCAGTCATCGGGTCAAAAATTATCCATTTTCACGAAAGTCGACTTTTGGGTTAAAACTCGATCGATCGGGTCAATGGGTTCATCATTAGGTCAAAGATAAACCATTTTGACCAAAGTCGACTTTTTCGTCAGAGATCGGCTTACAGTGGTCAATAATCGTCATTAGGTCAACAATCGACTATTTTGACTAAAATTAACTTTTTGGTCAAAAGTTGACCTATCGGGTCAATGGGCTGGTTATCGGGTTAAGGATTCACCATTTTAACAAAAATCGACTTCCGGGTCAATCGACCTATCGGGTCGATGGGTCAGTCATCGGGTCAAAGATTAGTCATCAGTCAAAAATTAATTTTTTCGGACCAAAATTAAATTTTTGGTCAAAAGTCGAACCATCGAGTCAACGGGGTCTTCATCGGGTCGAAATTAACCATTTTGACCAAAGTTGACTTTTTAGTCAAAAGTTGACCTAGTTGGTCATTGAGTTGGTGATTGGGTCAAGAATTGACCATTTTGACAGAAGATGACTTTTTGGTTAAAATTAATCTATTGGTTCACTGGGTTGGTCATTTGGTCAAAAATTGACCATTTTTACCAAACTTGAGTTTTTGGTCAAGTTGACCTGTTGGGTCAAAAGGTGGTCATTAGGTCAAAAATTGACTATTTTGGGCAAAGTTGACTTTTTGGTCAAAAGCTGACCTATTCAATCAATTGGTGGTCATTAGGTGAAAAATTAACTATTTAGATCAAAATTGACTTTTTGGTCAAAAATTGACCTATTTGGTCAATGAGTTGGTCATTCGGTCAAGGAATGATTATTTCGCCAATGTCGACTTTTTGCTCAAAAGTCGAATCTACTAGTCATGGATTGACCATTATGACCAAAGTCGATTTTTGTCATTGATCGCTTTATCGGGTCAACTATCGGTCATTAGGTCGAAAATCGAACATTTTGACCAAAATCGACCTTTTGGTCAATAGTCGATCTATTATGTCAATCGGTGGTCATTAAGTCAAAATTGAATATTTCGACTCGAAATCGACTTTTTGGTCATAAGTCGACCTATCAGTCAATATGTTTCGTTATCGGGTCAAAGATCGACCATTTTGACTAAAGGTGACTTTTTGGTCAGAGATTTACTTATTGGGTCAATAATTTGTCATCGAGTAAAAATTTACAATTTTGACCAAACTTGGATTTTTGGTCAAAAGTTAACTCATCGGGTCAATGAAGTGGTCATTGGGTTAGAAATTGACAATTTTGACTAAATATGACTTTTTGGTCAAACGTTGACTATTTTGACATAAATTGAATTTTTGGTCAAAAGTTAACTCATTGGGTGAACGGGGTGGTCATTGGGTCAAAAATTGACCATTTTGACCAAAGTTGATTTTTGGGCAAAAGTTGATCAACTTGATCAATGAGTTGGTAATTAGGCTCGAAAATTGATCATTTTAACCGAAGATGACTTTTTGGCTAAAAGTTGATCTATTGGGTCAAGGGGTTGGTCATTGGCTCAAAATTAACCATTTCGACCAAAGTCGACTTTTCGTCAAAAGTTGACCTATAGGGTCACTGGGTGGTCATTAGGTAAAAAATTGACTATTTTGACCAAAATTGACTTTTTGGTCAAAAGTTGACCTATTAGGTCATGGGTTTGTCATTGGGTCAAGGATTGACCATTTTGACAAAAGATTTATTTTTTTGATCGGAGATTGACTTTTTGGGTCAATAATTGGTCATTAGGTCAAAAATTGACTATTTTGACCAAAATTTTGTTTTTGGTTAAAAGTTAACCCATTGGGTCAACATGGTGGTCATTTGGTCAGAAATTAACCATTTTGACCACAAGTTGACTTTTTAGTCAAAAGTCGACTTCTGTAGTCAATGAGTGGTCATTATGTCAAAATTCGATTATTTTCGACCAAAGTTGACTTTTTGGTCAACAGTTGAACAATTGGATCAATGGGTGGTTATTAGGTCAAAAATTAACTATTTTGACCAAAATTGACTTTCTGGCCAAGAGTTGACCTATTGGGTCAATGGGTTTATCATTAGGTCAAGAATTGACCATTTTGACTAAAGTTAACTTTTTTGTCAGAGATTGACGTATTGGGTCAATAATTGGTCATTGATTCAAAAATTGACTATTTTGGTCATCAGGTCCAAAATTGACTATTTTGACCAAAATTGATTTTTTTGTCAAAAGTTAATAACCCATTGGGTCAACTGAGAGGTCATTGGGTCAGAAATTGACCATTTTGACTAAAGTTGACTTTTTGGTCAAAAGCTGACCTATTTGGCAATTGAGTTGGTAATTGGGTCAAGAATTGACCATTTTGATCAAAGATGACTTTTTGGTCAAAAGTTGACCCATTGGGTCAATGGGTTGATCATTGGGTCAAATATTGACCATTTTGACCAAAGTTGACCTTTTAGTCAAAAGTTGCGCACTTATCGGTCAATGAGTGGTCATTAGGTCAAAAATCGACAATTTTGATCAAAATCGATTTTTGGTCAAAAGTCGATTTATCGGGCCAATGGGTTCATCATTTGGTCAAGGATCGACCATTCTGACCAAAGTCGACTTTTCGGTCGAGATCGACTTATCGGGTCAATAATCGGTCATTAGGTCAAAATCGACTATTTTGACCAAAATTGAATTTTTAGTCAAAAGTTAACCCTATGGTTCAACGGGGTGCTCATTGGGTCAGAAATTTAATATTTTGACCAAAGTTGACTTTTTGGTCAAAATTTGACCTATTTGGCTAATGAGTTGGTAATTGAGTCAAGAATTGACCATTTTGACCAAAGTTGACTTTTTGGTCAAAAGTTGACCTATTGGGTCAGTGGGTTTTCATTAGGTCAAAAATTGACTATTTCCACTAAAGTCGATTTTTTGGTCAAAGTCGACGTATCGGGTCAATAATCGCTCATTAATTCAAAAATCGATTATTTTGACATTAGTCAAAATTGACTATTTTGCCTAAAATTAAATTTTTGCTCAAAAGTTGATCCATTGCGTTATCAGAGTGCTCATTGAGTCGAGAATTGACCATTTTGACCAAAGTTGACTTTTTGGTCAAAAGTTGACCTATTTGGTCAATGAGTTGCTAATTGCGTGAAGAACTGACCATCTTGACCAAAGATGACTTTTTGGTCAAAAGTTGATCTACTTGGTGAATGGGTTGGTAATTGGGTAAAAAATTGACCATTTCGACCAAAGTTGACTTATTGGTCAAAAGTTAACTTATTGGGTCAATGGGTGGTCATTAAGTAAGAAATTGACTATTTTGACCAAAATTGACTTTTTGGTCAAAAGCTAACCTATTGAGTCAATGAGTTTGTCATAGGTCAAGTATTGACCAATTTGACCAAAATTTACTTTTTGGTCAGAGATTAACTTATTGGGTCAATAATTAGCCAATCGGAAAAAATCGACCTTTTCGACCAAAGTCAATTTTAGTCGAATTTACCATTTTGACCAAAGTCGATTTTTGGTGAAAAGTCGACTCTATTTGGTCAATGAGTCGAGTAATTTTGTCAAGATATTACCATTTTGATAAAAGATGACTTTTTGGTCAAAAGTCGACTTATCGGGTCATTACGTCGGTCATCGCTCAAAATTTACCAAAGTTGACTTTTTGGTCAAAAGTTGACCTATTGGGTCAATAGGTGGTCATTAGGTCAAAAATTGACTATTTTAACCAAAGTTGACTTTTTGGTCAAAAGTTGACCTATTGGGTCAATGGGTGGTCATTTGGTCAAAAATTAACAATTTTGACCAAAATTGACTTTTGGTTAAAAGTTGATTTATTCGGTCAATGAGTCAGTAATCGGTCAAGGATTGATCATTCTGCTAATGTTGACTTTTGGTCAAAAGATGACCTATTGGGTCGATAAGTTGGTCATTTGATCAAGGATTGACCATTTTGACCAAAGTTGATTTTTTTGTCAGTGATTAGCTTATTGGGTCACCAATTGGTCTTTAGGTCAAAAATTGAATATTTTGACCAAAATTGACTTCTAGGTCAAAAGTTGACCTATAGGGTTAATGGGTGGTCAATATGTCAAAATTGAATATTTTGACCGAAATTGACTTTTTGGTCAAAAGTTAACCTATTTGGTCAATATGTTTGTCATTGGGTCAAGGATTGACCATTTTGACCAAAGTTGACTTTTTGGTCAGAGATTGACTTATTGGGTCAATTATAGGTCACTTGGTCAAAAATTGACAATTTTTGGTCAATAGTTGATGTATTGGGTCAATGGGTGGTCATTAGGTCAACAATTGATTATTTTGGCCAAAATTGACTTTTTGTTCAAAAGTTGACCTATTGGGTCAATGGGTTTGTCATTGGGTCAAGGATTGACCATTTTGACTAAAGTTGACTTTATGGTCGGAGAATGACTTATTGGGCCAATATTTGGTCATCGGGTCAAAAATTGACAATTTTGACCAAAATTGAATTTTAGTTAAAAGTTATCCCTTTAGGTTAACGGAGTGGTCATTGGGTAAGAAATTGACCATTTTGACCAAAGTTGACTTGTTGGTCAAAAGTTGACCTATTGGGTAAATGGGTGGTCATTAGGTCAAAATTTGACTATTTCGACCAAAGTTGACTTTATGGTCAAAAGTTGACCAATTTTGTCAATGATTTGGTAACTGGGTCAAGAATTAACCATTTTGACCGAAGATGACTTTTTGGACAAAAGTTGAACTATTGGGTCAATGGGTTGGTCATTGGGTCAAAAATTGACCATATTGACCAAAGTTGACTTTTTGGTCAAAAGTTGCCTATCGGGTCAATGGGTTGGTCACTGTAAAAAATTTACTATTTTGAATAAATTGACTTTTTGGTCAAAAGTAAATCTATTGGGCAGTGAGTTGGTCATTTGGTCAATGATTTACCATTTTGGTCAAAGTTGGCATTTGGTTCAAAAGTTAACCTATTGGGTCAATGGGTTTGTCATTGGGTCAAGGATTGACCATTATGACTTAATTTGACTTTTTGGTCAGAGATTGACTTATTGGGTCAATAATTGGTCATTTGGTCAAAAATTGACTATTTTGACCAAAATTGACTTTTTGTTCAAAAGTTGACTTATTGAGTCAATGCGTTGGTCATCGGGCCAAGAATTGACCATTTTGACCAAAGTATACTTTTTGGTCAAAAGTTTACCTATTGGGTCAATGGGTTGGTCATTTGGTCAAAAATTAACCATTTTGACCAAAGTTGACTTTTTGGTCAAAAGTTAACCTATTTGGTTAATGGGTGGTCATTAGGTTAAAATTTGACTATTTTGAGCAAAATTGACTTTTTGGTTAAAAGTTAGCTTATTAGGTAAAAGGGTCGGCCATCGGGCTAAGATTTGACGGTTTTGACCAAAGTTTACTTTTTGGTCAAAAGTTTACCTATCGGGTCAATGGGTTGGTCATTGGGTCAGAAATTTTCCATTTTGACTAAAGTTGACTTTTTTGTCAAAACTTGACCGATTAGGTCAATGGGTTTGTCATTGAGTCAAAGATTAACCATTTTAACCAAAGTTGACTTTTTGGTCAGAGTTTGGCTTACTTGGTTAATATTTGGTCATTAGGTCAAAAATTGACCAAAGTCAAAAGTTGACTTTTTGGTTAGAAATTTAATTTTTGGTCAAAAGTTGAACCATTGGGTCAACCGGGTGGTCATTGGGTCAGAAATTAACCATTTGGACCAATGTTGATTTTTTAGTCAAAGTTGACCCATATGGTCAATGAGTTGGTGATTGGGTCAAGAATTGGCCATTTTCGACTAAAGATGACTTTTTGGTCAAAGGGTGATTTATTGGGTCAATGAGTTAGTCATTGGGTCAAAAATGGACCATTTTGACCAAAGTTGACTTTTTGGTCAAAAGTTGACCTATTGGGTCAATAAGTGTTTATTACGTCAAAAATTGACTATTTTGGCCAAAGTTGACTTTTTGGTCAAAAGTTGGCCTATTGGGTCAATGGGTGAACATTAGGTAAAAAATTAACTATTTTAATAAAAATTGACTTTTTGGTCAAAAATTGACCTATTTGGTCAATGAGTTGTCATTGGGTCAAGGATTGATCATTTTGACCAATGTTCACTTTTTAGTCAAAAGTTGACCTATTGGGTCAATGGGTTGGTCATTGGGTCAAGGATTGACCATTTTGATTAAAGTTGATTTTTTGGTCAATGATTGGCTTATTGGGTCAACAATTGGACATTAGGTCAAAAATTGAATATTTTGACAAAAATCGAACATTTTGACCAAAGTCGACCTATTGCGGTCAATCTGATAGTCAATAAGTCAAAATTAAAAATTTCGACCGAAATCGAATTTTTGGTCAAAAGTCGATCTTATTGGGTCATAGAGGTTCATCATTAGTCAAGGATTAACCATTTTGACCAAAGTTTACTTTTTGGACAGAGATTGACTTATTGGGTCAATAATTAGCCACTAGGTCAAAATTTGATAATTTTGATCAAAATTGGATTTTTGGTCAAAAGTTAACACATTGGGTCAACGGGGTGGTCATTGGGTCAGAAATTGACCATTTTGACCAAAGATGACTTTTTGGTTAAAAGTCAATCCTATTTTGATCAAAATTGAATTTTTTGTCAAAAATTAACCCATTGGGTGAATGGGGTGGTCATTGGGTCAGAAATTGACCATTTTTAACCAAAGCTGAATTTTTGGTCAAAAGTTAACCTATTTGGTCAATGAGTTGGTAAATAGGCCAAGAATTGACCATTTTGACCGAAGATGACTTTTTGGGCAAAATTTGATCTATTGGGTCATGGGGTTAGTCATTGGGTCAAAAATTAACAATTTTGACCAAAGTCTTTTTGTTCAAAAGTTCACCTATTAGGTCAACGGGTGGTTATTAGGTCAAAAATTGACTATTTTGACTAAAATTGACTTTTTGGTCGAAAGTTTACCTATTGGGTCATTGGGTTTGTCATTGGGTCAAGAATTGACCATTTTTACTAAAGTTGTCTTTTTGGTCGGAATTGACTTATTGGGTCAATAATTGGTCATTAGGTCAAATATTAACTATTTTGACCAAAATTGAATTTTTGGTGAAAAGTTAACCTATCGGGTCAATGGGATGGTCATCGGGTCGAAATCGACCATTTTGACCAAAGTCGACTTTTTGTTCAAAGGTCGACTTATTCGGTCAATGGGCTAATATTAGGTCAAAATTTCACAATTTTAACCAAAGTTGGCTTTTTGGTCAAAAGTTGACCAATTTGATCAATGGGTGGTTATTAGGTAAAAAACTAATTATTTTGACCAAAATTGACTTTTTGGTTAAAAGTTAACCTATTGGGTCAATGGATTCGTCATCGGGTCAAGGATCGATCATTTTGACCAAAGTTGACTTTTTGGTCAGAGATCGACTTAATCGGTCAATAATCGGTCATTAAATCCAAAAATCGACTATTTTAGTCATCGTGGTCAAAAATCGACTATTTCGACCAAAATTGAATTTTTGGTCAAAAGTTAATCCATTGGGTCAAATTGACTTCATTATTGGGTCGAAATTTGACCATTTTTGACCAAAGTCTGACTTTTTGGTCAAAAGTCGACTATTTGGTTAATGAGTCTGGTCATTGGGTCAAGAATCGACCATTTTGACCAAAGATGTCTTTTTGGTCAAAAGTTGATCCATTGGGTCAATGGGTATGGTCATTGAGTCAACATTTACCATTTTGACCTAAGCTGACTTTTAGTCAAAAGTCTTCTATTAGGTCAATGGGTTGTACTATGGTCAAAAATTGACCTATTTTGACTAAAGTCGACCTTTTGGTCAAAAGTTAACTCTAATGGGTCAATGGGTGGTCATTAGAGTCAAAAATCGACTATTTCGACCAAAAATTGATATTTTTTTGTGTCAAAAGTCAACTTATTGGGTCAATGTGATGTGTCATCGGGTCAAGGATTTAACCATTTCGACTAAAGTTGACTTTTTGGTCGAGAGTCGACTTATTGGGTCAATAATTGGTCATTAGGTCAAGAATCGACCATTTTCGATCAAAAATCGAACTTTTTGTCAAATGTTAACCTAATCGGTCAATGGGCGATCATCAGGTCATTAGGTCAGAAATTGATCATTTTGACCAAAGTTGACTTTTTGGTCAAAAGTTAACCTATTAGGTCAATGGGTTTGTCATTGGGTCAATAATTGGTCATTACGTCAAAAATTGATCATTTTGACCAAAATTGACTTTTTGGTCAAAAGTTAGTCCTATTGGGTCGATGGGTTTGACATTGGGTCAAGGATTAACCATTTCGACCAAAGTTGACTTTTTCGTCGAAGATCGACTTATTGGGTCAATAATCGATCATTAATGTCAAAAATTTAATTATTTTCGCCATCAGTCAAAAATTGACTATTTTGATCAAAATTAGAATTTTTGGTCAACAAGTATACTCATTGGGTCAACGACAGTGTTCATTGGTTCAGAAATTGACTATTTCGATCAAAAGTCAATCTATTTGATCAATGAGTCAGTAATCGGGTCAAGAGTCGTATCCATTTCGACTGAAGATGACTTTTGGTCAAAAGTTGACCTATTGGGTCAATGGGTCGGTCATTGGGTCAAAAATGACCATTTCGACCAAAGTTAACCTTTTGGTCAAAATTGACCTATTGGGTCAATGGGTGGTCATTAGAACAAAATTTGACTATTTCGACCAAAGTCGACTTTTTGGTCAAAAGTCAATTTATCGGTCACATGGTTAGTCATTAGGTCAAAGATCGACCATTCCGACTAAAGATGACTTTTTGGTCGGAGATTGACTTATCGGATCAATGATGGTCATTAGGTAAACAATCGAACTATTTCGATTAAAATTTAATTTTTAGTCAAAAGTTAACCTAATGGGTCAATGAGCGTGCTCATTGGGTCGAAAATTCACCATTTTCGACCAAAGTTCGACTTTTTGGTCAAAATTTGACTTATTTGGTCAATGAGTTGGTAATTCGTCATGACCGACCATTTTCGACCAAAGTTGACTTTTTATCAAAAGTCGACCAATTGGGTCAAGTGGTGCTCATTAGGTCAAAATCGGCTTTTCGACCAAAGTTGACTTTTTGGTCGAAAGTTGACCTATTGGGTCAATGGTTTGTCATTAGGTCAAGGATTGACCATTTTGACCAAAGTTTACGTTTTGGTCAAAGATTAACTTATTGGGTCAATAATTGGTCATTAATTCAAAAATTGATTATTTTCAATCAGTAAAATTAAACTATTTTGAAAAATCAAATTTTTATGAAAATTGATCCATCGATCAACGGGTGCTCATTAGGTCGAAATCGACCATTTCGACCAAAGTCGACTTTTGGTCAAAAGTCGACCTTATTTGGTCAATGAGTTGTCATCAGGTCAAGAATCGACCATTTTGATCGAAAGTCGACTTTTGGTTAAAAGTCGACCTATCGGGTCAATGGTGGCGTCATTAGGTCAAAAATCGACTATTTTGACCAAAGTTGACTTTTTGGTCAAAAGTCGACCTATCGGGTCAATGGATGGTCATTAGGTCAAAATTGACTATTTTGACCAAAATTGATTTTTTGGTCAAAAAGTTGACTTATTTGGTCAATGAGTTGGTCATCGGGTCAAGGATCGACCATTTCGACCAAAGTCGACTTTTGGTCGAAATCAACTTTATCGGGTCACAGGCTGGTCATCGAGGTCAAGTATCGACCATTTTGACCAAAGTTGAATTTTTAGTCAAAATCGACCTATTAGGTCAACAAGTTGGTCATTAGGTCAAATTGACTATTTCGACCAAAGATGACTTTTTGGTCAAAAGTCGACCTATTAGGTCAATTGGCGGTCATCAAGTCAAGATCGACTATTTTGACCAAAATCGACTTTTTGGTCAAAAGTTGACCTATTGGGTCAATCATTAGTCACTAGCTCAAAAATCGACAATTTTCGACCAAAATCGACTTTTGCTCGAAAGTTGACCTATCGAGTCGACGAAGCTGGTCATTAAGGTCAAGAATCGACCATTTTGACCAAAGATGACTTTTGAAGTCAAAAATCGACTTATTTCGACTCAAAATTGAATTTTTGGTCAAAAGTTGATCTATTGGGTCAACGGGTAGTCATTGCAGTCGAATCGACCATTTTGACCAATGTCGACTTTTTGGTCAAAAGTTGATCTATGTGGTCAATCGAGTTGATAATGCAAGAATCGAATCGACTATTTGACTAAAGACTGACTTTTTGGCTCAAAAGTCGATCATTGTGGTCAAGGGCGGTCATTGGGTAAAAAATTAACCATTTTAACTAAAGTCGAGTTTTTGGTCAAAAGTTGATCTATTGGGTCAATGAGTGGTCATATAGTCAAAATCGACTATTTTAACACAAAATTGACTTTTGTCAAAAGTCGACCTATTGGGTCAATGGGTTTGTCAATTTGTCAGGAAAGACCATTTTGAGTCAAAGTCGAATTTTTGGTCAGAGATTGATTTATTGGGTCAAAAATTGGTCATTAGGTCAAAATTGATTATTTTGACCAAAATTGAATTTTTGGTTAAAAGTTAACCCATTGGGTCAGCGGGTTAGTCATTAGGTCGGAAATTGACCATTTTGACCAAAGTTGACTTTTTAGTCAAAAGTCGACCTATTGGGTCGATGAGCTGGACATTAGGTCAAGGATTGACCCTTTTTGACCAAAGTTGACTTTTTGGTCAAAAGTTGACCTATTGGGTCAATGGGTTGTTATTAGGTAAAAAATTAACCATTTTGACCAAAGTTGACTTTTTGGTCAAAAGTTGACTCTGGGTTATTGGGTTCATTATGAATTGGTCATTAGGTCAAAATCGATTATTTTGACCAAAATCGACTTTTTGGTCAAAAGTTGTACCTATTGGATCGATGGGTTTGTCATTAGGTCAAAGATTCGACCATTTTCGACCAAATGTTGACTCATAATTGGTCATTAAATTCAACAATTGACTATTTTGGTCATCAGGTCAAAAATTGATCATTTCGACCAAATTAAATTTTTGGTCAACAGTCGACCCATTAGGTCAATAGGAGTTGGTCATTAGTGTCGAAATTGACTATTTTGACTAAAGTTGATTTTTGATCAAAGTTGACTTTTTGGTCAAAAGTTGACTCTATTTGGTCAATGAGTTGGTAATTGGGTCAAGAATTGACCATTTTGACTCGAAGATGACTTTTCGGTCAAAATTCGACTGATCGATCAATGGGTCAAAATTGATCATTTTGATCAAAGTTGACCATTTTGGTCAAAGTTGACCTATTGGTCAATGGTGGTCATTAGGTCGGATTGACTATTTTGGTCAAAATTGATTTTTTGGTCAAAGTTATATATCTGATGGTTTGCATTAGGTGAAGAATGACCATTTCGACCAAAGATGACTTTTTGGTCAAAGATCGACTTATTGGGTCAATAACTGATCATTAGGTCAAAAATTGAACTTTTTGACCAAAATGGAATTTTTTGTTAAAAGTTAACCCAATGGGTCAACGAGGTGCTCATTGGGTCAGAAATTCACCATTTTGACCAAAGTTGACCTTTTGGTCAAAATTTGATCTATTTGCCAATGAGTTGGTAATTGGGTCAAGAATTGACCATTTTGACTAAAGTTAACTTTTTGGTCGAAAGTTCACTATCAATTACGGGTCATTAGTCGAAAATCGATTATTTCGACTAAAATTGACTTTTTGGTCGAAAGTAGACCTATTGGGTCAATGGGTTTGTCATTAGGTAAGAGATTAACCATTTTGACCAAAGTTGACGTTTTGGTCAAAGATTGACTTATTGGGTCAATAATTGGTCATTAATTCAAAAATTGATTATTTTAGTCATTAGGTCAAAAACTGACTATTTTGACCAAAATTAAATTTTTGGTCAAAAGTTGATCCATTGGGTCAACGGGGTGCTCATTGGGTTAGAAATTGACAATTTTGACTAAAGTTGACTTTTTGGTCAAAATTTAACCTATTTGGTCAATGAGTTGGTAATTGCGTGAAGAACTGACCATCTTGACCAAAGATGACTTTTTGGTCAAAAGTTGATCTATTGGGTGAATGGGTTGGTAATTGGGTCAAAATTGACCATTTCGACCAAAGTTGACTTTTTGGTCAAAAGTTGACCTATTGGGTCAATGGGTGGTCATTAAGTCAAAAATTGACTATTTTGACTAAATTTGACTTTTTGGTCAAAAGTTGACCTATTGGGTCAATGTGTTTGTCATTAGGTCAAGGATTGACCATTTTGACAAAAGTTGACTTTTTGGTCAGAGAATAACTTATATGGTCGATAATTGGTCATTTGGTCAAAGATTGACTATTTTGACCAAAATTGAATTTTTGGTCAAATGTTAGTCCATCGGGTCTACTGGGCGATCATCGGGTCGAAATTGACCATTTTGACAAAGTTGACTTTTAGGTGAAAAGTTTATCTATTTGGTCAATAAGTTGGTAATTTGGTCAAGATTTGACCATTTTAACAAAAGATGACTTTTTGGTCAAAAGTTGACCTATTGGGTCAATGTGTTGGTCATGGGCTCAAAATTAACTAGCTTTGACCAAAGCTGACTTTTTGGTCAAAAGTTGACTTATTGGGTCAATAGGTGGTCATTTGGTCAAAAATTGACTATTTTAACCAAACTTGACTTTTTGGTCAAAAGTTGACCTATTGGGTCAATAAGTGGTCATTAGGTCAAAAATTAACAATTTTGACCAAAATTGACTTTTTGGTTGAAAGTTGACCTATTTGGTCAATGAGTTGGTCATTGGGTCAAGGATTGATCATTTTGACTAATGTTGACTTTTTGGTCAAAAGTTGACTTATTGGGTCAATGGGTTGGTCATTGGGTCAAGGATTGACCATTTTGACCAAAGTTAATTTTTTGGTCAGTGATTGGCTTATTGGGTCAACAATTGATCATTAGGTCAAAAATTGAATATTTTGACCAAAATTCACTTTTTGGTCAAAAGTTGACTTATTGGGTCAATGGGTGGTCAATAAGTCAGAAATGAATATTTTGACCGAAATTGACTTTTTGGTCAAAAGTTGACCTATTGGGTTAATAGGTTTGTCATTGGGTCAAGGATTGTCCATTTTGAGCAAAGTTGACTTTTTGTCAGAGATTGACTTATTGGGTCAATAATTGGTCACTAGGTCAAAAATAGATAATTTTGACCTAAATTGAATTTTGGGTCAAAAGTTAACCCATTGGGTCAACGGGGTGGTCATTGGGTCAGAAAATAACCATTTGGACCAAAGATGATTTTTTGGTCAAAAGTTGACCTATTTTGACTAAAATTCAATTTTTGGTCAAAAGTTAACCCATTGGGTCAACAGGGTGGTCATTAGGTCAGAAATTGACCATTTTGACCAAAGTTTACTTTTTGGTCAAAAGTTGACCTATTTGGTCAATGAGTTGGTAATTGGGCCAAGAATTGACCATTTTGACCGAAGTTGACTTTTTGGCCAAAAGTTGACCTATTGGGTCAATAGGTGGTCATTAGGTCAAAAATTAACTATTTTGACCAAAGTGGACTTTTTGGTCGAAAGTTGACCTATTGGGTCAATTGGTGGTCATTAGGTTAAAAATTAACTATTTTGACCAAAATTGACTTTTTGGTCAAAAGTTGACCTATTTGGTAATTGAGTTGGTCATTGGGTCAAGGATTAATCATTTTGACCAATGTTGACTTTTTGGTCAAAAGTTGACCTATTGGGTCAATGGGTTGGTCATTGGGTCAAGGATTGACCATTTTGGCCAAAGTTGATTTTTTGGTCAATGATTGGCTTATTGGGTCAACAATTGGTCATTAGGTCAAAAATTAAATATTTTGACCCAAATTGACTTTTTGGTCAAAAGTTGACCTATTGGGTCAATAGGTTCGTCATTGGGTCAAGGATTGACCATTTTGAGCAAAGTTGACTTTTTGATCAGAGATTGAGTTATTACGTCAATAATTGGTCACAAGGTCAAAAATTGACAATTGTGACCAAAATTGAATTTTTGGTCAGAAGTTAACCCATTGGGTTAACGAGGTGGTCATTGGGTCAGAAATTGACCATTTTGACTAAAGATGACTTTTTGGTCAGAAGTTGACCTATTTTGACCAAAATTGAATTTTTGGTCAAATAGTTAACCCATTTGGTGAACGGGGTGGTCATTGGGTCAGAAATTGACCATTTTGACCAAAGTTTACTTTTTGGTCAAAAGTTGACCTATTTGGTCAATGACTTGGTAAATGGGCCAAAAGTTGATATATTGGGCCAAGGGGTGGGTCATTGGGTCAAAAATTAATCATTTTGACCAAAATTGACTTTTTGGTCAAAACTTGTCCTATTGGGTCGATGGGTGCTCACTAGGTCAAAATTTGATTATTTTGACCAAACTTGATTTTTTGGTCAAATGTTGACCTATTTGGTCAATGAGTTGGTAATTGGGTCAAGAATTGACCTTTTTGACCAAAGATGACTTTTTGGTCAAAAGTTGATCTATTGGGTCAATGGGTTGGTCATTGGGTCAATAGTTGACCATTTTGACTGAAGTTGAATTTTTGGTCAAAAGTTGACCTATTTGGTAGGTTGGTCACTAAGTCAAAAAATAACTATTTTGACTAAAATTGACTTTTTTGTCAAAAGTCGATCTATTGGGCAGTGAGTTGGTCATTGGGTAAAGGATTTACCATTTTGACCATTTTGGTCAAAAGTTGACCTATTAGGTCAATGGGTTTGTCTTTGTGTCAAGGATTGACCATTATGACCAAAGTTGACTTTTTGGTCAGAGAATGACTTATTGTGTCAATAATTGGTCATTAGGTCAAAAATTGACTATTTTGGCCAAAATTGACTTTTTGTTCAAAAGTTGACTTATTGGGTCAATGCGTTGGTCATTGGGTCAAGAATTGACCATTTTAACCAAAGTTGACTTATTGGTCAAAAGTTGACCTATTGGGTCAATGGGTTGGTCATTGGGTCAAAATTGATCATTTTGACCAAAGTTGACTTTCTGGTCAAAAGTTAACCTATTTGGTCAATGGGTGGTCATTAGGTCAAAATTTGACTATTTTGACAAAAATTGACTTTTTGGTCAAAAGTTGACCTATTGGGTGAATGGGATGGTCATTGGGCCAAGGTTTAACCACTTTGGCCAAAGTTTACTTTTTGGTCAAGTTCACCTATTGGGTCAATGGGTTGGTTATTGGGTCAGAAATTGTCCATTTTGACCAAAGTTGACTTTTTGGTCAAAACTTGACCGATTGGGTGAATGGGTTTGTCATTGGGGTAAAGATTAACCATTTTGACCAAAGTTAACTTTTTGGTCAGAGATTGGCTTACTGGGTCAATAATTGGTCATTAGGTCAAAAATAAACTATTTTGACCAAAATTGTCTTTTTGGTCATAAGTTGACCTATTGGGTCAGTGGGTTGGTTATTGGGTCAAGGATTGACCATTTTAACCAAAGTTGACTTTTTGGTCAAAAGTTGACCTATTGCGTCGATCGATCGATCATTGGGTCAAAGATTGACCATTTTGACCAAAGATGACTTTTTGGTCAGTGATTGACTTATTGAGTCAATAATTGGTCATTAGGTCAAAAATTATTTTTTTGACCAAAATTAAATTTTTGGTCAAAAGTTGAACCATTGGGTCAACGGGGTGGTCATTGGGTCATAAATTAACCATTTAGACCAAAGTTGATTTTTGAGTCAAAAGTTAACTTATTTTGTAAATAAGTTGGTGATTGGGTCAAGAAATGACCATTTTGACCGAAGATGACTTTTTGGTCAAAAGTTGATCTTTTGGGTCAATGAGTTAGTCATTGGGTAAAAAATTGTCCATTTTGACCAAAGTTGACTTTTTGGTCAAAAGTTGACCTATTTTGACCAAAATTGAATTTTTGGTCAAATAGTTAACCCATTGGGTGAACGGGGTGGTCATTGGGTCAGAAATTGACCATTTTGACCAAAGCTTACTTTTTGGTCAAAAATTGGCCTATTCGGTCAATGAGTTAGTAATTGGGCCAAGAATTGACCATTTTGACCGAAGATGACTTTTTGGCCAAAAGTTGATATATTGGGTCAAGGGGTGGGTCATTAGGTCAAAAATTAACCATTTTGACCAAAGTTGACTTTTTGGTCAAAACTTGTCCTATTGGGTCAATGGGTGCTCACTGGGTCAAACTTTGACTATTTTGACCAAAGTTAATTTTTAGGTCAAATGTTGACCAATTTGGTCAATGAGTTGATAATTGGGTCAAGAATTGACCATTTTGACCGAAGATGACTTTTTATTCAAAAGTTGACCTATTGGGTCAATGGGTTGGTCATCGGGTCAAAAATTGACCATTTTGACCAAAGTTTACCTTTTGACCGAAATTGACTTTTTGGTCAAAAGTTGACCTATTAGGTTAATAGGTTTGTCATTGGGTCAAGGATTGACCATTTTGATCAAAGTTGACTTTTTGGTCAGAGATTGACTTATTGGGTCAATAATTGGTCACTAGGTCAAAATTGACAATTTTGACCAAAATTGAATTTTTGGTCAAAAGTTAACCCATTGGGTCAACGAGGTGGTCATTGGGTTAGAAATTGACCATTTTGACCAAAGATGACTTTTTGGTCAAAAGTTGACTTATTTTGACCAAAATTAAATTTTTGGTCAAAAGTTAACCCATTGGGTTAACGAGGTGGTCATAGGGTCTCAAATTAATCATTTTGACCAAAGTTGACTTTTTGGTCAAAAGTTGACCTATTTGGTCAATGAGTTGGTAATTGGGCCAAGAATTGACCATGTTGACCGAAGATGACCTTTTGACCAAAAGTTGATATATTTTGTCAAGGGATTGTCATTGGGTCAAAAATTAACCATTTTGACCGAAGTTGACTTTTTGGTTAAAAGTTGACTTGGGTCAATGGGTGGTCATTATGTCAAAATTTGACTATTTTGACCAAAGTTGACTTTTTGGTCAAAAGTTGACCAATTTGGTCAATGAGTTGGTAATTCGGTCAAGAATTGACCATTTTGACCGAAGATAACTGTTTGGTCAAAAGTTGATCTGTTGGGTCAATGAGTTGGTCATTGGGTCAAAAATTGACCATTTTTACCAAAGTTGAATTTTTGGTCAAAAGTTGACCTATTGGGTCAATGCGTTGGTCACTAAGTCAAAAATTAACTATTTTGACTAAAATGGACTTCTTGGTCAAAAGCCGATCTATCGGCGTCGAGTTGGTCATTGGGTCAAGGATTTACCATTTTGACCAAAGTTGATATTTTTGTCAAAAGTCGACTTATTGGGTCAATAAGTTTGTCATTGGGTTAAGGATTGACCATTATGACCAAAGTTGACTTTTTGGTCAGAGATTAACTTATTGGGTCAATAATTTATCATTAGGTCAAAATCGGTTATTTTGACTAAAATCGACTTTTTATTCAAAAGTCGACTTATTGTGTCAATGCGTCGGTCATTAGGTCAACAATTGATCATTTTGACTAAAGTTGACTTTTTGGTCAAAAGTTGACCTATTAGGTCAATGAGTTTGTCATTGGGTCAAAAATTGACCATTTTGACCAAAGTTGATTATTTGGTCAAAAGTGGTAATTAGGTCAAAATTTAACTATTTTGACTAAAATTGACTTTTTGGTCAAAAGTTGACCTATTGGGTCAATGGGTTGGTCATTGGGCCAAGGTTTGACCATTTTGACCAAAGTTTACTTTTTGGTCAAAAGTTTACCTATTGGGTATATGGGTTGGTCATTGGGTCAGAAATTGTTCATTTTGACCAAAGTTGACTTTTTGGTCAAAACTTGATCTGATTGGGTCAATGGGTTTGTCATTAGTCAAAGATTAACCATTTTAACCAAAGTTGACTTTTTGGTTAGAGATTGGCTTACTAGGTCAATAACTGATCATTAAGTCAAAAATTGAATATTTTGACCAAAATTGACTTTTTGGTCAAAAGTTGACCTATTGGATCAATGGGTTGGTTATTGGGTCAAGGATTGACCATTTTAACCAAAGTTAACTTTTTGGTCAAATGTTGACCTATTGGGTCAATGGGCTGGTCATTGGGTCAAGGATTGACCATTTTAACCAAATTTGACTTTTTGGTCAAAAGTAGACCTATTGGGTCAATGGGTTGGTCATTGGGTCAAAGATTGACCATTTTGACTAAAGTTGACTTTTTGGTCAGTGATTGACTTATTGGGTCAATAAATGGTCATTAGGTCAAAAATTAATTTTTTTGACCAAAATTAAATTTTTGGTCAAAAGTTGAACAATTGGGTCAACGTGGTGGTCATTTGGTCAGAAATTAACTTTTGGACCGAGTCGATTTTGAGACAAAAGTTGACTGATTTGTTTAATGAGTTGGTGATTGGGTCAAGAATTGACCATTTTGACCCAAGATGACTTTTTGGTCAAAAGTTGATCTATTGGGTTAATGAGTTAGTCATTGGGTCAAAAATTGACCATTTTGACCAAAGTTGACATTTTGGTCAAAAGTTGACCTATTGGGTCAATGGGTGGTCATTAGGTCAAAAATTGACTATTTTGACAAAAATTAACTTTTTGGTCAAAAGTTGAGCTATTGGGTCAATGGGTTTGTCATTCGGTCAAGGATTGACCATTTTGACCAAAGTTGACTTTTTTGTTAGAGATTAACATATTGGGTCAAAAGTTAGTGCATTGGGTAAACGTGGTGGCCATTGGGTATGAAATTAACCATTTTTACCAAAGTTGACTTTTTGGTGAAAAGTTGACCTATTTGGTCAATGAGTTGGAATTTGATCAAGATTTTATCATTTTGACCAAAGTTGACTTTTTGGTCAAAAGTTGATCTATTGGGTCATTGTGTTGGTCATTGGCTCAAAAATTAACCATTTTGACTAAAGTTGATTTTTTGGTCAAAAGTTGACCTATTGGGTCAATGGGTTGGTCGTTGGGTCAAGGATTGACCATTTTGACCAAAGTTAATTTTTTGGCCGATTGGCTTATTGGGTCAACAATTGGTCATTAGGTCAAAAATTGAATATTTTGACCAAAATTGACTTTTTGGTCAAAAGTTGACATATTGGGTCAATTGGTGGTCATTAAGTCAAAATTGAATATTTTGACCGAAATTGACTTTTTGGTCAAAAGTTGTCCTATTGGGTCAATAGGTTTGTCATTGGGTCAAGGATTGACCATTTTGAGCAAAGTTGACTTTTTGTGAGAGAAGAACTTATTGGGTCAATAATTGGTCGCTAGGTTAAAAATTTACAATTTTGACCAAAATTGAATTTTTGGTCAAAAGTTAACCCATTGGGTCAACGGTGTGGTCATTGGGTCAGAAATTAACCATTTTGACCAAAGATGACTTTTTGTTCAAAAGTTGACCTATTTTGACCAAAATTGAATTTTTGGTCAAAAGTTAACCCATTGGGTCAACCGGGTGGTCATTGGGTCAGAAATTGACCATTTTGACCAAAGTTGACTTTTTGGTCGAAAGTTGACCTATTTGGTCAATGAGTTGGTAATTGGGCCAAGAATTGACCATTTTAACCGAAGTTAACTTTTTGGCCAAAAGTTGACCTATTAGATCAATAGGTGGTCATTAGGTCAAAAATTGACTATTTTGACCAAAGTTGACTTTTTGGTCAAAAGTTGACCTATTGGGTCAATGGGTGGTCATTTGGTCAAAAATTAACTATTTTGACCAAAATTGACTTTTTGGTCAAAAGTTGACCTATTTGGTCAATGAGTTGGTCATTGGGTCAAGAATTAATCATTTTGACCAATGTTGACTTTTTGGTCAAAAGTTGACCTATTGGCTCAATGGGTTGGTCATTAGGTACAGGATTAACTATTTTGACCAAAGTTGATTTTTTGATCAGTGTTTGCTTATTGGGTCAACAATTGGTTATTAGGTCAAAAATTGAATATTTTGACCAAAATTGACTTTTTGGTCAAAAGTTGACCTATTGGGTCAATAGGTTTGTCATTAGGTCAAGGATTGACCATTTTGAGCAAAGTTGACTTTTTGGTCAGAGATTGACTTATTAGGTCAATAATTGGTCACTAGGTCAAAAATTGACAATTTTGACCAAAATTGAATTTTTGGTCAAAAGTTAACCCATTGGGTCAACAAGGTGGTCATTGGGTCAGAAATTGACCATTTTGACCAAAGATGACTTTTTGGTCAGAAGTTGACCTCTTTTGACCAAAATTGAATTTTTTGTCAAATAGTTAACCCATTAGGTGAACGGGGTGGTCATTGGATCAGAAATTGACCATTTTGACCAATGTTTACTTTTTCGTCAAAAGTTGACCTATTTGGTTAATGAGTTAGAAATTGGGCCAAGAATTGACCATTTTGACAGAAGATGACTTTCTGGCCAGAAGTTGATAAATTGGGTCAGGGGGTGGGTCATTGGGTCAAAAATTAACCATTTTGTACAAAGTTGACTTTTTGGTCAAAACATGTCCTATTGGGTCAATGGGTGCTCACATGGTCAAAATTTGACTATTTTGACTAAAGTTGATTTTTTGGTCAGATGTTGACCAATTTGGTCAATGAGTTGGTAATTGGGTCAAGAATTGAACTTGAAGGTGACTTTTTGGTCAAATGTTGATCTATTGGGTCAAAAATTGACCATTTTGACCGAAGTTAAATTTTTGACTTTATGTGAAAAGTTGACCTATTTGGTCAATGAGATGGTAATTTGGTCAAGATTTGACCATTTTGTTCAAAGATGACTTTTTTGTCAAAAGTTGACCTATTAGGTCAATGTGTTTGGCATTAGCTCAAAAATTGACCATTTTTTACCAAAGTTGATTTTTTGGTCAAAAGTTGACCTATTGGGTCAATTGGTGGTCTTTAGGTCAAAAATGGATTATTTTGACCATAGTTAACTTTTTGGTCAAAAGCTGACCTATTGGGTCAATGGGTGGTCATTAGGTCAAAATTAACTATTTTAACCAAAATTGACTTTTTGGTCAAAAATTGACCTATTTGATCCAAGAGTTTGTCATTGGGTCAAGGATTGATCATTTTGACCAATGTTGACTTTTTGGTCAAATGTTGACTTATTGGGTCAATGGGTTGGTCATTGGGTCAAGGATTGACCAATATGTCCAAAGTTGATTTTTTGGTCAGTGATCGGCTTATTGGGTCAACAATTGGTCATTATGTCAAAAATTGAATATTTTGACCAAAATTGACTTTTTGGTCAAAAGTTGACTTATTGGGTCAATTGGTGGTCATTAAGTAAAAATTGAATATTTTGACCGAAATTGACTTTTTTATCAAAAGTTGACCTAATGGGTCAATAAGTTTGTCTTACGAGGAAGGATTGATCATTTTGTCTAAAGGTGACTTTTTGGTCAGAGATTGACTTAGTCAACAATTGGTCATTAGATTAAAAATTGAATATTTTGACAAAAATTGACTTTTTGATCAAAAGTTGATCTACTGGGTCAATGGGTAGTTAATAAGCAAAATTGGGTGGTTAAATTGGAATTTTGGTCAAAAGTTAACCCTTTGGGTCAACGGGGTGGTCATTGGGTCAGGAATTGACCATTTTGACCAAAGATTACTTTTTGGTCAAAAGTTAACTTATTTTGACCAAAATTGAATTTTTGGTAAAATGTTAACCCATTGGGTTAACGGGGTGGTCATTGGGTCAAAAATTGACCATTTTGATCAAAGTTGACTTTTTGGTCAAAAGTTGACATATTTGGTCAATGAGTTGGTAATTGGGCCAATAATTGACCATTTTGACCGAAGATTACTTTTTGGCCAAAAGTTGATCTATTGGGTCACGGGGTTGGTCATTGGGTGAAAAATTAACCATTTTGACCAAAGTTGACTCTTTGA
Source organism: Papilionanthe hookeriana x Papilionanthe teres (assembly GCA_022702705.1). Classification (NCBI taxonomy): domain Eukaryota; kingdom Viridiplantae; phylum Streptophyta; class Magnoliopsida; order Asparagales; family Orchidaceae; genus Papilionanthe; species Papilionanthe hookeriana x Papilionanthe teres. The sequence continues at coordinate 18,934,118 of CM040438.1, forward strand.
TCAAAAGTTGACCTAATGGGTCAATGGGTGTCATAGGTCAAAAATTGACTATTTTGAGCAAAATTGATATTTTGGTCAAAAGTTGACCTATTGGGTCAACGGGTTTGTCATTGGGTCAAGGATTGACCATTTTGACTAAAGTTGGACTTTTTGGTCGGAGATTGACTTATTGGGTCAATAATTGGTCATTAGGTCAAAAATTGACTATTTTGACCAAAAATAAATTTTTGGATAAAAGTTAACCCATTGGGTGAACGAGGTGGTCATTGGGTCAAAAAATTAACCATTTTTACCAAAGTCGACTTATTGGGTCAAAAGTCGACATTCTTAGGTCAATGGGTGGTCATTAGGTCAAAATTCGACTATTTCGACCAAAGATGAATTTTTGGTCAAAAGTTGACCAATTAGGTCAATGGGTGGTCTTTAGGCAAAAATTAACTATTTTGACCAAAATCGACTTTTGGTCAAAAGTCGACCTAATGGGTCAATGGGTTCGTCATTGGGTCAAGGATCGACAATTTCGACCAAAGTCGACTTCTTGGTCGAGAGATTGACTTATCGGGTCAATATTTGGTCATTAATCAAAAATCGACAATTTGGTCATCGGGCAAAATTGACTATTTTGACCAAAATTGAATTTTTGGTCAAAAGTTAACCCATTGGGTCAACGGAGTGGTCATTGGGTCAGAAATTGACCTTTTTGATCATAGTTGACTTTTTAATCAAAATTTGAAATATTTGGTAAATGAGTTAGTAATTGGGTCAAGATTTGACCATTTTGACGAAGACGACTTTTTGGTCAAAAGTTGACTATTTGAGTCAATGGTCAGTCATTGGATCAAAATCGACCATTTCGATCGAAGTTGACTTTTTGGTCAAAAGTCGATCTATTGGGTCAATGTGTCTGGTCATTGGGTCAAAATCGAATCATTTTGACTAAAGTCGACTCTATTGGTCAAAAGATGACTTATCGGTCAATGTGTGGTCATTAGCGTCAAAAATCGATTATTTTGACCAAAATTCGATTTTTGGTCAAAAGTCGACTTACTGGATCAATGAGCTTATTATCGGGTCAAGGATCGACCATTTTGAGCAAAAGTCGACTTTTGGTCGAGATCGACTTATTGGGTCAAATAATCGGCCGATCAGAGTCAAAAATCGACCTATTTTGACCAAAATTGAATTTTTTCAAAGCTAACCTATAGACTGATCGGGGTGCGTCATTGGATCAAAATTCACTAATTCGACCAAAGTCGACTTCTTGGTCAAATATCGACTTATTGGCAATCGATGGTTGCTCATTAGGTCAAGAATCGACTATTTCGACCAAAGATCGACTTTTTTTGGTCAAAAGCCGACCTATCGGGTCAATGGTTTGTCATTAGGTCAAGAATCGACCATTTCGACCAAAGTTGACTTTTTGGTCAAAGATCGACTTATTGGGTCAATAATCGGTCATTAATTCAAAAATCGATTATTTTGGTCATCAGGTCAAAATCGACTATTTTGGTCAAAATTAAATTTTGTCAAAAGTTGATCCATTGGATCAATCGGGTGCTCATTGGGTCAAGAATCGATCATTTCGATCGAAAGTCGACTTTTTGGTCAAAAGTCGACCTATTTGGTCAATGAGTCGGTAATTGCGTCAAGAATCGACTATCTTCGACTAAAGATGACCTTTTGGTCAAAAGTTGATCTATTGGGTGAATGGGTCGGTAATTTGGTCAAAAATCGACTATTTCGACTAAAGTCGACTTTTGGTCAAAAGTTAACCTATTGGGTCAATGGGTGGTCATTAAGTCATAAATTGACTATTTTGACAAAAATTGACTTTTTGGTCAAAGGTTGACCTATTGGGTCAATGGGTTTGTCATTAGGTCAAGGATTTACCATTTTGAACAAAGTTGACTTTTTGGTTAAAGATTAACTGATTGGGTCAATAATTCATCATTTGGTCAAAAATTGACTATTTTGACCAAATTTTAATTTTTGGTCAAATGTTAGTCAAATGCGTCTACAGGGTGGTCATTAGGTCAGAAATTGACCATTTTGACAAAAGTTGACTTTTTGGTGAAAAGTTGACCTATTTGGTCAATGAGTTTGTAAATTAGTCAAGATTTAACCTTTTGGATAAAAAGATGACTTTTTGCTCAAAAATTGACCTATTGGGTCAATGTGTTTGTCATTTGCTCAAAAATTAACCAATTTAACCAAAGTTGACTTTTTGGTCAAAAGTTGACCTATTGGGTCAATAGGTGGTCATTTGGTCAAAAATTAACTATTTTAACCAAAGTTGACTTTTTGGTCAAAAGTTGACCTATTGGGTCAATGGGTGGTCATTAGGTCAAAAATTAACAATTTTGACCAAAATTGACTTTTGGGTTAAAAGTTAACCTATTTGGTCAATGAGTCGGTCATTAGGTTAAGGATTGATCATTTTGACTAATGTTGACTTTTTGGTCAAAAGTTGACCTATTGGGTCAATGAGTTGGTCATTAGGTCAAGGATTGACCATTTTGACCAAAGTTGATTTTTTTGTCAGTGATTGGCTTATCGGGTCAACAATTGGTCATTAGGTCAAAAATCGAATCATTTTGACCAAAATCGACTTTTTGGTCAAAAGTCGACCTATCAGGTTAATCGGATGGTCAATAAGTCAAAATTGAATATTTTGATAGAAATTGACTTTTTCGGTCAAAAGTCGACCTATCAGGTCAATAGGTTTTCATTAGGTCAAGGATCGACCATTTCGACCAAAGTCGACTTTTTGTCGAAGATCGACTTATCGGGTCAATAATCGGTCATTGGTCAAAAAATTAACAATTTTGACCAAAATTCAATTTCTGGTCAAAACTCAACCCATTTGGTCAACGAGGTGGTCAATGGCTCTGAAATTGACCATCTAGACCAAAGATGACTTTTTTGTTAAAAAAAGTTGACTTATTTTTACCAAAATTGAATTTTTGGTCAAAAGTTAACCCATTAGGTCAACCGGCAGTCATTCGGTCGAAATCGATCATTTCGACCAAAGTCGACTTTTGGTCAAAAGTCGACCTATTTGGTCAATGAGCTGTAATTGGGTCCGAGATCGACTATTTTGACCGAAGAAGACTTTTCGGCCAAAGGTTGATATATTGGGTCAAGGGTCGGTCATTGGGTCAAAAATTAACCATTTTTTACCAAAGTTGAATTTTTGGTCAAAAGTTGATCTATTGGGTCAATGGGTGGTCATTAGGTCGAAAAATGACTTTTTAGTCAAAAGTTGACTTATTGGATCAATGGGTTTGTCATTGGGTCAAGGATTGACCATTTTGACTAAAGTTAACTTTTTGGTCGGAGATTAACTTATTGGGTCAATAATTTGTCATCAGGTCAAAAATTGATTATTTTGACCAAAATTGAATTTTTGGTCAAAAGTTAACTCATTAGTCAACGGAGCGTCATTAGTCGAAATTGACCATTTCGACCAAAGTCAATTTTTGTTTAAGTTGACCATTGGTCAATGGGTGGTCATTAGGTCAAAGTTTGACTATTTTGACCAAAGATGACTTTTTGGTCAAAAGTTAACTGATTTGGTGAATGAGTTGGTAATTGGGTCAATAATTGACCATTTTGACCGAAGATCACTTTTTGGTCAAAAGTTGATCTATTGGGTCAATGGGTTGTTCATTGGGTAAAAAATTGACCATTTTGACCAAAGTTGACTTTTTGGTGAAAAGTTGACTATCAGGTCAATTGTGTCGTCACTAAGTTAAAATTAATATTTCTGAGTAAAATCGACATTTTGGTCAAAAGTCGATCTATTGGGCCGTGAGATTGTCATTAGGTCAAGGATTTACCAATTTGACCAAAGTTGACAATTTGTTTAAAAGTTGACTTATTGGGTCATTTTGTTTGTCATTAAGTCAAGGATTGTCCATTATGACAAAAGTTGACTTTTTGGTCAGAGATTGACATATTGGCTCAATAATTGGTCATTTGGTCATAAATTGACAATTTTGACCAAAATTGACTTTTTGTACAAAAGTTGACTTATTTGGTCAATGCGTTGTCATTGGGTCAAGAATTGACCATTTTGACCAAAGTTGACTTTTTGGTCAAAAGTTGACCTATTGGGTCAATGATTGGTCAAGTTATTTGGTCAAAAATTGACTATTTCGATCAAAGTTAACTTTTTTGGTCAAAAGTTAACCTATTTGAGTCAACGGGTGTTCATTAGAGTTAAAATTCGACTATTTTCGACAAAATCGACTTTTTGGTCAAAAAGTCGACCTATCGGTCGAAGGGTATTGGCTATGGTCAAAAATTAACTATTTTGGCTAAAGTTGACTTTTTTGACATAAGTTGACATATTGGGTCAATGTTTGTTCATTAGCTCAAAAATTAACTAATTTGATCAAAATTAACATTATGGTAAAAAATTGACCAATTTGGTCAATGAGTTGGTCATTGGGTCAAGGATTGATCATTTCAACCAATGTTGACTTATCGGTCAAAAGTTGACCTATTGGGTCAATGGGTTGGTTATTGGGTCAAGGGTTGACCATTTTGATTAAAGTTGATCTTTTGGTCAGTGATTGGCATATTGGGTCAACAATTGGTCATTAGGTCAAAAATTGAATATTTTCACTAAAATTGACTTTTTAGTCAAAAGTTGACCTATTGGGTCAATTAGTGGTCATTAAGTCAAAATTGAATATTTTCGACCAAAGTCGACTTTTAGGTCAAAAGTTCACTCAATTGGGTCAATGGGTTCAGTTATCGGGTCGAAGGATCGACCCATTCGACTAAAGTCGACTTTTTGGTCAGAGATTAACTTATTGGGTCAATAATTGGTCACTAGGTTCGAAAATCGACAATTTTCGATTAAGCACGCGATTTTCGGTCAAAAGTTAACCTCATTCTGATCAGTCAGAGTGGTCATGGGTCAAAAATTGACCAATTTGAACAAAGATGACTTTTTGGTCAAAAGTTGACCTACTTTGACCAAAATTAAACATTTGGTCAAATGTTCACCCATTAGATCAACGAGGTGGTCATTGGGTCAGAATTTGACCATTTTGACCAAAGTTGTCATTTTGGTCAAAAGTCAATCTATTCGGTCACCTGGCTCGGTAATTGAGTGCAAATAATTGATTTAACCGAAGAGGACTTTTTGGCCAAAAGTTGATCTATTTGTTCAAGGGGTTGGACATTGCGTCAAAAATTAACCATTTTGACCAATGTTGACTTTTTAGTCAAAAGTTGACCTATTAAGTCAATAGTTGTCGTCATTAGCTCGAAAATTTAGACTATATCGACCAAAATTGATTTTTTGGTTAAAAGTTGACCTATTCGGTTAATTGGTTTGTCATTGGGTCAAGGATTGACCACTTTGAATAAAGTTTGACTTTTCGGTCGGAGATTGACTGATTGCTTCAATAATTGGTCTTTAGGTCAAAAATTGACTATTTTGGCCAAACTTGAATTTTTGGTTAAAAGTTAACCCTTTGGGTCAACGAGGAGGTCATTGAGTCAGAAGTTGACCATTTTGACCAAAGTTGACTTTTTGATCAAATGTTGACCTCATGGGTCAATGGGTGGTCATTAGGTCAAAATTTGACTATTTTGACCAAAGTTGACTTTTTGGTCAAAAGTTGACCAATTCGGTGAATGGGCGATTATTAGGTCAAAAATTAACTATTTTGACCAAAGTTGACTTTTTGGTCAAAAGTTGACTTATTTGGTCAAAAGTTGACTTATTTGGTCAATGGATTTGTCATTGGGTCAAGGATTGAACATTTTGACCAAAGTTGACTTTTTGGTCAGAGATTGACTTATTAGGTCAACAATTGGGCATTAACTCAAAAAATGATTTTTTTGTTCATCAGGTCAAAAATTGACTATTTTGACCAAAATTAAATTTTTGGTCAAAAGTTAGCCCATTAGGTGAACGGAGTTGTCTTTGGGTCAATAATTAGTTATTAGGTCAACAATTTACCCAATGGGTCAACGAGGTGCTCATTTGGTCAGAAATTCACCATTTTGACCAAAGTTGGCTTTTTGGTCAAAATTTGACCTATTTGGCCAATGAGTTGGTAATTGGGTCAAGAATTGACCATTTTGACCGAAGCTGACTTTTGGTCAAAAGTTGACCAATTGGGTCAATGGGTGCTCATTAAGTCAAAATATGACTATTTTTACCAAAATTGACCTTTTGGTCAAAAGTTGACCTATTGGGTCAATGGGTTTGTCATTAGTTCAAAGATTGACCATTTTGAGCAAAGTTGACATTTTGGTCAAAGATTGACTTATTGGGTCAATAATTGGTCATTAATTCAAAATTTGATTATTTTGGTTATTAGGTCAAAAACTGACTATTTTGACCAACATTAAATTTTTGGTCAAAAGTTGTCCATTGGGTCAACGGGGTGCTCATTGGGTCAGAAATTGACCATTTCTACCAAAGTTGACTTTATTGTCAAAAGTTGGCCTATTTGGTCAATGAGTTGGTAATTACGTCAAGAACTGACCATCTTTACCAAAGATGACTTTTTGGTCAAAAGTTCATCTATTGGGTGAATGGGTTGGTAATTGGGTCAAAAATTGACCATTTTGACCAAAGTTGACTTTTTGGTCAAATGTTGTCCTTATGGGTCAATGGGTGGTCATTGAGTTAAAAATTGACTATTTTGACCAAAATTGACTTTTTGGTCAAAAGTCAACCTATCGGGTCAATGGGTTTGTCATTGAGTTAAGGATCGACCATTTCGACCAAAGTTCAATTTTTGGTCAGAGATTAACTTATTGGGTCAATAATCAGTCATTTGGTCAAAATTAACTATTTCGACCAAAATTAAATCTTTGGTCAAACGTTATCCATTAGTCTATTGAGTGATCATTAGGTCGAAATTGATCATTTTGACCAAAGTCGACTTTTGGTGAAAAGTTGACCTATTTGGTCATTGAGTTGGTAATTTGGTCAAGATTTGACGATTTTGACAAATGATGACTTTTTGGTCAAAAGTTGACAGATTGGGTCAATTTGTTGATCACTGGCTCAAAAATTAACCATTTTGACTAAAGTTGACTTTTTGGTCAAATGTTGACCTATTGGGTCAATAGGTGGTCATTAGGTCAAAAATTGACTATTTTAAACCAAGTAGACTTTTTGGTCGAAAGTTGACCTATGGGTCAATGGGTGGTCATTAGGTCAAAAATTAATATTTTTGACCAAAATTGACTTTTTGGTCAAAAGTCGATCTATTTCGTCAATGAGTCGGTGATCGGGTCATGGATCAATCATTTCGACCAATGTCGACTTTTTGGTCAAAAGTCGACCTATTAGGTCAATGGTTGGTCATTGGTCAAGGATTGACCATTTTAACCAAAGTTGATTTTTTGGTCTGTGATTGGCTTATTGGGTCAACAATTGGTCATTAGGTTAAAAACTGAATATTTTGACCAAAATTGACTTTTTGGTCAAAAGTTGATCTATTGGGTCAATGAGTGGTTAATATGTCAAAATTGAATATTTTAACCGAAATTGACTTTTTGGTCAAAAGTAGACCTATTGGGTCAATAGGTTTGTCATTGGGTCAATGATTGACTATTTTGACCATAGTTGACTTTTTGGTCAGAGATTGACTTATTGAGTCAATAATTTGTTACTAAGTCAAAAATTGACAAATTTGTCCATATTTGAATTTTTGGTCAAAAGTTAACTCATTGGGTCAACGAGGTTGAGTCATCGGGTCGAAGATTGACCATTTTGACCAAAGATGACTTTTTCAGTCAAAAGTCGCACTTACTTTGATCAAAATTGAATTTTTTAGTCAAAAAGATTAACCATATTGGTTAACTGCAGATCATTCAGGTCGTAAATCGACTATTTTGATCAAAAGTTGACTTTTCGTCAAAAGTCAGTCTATTGAATCAATGAGTTGTTAATTGGGCCAAGAATTGACCATTTTGACCGAAGTAGACCTTTTGGTCAAAAGTTGATCTATTGGGTCAATGAGTGGTCATTATGTCAAAAATTGACTATTTTGGCCAAAATTGACTTTTTGGTCAAAAGTTGACATATTGAGTCAACATGTTTGTCATTGGGTCAAGGATTGACCGTTTCGACTAAGGTTAACATTTTGGTCGGAGATTGACATATTGGGTCAATAATTGGTCATCAGGTCAAAAAATGAATATTTTGACCAAAATTTAATTTTTGGTCAAAAATTAACCTAATGGGTCAATGAGTGCAGTCATTAGTGCGAAATGATCATTTTGACCAAAGTTGACTTTTGGTCGAAGTCGACTTATCGGGTCAATAGGTGGTCATTAGTCAAAACTTGACTATTTCGACCAAAAGTCGACTTTTGGTCAAAAGTTAACCAATTTGGTCAATGAATCGGTAATTAGGTCAGATCGACCATTTTGACTGAAGATGACTTTTTGGTCAAAAGTTGATCTATTTGGTCAACGGGTTGGTCATTTGGTAAAAAATTGAAAACTTTGACCAAAGTTGACTTTTTTGGTCAAAAGTTGACCTATTGGGTCAATGGGTTGGTCACTAAGTCAAAAATTTACTATTTTGAGTAAAATTATCTTTTTGGTCAAAAGTCGATCTATTGGGCAGTGTGTTAGTCATTAGGTCAAGGATTTACCATTTTGACCAAAGTTGATATTTTGTTGAAAAGTTGACCTATTAGGTCGATGGGTTTGTCATTGGGTCAAGGATTGACTATTATAACCAAAGTTGACTTTTTGGTCAGAGATTGACTTATTGGTCAATAATTGGTCATTAGGTCAAAAATTGACTATGTTGACAAAAATTTACTTTTTGTTTAAAAGTTGACTTATTGGGTCAATGCGTTGGACATTGGGTCACGAGTTGACCATTTTGACTAAAGTTGACTTTTTGGTCAAAAGTTGACCTATTGGGTCAATGGATTTGTCATTGGTTAAAAAATTGATCATTTTGACCAAAGTTGACTTTTTGGTTAAAAGTTAACTTATTTGGTCAATGGGAGGTAATTAGGTTAAAATTTGACAATTTTGACCCAAATTGACTTTTTGGTCAAAAGTTGACTTATTGAGTCAAAGGGTTGGTCATTGGGCCAAGGTTTGACAATTTTGACCAGATTTACTTTTTGGTCAAAAGTTAACCAATTGGGTTAATGGGTTGGTCATTGGGTCAGAAATTAACCATTTGGACCGAAGTTGATTTTTTAGTCAAAAGTTGACCTATTTGGTCAATGAGTTGCGTGATTAGGTCAAGAAATTGACCATTTCGACCAAAGATCGACTTTTTGGCCAAAAGTCGATTTATAGAGGTCAATGAGTCGGTCATTCGGTCAAAAATTAGTCATTTTGACCAAAGTTGACTTTTGGGTCAAAAGTTGACCTACTGGGTCAATGGGTGGTCATTAGGTCAAAAATTGACTATTTTGACCAAAATTAATGTTTTGGTCAAAAGTTGACCTAATGGGTCAATGGGTTTGTCATAGGGTCAAGGATAGACCATTCTGGACATCAGGTCAAAAAGTTGACTTATCGGGTCAATAATTGGTCATTAATTCAAAAATTGACAATTTTGGTGATCAGGTCAAAAATTGACTAGTTTGACCAAAATTGAATTTTTTGTCAAAAGTTAACCCATCGGGTCAATAGAGTGGTCATTGGATCAGAAATTGACCATTTCAACCAAAGTTGACTTTTTGGTCAAAAGTTGACCTATTTCGTCATTGAGTTGGTAATTAGGCTAAGAACTGACCCTTTTGACCGAAGATGACATTTTGGCCAAAAGTTGATCTATTGGGTTAAGGGGTTGATCATTGGGTCTTAAATTAACCATTTTGACCAAAGTTGACTTTTTGGTCAAAAGTTGATCTATTGGGTCAATAGGTGGTAATTAGATTAGAAATTGATTATTTTGACCAAAATTGACTTGTTGGTCAAAAGTTGACCTATTGGGTCAATGGGTTTGTCATTGGGTCAAGGATTGACCATTTTGACTAAAGTTGACTTTTTGGTCGGAGATTGACTTATTGGGTTAATAATTCGTCATCAGGTCAAGAATTGACAATTTTGACCAAAATTGAATTTTTTGTCAAAAGTTAACCCATTAGGTCAACTGAGTGGTCATTGGGTCAGAAAATGACCATTTTGACCAAAGTTAACTTTTTAATAAAAAGTTGACCTATTGGGTCAATGGGTGGTCATTAGGTCAAATTTTACTATTTTGACCAAAGTTGACTTTTTGGTTAAAAGCTTACCAATTTGGTCAATGAGTTGGTAATTAGGTCAAGAGTTGACCATTTTGACCGAAGATGACTTTTTGGTCAAAAGTTGATATATTGGGTCATTGGGTCAAAAATTGACCATTTTGACCAGTTGACTTTTTGGTCAAAAGTTGACCTATTAGGTCAATGGGTTCGTCAATAAGTCAAAAATTTACTATTTTGAGTAAAATTAACTTTTTGGTCAAAAGTCGATCTATTGGGCAGTGAGTTGGTCGTTAGGTCAAGGATTTACCATTTTGACCAAAGTTGACATTTTGGTCAAAAGTTGACCTATTGGGTCAATGGATTTGTCATTGTGTCAAGGATTGACCATTATGACCAAAGTTTACTTTTTGGTCAGAGATTGACTTATTGGGTCAATAATTAGTCATTAGGTCAAAAATTGAATATTTAGACAAAAAATAACTTTTTGTTCAAACGTTGACTTTTGGGTCAATGCGTTGGTCATTGGGACATGAATTGACCATTTTGACCAAATATGACTTTTTGGTCAAAAGTTGACCTATTGAGTCAATGGGTTGGTCATTGGGTAAAAAATTGACCATTTTGACCAAAGGTGATTTTTTGGTCAAAACCTAACCTATTTGGTCAATGGGTGGTCATTAGATCAAAATTTGAATATTTTGACTAACATTGACTTTTTTTTCAAAAGTTGACCTATTAGATAAAAGTGTTGGTCATTGGTCCAAGGTTTGACCATTTTGACTAAAGTTTACGTTTTGTTCAAAAGTTCACCTATTGGGTCAATGGGATGGTCATTCAGTCAGAAATTAATGATTTTGAACAAAGTTGACTTTTGGGTCAAAACTTGACCGATTGGGTCAATTGGTTTGTCATTGGTTCAAAGATTAACCATTTTGACCAAAGTTGACTTTTTGGTCAAAAGTTGACCTATTGGGTCAACGGATGGTCATTAAGTCAAAAATTGACTATTTTGAACAAAATCGACTTTCTGGTCTAAAGTTAACTTATTGGGTCAATGGGTTTGTCATTGGGTCAAGGATTGACCATTTTGACCAAAGTTGACTTTTGGTCAGAGATTAACTTATTGGTCAATAATTGGTCATTAGGTCAAAAATTGATTGTTTTGACCAAAAATGAAATTTTGGTCAAATGTTAGTCCATTGGGTCAACGGGGTGGTCATTGTGTAAGAAAATTAACCATTTTGACCAAAATTGATTTTTAAATGAAGTTTGACCTGTTTGGTCAATGAATTGGTCATTTGGTCAAGATTTGACCATTTTAACCAAAGATGACTTTTTGGTCAAAAGTTGCCCTATTTGGTTAATGTGCTGGTCATTGGCTCAAAAATTGACCATTTTGACCAAAGTTGACTTTTTGGTCAAAGGTTGACCTATTGGTTCAATAGGTGGTCATTAAGTCAAAAATTAACTATTTTGACCAAAGTTGACTTTTTGGTCAAAAGTTGACCTATTGGGTCAATGTGTGGTCATTAGGTCAAAAATTAACTATTTTGACCAAAATTAACTTTTTGGTCAAAAATTGACCTATCTGGTCAATGAGTTGGTCATTGTGTCAAGGATTGATCATTTTGACCAATGATGACTTTTTGGTCAAAAATTGACCTGTAGGGTCAATGGGTTTTTTAATTTGGTCAATGATTGACAATTTTGATTAATCTGGATTTTTTGGTCAGTGATTGGCTTATTGGGTCAACAATTGGTCATTAGGTTAAAAATTGAATATTTTGACCAAAATAGACTTTTTGGTCAAAAGTTTACCTATTAGGTCAATTGGTGATCATTTAGTCAAAATTGAATATATTAACCGAAATTGACTTTTTGGTCAAAAGTTGACCAATTGGGTCAATAGGTTTTTCATTGGGTCAAGGATTGACCATTTTGACCAAAGTGGACTTTTGATCGAGATCGACTTATTATGTCAATAATTGGTCACTACGTCAAAAATTAACAATTTTGATCAAAATTGGATTTTTGGTCAAAAGTTAACCCATAGGGTTAACGGGGTGGTCATTGGGTCAGAAATTGACCATTTTGACCAAAGATGACTTTTTGGTCAGAAGTAGACCTATTTTGACCAAAATTGAAAGTTTGATCAAAAGTTAACCCATAGGGTCAATAGGGTATTCATTGGGTCAGAAATTGTCCATTTTGACCAAAGTTGACTTTTTGGTCAAAAGTTGACCTATTTGGTCAATGAGTTGATAATTGGGCAAAGAATTGACCATTTTGACAAAAAATGACTTTTTGGCCAAAAGATGATTTATTGGGTCAAGGGGTTAGTCATTGGGTCAAAAATTAACCATTTTGACCAAAGCTGACTTTTTGGTCAAAAGTTGACCTATTGGGTCAATGGGTGGTCATTCGGTCAAAAATTGACTATTTTGACCAAAATCTTTTTGGTCAAAAGTTGACCTATTGGGTCAATGGGTTTATCATTGGGTCAAGGATTGACCATTTCGACTAAAGTTGACTTTTGGTCGGAGATTGACTTATTGGGCCAATAATTGGTCATTAGGTAAAAAATTGACTGTTTTGACCAAAATTGAATTTTTGGTTAAAAGTTAACCCATTGGGTCAACGGGGTGGTCTTTGGGTCAGAAATTGACCATTTTGACGAAAGTTGATTTTTTGGTTAGAAGTTGACCAACTTGGTCAATGAGTTAGTAATTACGTCAAGAATGACAATCTTGACCAAAAATGACTTTTTGGTCTAAAGTTGATCTATTGGGTCAATGGGTTGGCCATTGGGTCAATGGGTTGGCCATTGGGTCAATAATTGACCATTTTGACCAAAGTTGACTTTTTGGTCAAAAGTTGACCTATTGGGTCAATGGGTGGTCATTAAGTCAAAAATTCACTATTTTGACCAAAATAAACTTTTTGGTCAAAAGTTAACCTATTGGGTCAATGGGTTTGTCATTGGGTCAAGGATTGATCATTTTGACTAAAGTTAACTTTTTGGTCAGAGATTAACTTATTAGTTCAATAACTGGTCATTAGGTCAAAAATTGACCTTTTTGACCAAAATTATTTTTTTCAAATGTTAGTCTATTGGGTCAACGGGGTGGTCATTAGGTCAAAAATTGACCATTTTCACCAAAGTTGACTTTTTGGTGAAAAGTTGACATATTTGGTCAACGAGTTGCTAGTTTGGTCAAGATTTGACCATTTTGACCAAAGATGACTTTTAGGTCAAAAATTAACATATTGGGTTAATGTGTTAGTCATTGACTCAAAAATTGACTATTTAAAACAACGTTGACTTTTTGGTCAAAAGTTGACCTATTAGATCACTAGGCGGTCATTAGGTCAAAAATTGACTATTTTAACCAAAGTTGACTTTTTGGTCAAAAGTTGACCTATGGATCAACGGGTGGTCATTAGGTCAAAAATTAGCAATTTTGACCAAAATTGACTTTTTGGTCAAAAGTTGACCTATTTGGCCAATGAGTTGGTCATTGGGTCAAGGATTGATCATTTTGATCAATGTAGACTTTTTGGTCAAAAGTTGACCTATTGGGTCAATAGGTCGGGTCTTCGAGTCAAGGATCGACCATTTGCATCCAAAGTTGATTTTTCGGTCGCAATGATTGGCTTATTGGGTTAACAATTGGTAATTAGGTTAAAAATTGAATATTTTGACAAAAATTGACTTTTTGGTCAAAAGTTAACCTATTGGACTATTGGGCGGTCAATAAGTCAAAATTGAATCTTTTGACCGAAATTAACTTTTTGGTCAAAAGCTGACCTATTGGGTCAATGGTTGGTCAATAAGTCAAAATTGAATATTTTCACCGAAATTGACTTTTTGGTCAAAAGTTGACCTATTGAGTCAATAGGTTTGTCATTGGGTAAATGATTTACCATTTTGACTAATGTTAACTTTTTGGTCGGAGATTGACTTTTTGGGTCAGTAATTGGTCTTTAGGTCAAAAAATTGACTATTTTGACCAAAATTGAATTTTTGGTTAAAAGTTAACCCATTTGGTCAACGACGTGCTCTTTGGGCCAGAAATTGACAATCTTGAACAAAGTTGACTTTTAGGTTAAAAGTTGATCTACTTGGTCAATGAGTAGTAATTACGTCAAGAAATGACCATCTTGACCAAAAATAACTTTTTGGTCAAAAGTTGATCTTCTGGGTCAAAGGGTTGGTCATTGGGTCAATAATTGACCATTTTGACCAAAGTTGACTTTTTGGTCAAAAGTTGACCTCTTGGGTGAATGGGTGGTCATTAAGTCAAAAATTGACAATTTTGACCAAAATTGACTTTTTGGTCAAAAGTTAACCTATTGTGTCAATGGGTTTGTCATTCGGTCAAGGATTGACTTCGGTCAGAGATTAACTTATTGGTCAATAATTGGTCATTAGGTCAAAAATTGATTATTTTGACCAAAAATGAATTTTTGGTCAAATGTTAGTCCATTGGGTCAACGGGGTGGTCATTGTGTCAGAAATTGACTATTTTGACCAAAGTTGTCTTTTTGGTGAAAATTTGACCTTTTTGGTCAATGAGTTGGTACTTTGGTCAAGATTTGACCATTTTGACTAAAGATGACTTTTTGGGCAAATGTTGACCTATTTGGTTAATGTACTGGTCATTGGCTCAAAAATCGACCATTTTTACCAAAGTTGACTTTTCGGTCAAAGGTTGACCTATTAGTTCAATAGGTGGTCATTAGGTTAAAAATTAACTTTTTTGGCCAAAGTTGACTTTTTGGTCAAAAGTTGGTCTATTGGGTCAATGGGTGGTCATTAGGTCAAAAATTAATTATTTTGACTAAAATTGACTTTTTGGTCAAAAATTTACCTATCTGGTAAATGAGTTGGTCATTGCGTCAAAGATTGATCATTTTGACTAATGTTGACTTCTTGGTCAAAAGTTTACCTATGGTGTCAATGGGTTTGTCATTGGGTAAAGGATTGACCATTTTCATTAATGTGGATTTTTGGTCAGTGATTGGCTTATTGGGTCAACAATTGGTCATTAGGTCAAAAATTAAATATTTTGACCAAAATAGACTTTTTGGTCAAAAGTTGACCTATTGGGTCAATTTGTGATCATTTAGTTAAAATTGAATATTTTGACCGAAATTGACTTTTTGGTTAAAAGTTGACCTGCTGGGTCAATAGGTTTGTCATTGGGTCAAGGATTGACCATTTTGACCAAAGTTGACTTTTTGTTCAGAGATTAACTTATTGGGTCAATAATTGGTCACTACGTCAAAAATTGACAATTTTGATCAAAATTGGATTTTTGGTCAAAAGTTAACGCATTTGGTTAACGGGGAGGTCATTGGGTCAGAAATTAACCATTTTTACCAAAGATGACTTTTTGGTCAGAAGTTGACCTATTTTGACCAAAATTAAATTTTTGATCAAAAGTTAACCCATTGGGTCACCAGGGTATTCATTGGGTCAGAAATTGACCATTTTGACTAAAGTTAACTTTTTGGTCAAAAGTCACTATTTGGTCAATGAGTTAGTAATTGGGCAAAGAATTGACCAATTTGACCAAAGATGACTTTTTGGCTGAAAGTTGATTTATTGGGGCAAGGGGTTAGTCATGGGTCAAAAATTAACCATTTAGACCAAAGCTGGCTTTTAGGTCAAAAGTTGACCTATTGGGTCAATGGATGGTCATCAGGTCAAAAATTGACTATTTTGACCAAAATTGACTTTTTGGTCAAAAGTTGACCTATTGGGTCAATGGGTTTGTCATTGGGCTAAGGATTGACCATTTTGACTAAAGTTAACTTTTTCGTAGGAGATTGACTTATTGGGTCAATAATTAGTCATTATGTCAAAAATTGACTATTTTGACCAAAATTGAATTTTTGGTTAAAAGTTTAGCCATTGGGTCAACGGGCTGCTCTTTGAGTCAGAAATTGACCATTTTTATGAAAGTTGACTTTTTGGTTAAAAGTTGACCTACTTGGTCAATGAGTTGGTAATTATGTCAAGAAATGACCATCTTGACCAAAAATGACTTTTTGGTCAAAAGTTAATCCATTGGGTCAATGGGTAGGTCATTGGGTCAATAATTGACCATTTTGACCAAAGTTGACTTTTTGGTCAAAAGTTGCCCTATTGGGTCAATGGGTGGTCATTAAGTCAGAAATTTACTATTTTGACAAAAATAAATTTTTTGGTCAAAAGTTAACCTTTTGGGTCAATGGGTTTGTCATTGGGTCATTTATTCATCATTTTGACTAAAGTTAACTTTTTTGTCAGTGATTAACTTATTGGTTCAAAAATTGGTCATTAGGTCAAAAATTGACTATTTTGACCAAATTTTTTCTTTGTCAAATGTTAGTCCATTTGGTCAACAGGGTGGTCATAGGGTCAAAAATTGACCATTTTCACCAAAGTTGACTTTTTGGTGAAAAGTTGACCTATTTGGTCAATGAGTTGGTAATTTGGTCAAGATTTGACAATTTTGACCAAAGATGACTTTTTGGCAAAGGCTGACCTATTGGGTCAATGTGTTGGTCATTGGCTCAAAAATTGACCATTTTGTCCAAAGTTGACTTTTTGGTCAAAAGTTGACTTTTTGGTCAAAAGTTGACCTATCAGATGAATGGGTGGTTACTAGGTCAAAAATAGACTATTATAACCAAAGTTGACTTTTTGGTTAAAAGTTGACCTATGGGTCAACGGGTGATTATTAGGTCAAAAATTAATAATTTTGACCAAAATTGACTTTTTGGTCAAAATTTGACCTATTTGGCCAATGAGTTGGTCATTGGGTCAAGGATTAATCACTTTGACCAATGTGGACTTTTTGGTCAAAAGTTGACCTATTTGGGTCAATGGGTTGGTCATTGGGTCAAGGATTGACCAATTTGATTAATGTGGATTTTTTAGTCAATGATTGGCTTATTGGGTCAACAATTTGTCATTAGGTCAAAAATTGAATATTTTGACCAAAATATACCTTTTGGCAAAAGTTGACCTATTGGGTCAATTGGTGATCTTTTCGTCAAAATTAAATATATTGACCGAAATTGACTTTTTGGTCAAAAGTTGACCTATTGGGTCAATAAGTTTGTCATTGGGTCAAGGATTGACCATTTTGACAAAAGTTGACTTTTTGGTCAGAGATTGACTTATTGAGCAAATAAATGGTCACTACATCAAAAATTGACAATTTTGACCAAATTTGATTTTTGGTTAAAAGTTAACCCATTGGGTTAACGGGGTGGTCATTGGGTCAGAAATTGACCATTTTGACCAAAGATGACTTTTTGGTCAGAAGTTGACCTATTTTGACCAAAATTGAATTTTTGATCAAAAGTTAACCCATTGGGTAAACAGGGTATTCATTGGGTCAGAAATTGACCATTTTGACTAAAGTTGACTTTTTGGTCAAAAGTTGACCTATTTGGTCAATGAGTTGGTAATTGGGCAAAGAATTAACCATTTTGACCAAAGATGACTTTTTGGCCAAAAGTTGATTTATTGGGTCGAGGGGATAGTCATTGGGTCAAAAATTAACCATTTTGACCAAAGCTGACTTTTTGGTCAAATGTTGACCTATTAGGTCAATGGGTGGTTATTAGGTCAAAATTTCACTATTTTGACCAAAATTGACTTTTGGTCAAAAGTTGATCTATTGGTTCAATGGGTTTGTCATCGGGCTCAAGGATCGACCATTTTGACTAAAGTTAACTTTTTCGTAGGAGATTGACTTATTGGGTCAATAATTAGTCATTATGTCAAAAATTGACTATTTTGACCAAAATTGAATTTTTGGTTAAAAGTTTAGCCATTGGGTCAACGGGCTGCTCTTTGGGTCAGAAATTGACCATTTTGACGAAAGTTAACTTTTTGGTTAAAAGTTGACCTACTTGGTAAATGAGTTGGTAATTACGTCAAGAAATGACCATCTTGACCAAAAATGACTTTTTGGTCAAAAGTTAATCTATTGGGTCAATGGGAATGTCATTGGGTCAATAATTGACCATTTTGACCAAAGTTGACTTTTTTGCCAAAAGTTGCCCTATTGGGTTAAAGGGTGGTCATTAAGTCAAATATTCACTATTTTGACCAAAATAGACTTTTTGGTCAAAAGTTAACCTATTGAATCAATGGGTTTGTCTTTGGGTCAATGATTGATCATTTTGACTAAAGTTAACTTTTTGGTCAGAGATTAACTTATTGGTTCAATAATTGGTCGTTAGGTCAAAAATTGACTATTTTGACAAAAATTTTATTCTGTCAAATGTTAGACCATTGGGTCAAAGGGCTGGTCATTGGGTCAAAAATTGACCATTTTCACTAAAGTTGACTTTTTGGTGACAAGTTAACCTATTTGGTCAATGAGTTGGTAATTTGGTCAAGATTTGACCATTTTGACCAACGATGACTTTTTGATCAATTGTTGACCTATTGGGTCAATGTGTTGGTCATTGGCTAAAAAATTGACCATTTTGACCAAAGTTGACTTTTTGGTCAAAAGTTGACCCATTGGAACAATGGGTGGTCATTACGTCAAAAATTGACTATTTTAACCTAAGTTGACTTTTTGATCAAAAGTTGACATTTGGGTCAACGGGTGGTCATTAGGTCAAAAATGAGCAATTTTGACCAAAATAGAATTTTTGGTCAAACGTTGACTTATTTGGCCAATGAGTTGGTCATTGGGTCAAGGATTGATCGTTTTGACCAATGTAGACTTTTTGGTCAAAAATTAACCTATTGGGTCAATGGGTTGGTCATTGTGTCAAGGATTGACCATTTTGACAAAAGTTAATTTTTTGGTCAGTGATTGGCTTATTGGGTTAACAATTGGTAATTAGGTCAAAAATTGAATATTTTGACCAAAATTGACTTTTTGGTCAAAAGTTGACCTATTGGGTCAATGGGCGGTCAATAAGTTAAAATTGAATCTTTTGACCGAAATTGACTATTTGGTCAAAAGCTGACCTATTGGGTACATAGGTTTGTCATAGGGTTAAGGATTGACCATTTTGACCAAAGTTGACCTTTTGGTCAGAGATAGATATGTTGGTTTAATAATTGGTCACTAGATCAAAAGTTAACCCATTGGGTCAACGAGGTGGTCATTAGGTCAGAAATTGACCATTTTGACCAAAGATGACTTTTTGGTCAAAAGTTGACTTATTTTGACCAAAATTGAATTTTTGGTCAAAAGTTATCCCATTGGGTCAACGGGGTGGTCATTGGGTCAGAAATTGACCATTTTGACCAAAGTTGACTTTTTGGTCAAAAGTTGACCTATTAGGTCCATGAGTTGGTAATTGGGCCAAGAATTGACCATTTTGACCATTTTGACCAAAAGTTGATATATTGGGTAAAGGGGTTGATCATTGGGTCAAAAATTAACCATTTTGACCAAAGTTGACTTTTTGGTCAAAAGTTGACCTATTGGGTAAATGAGTGCTTGTTAGGTCAAAATTTGACTATTTTGACCAAAGTTGACTTTTTGGTCAAAAGTCGACCAATATGGTCAATGAATCGGTAATCGGGACAAGAATCGACTATTTCGACCGAAGATGACTTTTTGGTCGAAAGTCGATCTATTAGGTCAATGGCTTGGTCATTGGGTCAAAAATTGACAATTTTGACCAAAGTTGAATTTTTTGTCAAAATTTGACCTATTGGGTCAATGGGTTGGTCACAAAGTCAAAAATTAACTATTTTGACTAAAATTAACTTTTGGTCAAAAGTCGATCAATTGGGCAGTGAGTTGGTCAATAGGTGAAGGATTTACCACATTGACCAAAGTTGACATTTTGGTCAAAAGTTGACTTGTTGGGTCCGTGGGATTGTCATTGGGTCAAGGATTGGCCATTATGACGAAAGTTGACTTTTTGTTCAGAGATTGACTTATCTGGTCAACAATTGATCATTAGGTCAAAAATTAACTATTTTGACCAAAATTGACTTTTTGTTCAAAAGTGGACTTATTGGGTCAATGCGTTGATCATTGGGTCAAAAATTGACCATTTTGACCAAAGTTAACTTTTAGGTCAAAAGTTGACCTATTGGGACAATGAGTTAGTCATTGGGTCAAAAATTGGCCATTTTGACCAAAGTTGACCTATTGTCAAAAGTTAACCAAATTGGTCAATGGGTGGTTATTAGGTCAAAATTTGACTATTTTGACCAAAATTAACTTTTTGGTCAAAAGTTGATCTATTGGGTCAATGGGATGGTCATTGGGTCAAGGTCCGACCATTTTGACCAAAGTTTACTTTTTGGTCAAAACTTAAATGATTGGGTCAATGGGTTTGTCATTGTTTCAATGATTAACCATTTTAACCAAAGTTGACTTTTTAGTCGAGATTAGCTATCGGTCGACTAACTGGTCATTAGGTCAAAAATTGACTATTTTGACCATTTTGACCAAAATTAACTTTTTGGTCAAAAGTTGACCTATTGGATCAACAGGTTTGTCATTGGGTCAAGGATTGACCATTTTGATTAAAGTTTAACTTTTTGGTCGGAGATTGACTTATTGGGTCAATAATTGGTCATTAGGTTAAAAATTAACTATTTTGACCAAAATTAAATTTTTGGATAAAAGTTAACCAATTGGGTCAACGGGGTGGTCATTGGTTCAGAAATTGACCATTTTAACCAAAGTTGACTTTTTAGTCAGAGATTAGCTTCTGGGTCAAAAATTGGTCATCAGGTCAAAAATTGACTATTTTGACCATTTTGACCGAAATTGACTTTTTGGTCAAATGTTGACCTATTGGGTCAATAGTTTGTCATTGGGTCAAGGATTGACCATTTTGATTAAAGTTTAACTTTTTGGTCGGAGATTGACTTATTGGGTCAATAATCGGTCATTAGGTTAAAAATTAACTATTTTGTCCAAAATTGAATTTTTGGTTAAATGTTAATCCATTGGGTGAACGGGTCGGTCATTGGTTCAGAAATTGACCATTTTGACAAAAGTTGACTTTTTGGTCAAAAGTTAACCTCTTGGGTCACTGGGTGGTCATTAGGTCAAAATTTGACTATTTTGACAAAAGTTGACTTTTTCGGTTGAAAGTTAACCTATTAGATCAATGTGTGGTTATATGTCAAAAATTGACAATTTTGACCAAAATTAACTTTTTGGTCAAAAGTTGACCTTTTGGGTCAATGGTTCGTCATCGGGTCAAGAATCGACCATTTTGACTAAAGTCGACTTTTTGGTCAGAGAGTTGACTTATTAGGGTCGAACAATTGGTCATTAATTCAACCAAATTTTAATTATTTTGGTCATTAGGTTAAATGATCAATCGGACATCAGGTTAAAAATTGACTAGTTTGACTAAAATTGACTAGTTTGTCAAAAGTTAACCCATTGGTTCAACGGAGTGGTCATTAGGTCAGAAATTGACCATTTTGACCAAAGTTGACTTTTTAGTCAAAAGTTGACATATTTGGTTAATGAGTTGGAAATTGGGTCAAGAATTGACCATTTTGACCGAGGATGACTATTTGGCCAAATGTTGACCTATTGTGTTAAGGGGTTGGTCATTGGGTAAAAAATTAACCATTTTGACCAAAGTTGACTTTTTATTCAAAAGTTGATCTATTGGGTCAATAGGTGGTCATTATGTTAAAAATTGATTATTATGACCAAAAATGACTTTTTGGTCAAAATTTGACCTATTGGGTCAATGGGTTTGTCATTGGGTCAAGGATTGACCATTTTGACTAAAGTTGAGTTTTTGATCTGAGATTGACTTATTGGGTCAATAATTAGTCATCAGGTCAAAAATTGACTATTTTGACCAAAATTGAATTTTTGGTCAAAAGTTAATCCATTGGGTCAACGGAGTGGTCATTGGGTCAGAAATTGACCATTTTGACTAAAGTTGACTTTTTACTCAAAAGTTGTCCTGTCAGATCAATGAGGTGGTTATTAGGTCAAAATTTGACTATTTTGACCAAAGTTGACGTTTTGATCAAAAGTTGACCAATTCTGGTTAATGAGTTAGTCAATTATGTCAAGAATTTATCCATTTTGACGAAGATAACTTTTGGTCAAAAGTTAATCTATCAATTGGTCATTAGTGTCAAAAATTGACCATTTTGACCAAAGTTGACTTTTTGGTCAAAAGTTGACCTATTTGGTCAATGGGTTGGTCAACAAGTCAAAAATTTACTATTTTGAGTAAAATTGACTTTTTGGTCAAAAGTCAATCTATTGGGCAGTGAGTTGGTCATTAGGTCAAGGATTTACCATTTTGACCAAAGTTGACATTTTGGTCAAAATTTGACCTTTTGGGTCAACGGGTTTGTCATTGGTCAAGGATTGACCAATATGACCAATGTTTACTTTTTGGTCGAAGATTGACTTATTGATCAATAATTGGTCATTAGGTCGAAAATTAACTATTTTAGACCAAAATCGACTTTTGTTCAAAAGTTGACTATTGGGTCAATGCGTTGGTCATTGGGTCAAGAATTGACCATTTTGACCAAATATGACTTTTTGGTCAAAGTTAACCTATTGAGTCAATAGGTTGGTCATTGGGTCAAAAATTGACTATTTTGACCAAAGTTGACTTTTTGATCAAAACTTAACCTATTTGGTCAATGGGTCAGTTATTAGGTCAAAAATTGATTATTTTGACCAAAATTGACTTTTTGGTCAAAAGTTGACAAATCGGATCGAATGGGTTGGTCATTGAGTCAAAGATTTGACAATTTTGTCCAAAGTTTACTGTTTTGATCAAAAGTTCAATCTTATTGAGTTCAATGGTTCTCAGTCATCGGGTCAAGATGAATCTAATCACCATTTCGACCAATGTTAACTTTTAGGTCAAAGTCGACTCGATTGAGTTAATGGGTTTATCATTGGGTCAAAGATTGACCATTTTGACAAAAGTTGACTTTTTGGTCGAAAGATTAATTTATCGGGTCAATGAGTTGGTCATTAGGTTAAAATTGACCATTTTGACCAAAGTTGATTTTTGGTCAAAAGTCGATCACTGTCAATGGGTATCATTGGGTCAAAAATCGACTATTTTGATCAAAGTCGACTTTTCGGTCAAAAGTCAATCTATTGTGTCAATGGGTTGGTCATTAGGTCAAGGATTGGCCATTTTGACCAAAGTTGACTTTTTGGTATGTGATTGACTTATCAGGTCAATAATTGGTCATTAGGTCAAAAATTGTCTATTTTGACCAAAATTGAATTTTGGTTAAAAGTTGACCCATTGGGTCAATGAGGTGGTCATTGGGGCAGAAATTGACCATTTTGACCAAAGTTGACTTTTTGGTCAAAAGTTGATCTATTGGGTCAATGGGTTGGTCATTTGGTCAAAATTCGACTATTTTGACCGAAAGTTGACTTTTTGGTCAAAAGTCGACTCAATTGGGTCAATGGGTCGGTCATTAGGTCAAAATTAACTATTTTGACCAAAATTGACTTTTTGGTCAAAAGTTGACCTATTAGGTCAATGGTTCGTCATTGGGTCAAGGATTGACCATTTTGACCAAAGTTGACTTTTTGGTCAGAGATTGACTTATTGGGTCAATAATCGGTCATTAATTCAAAAATTGACTATTTTGACCAAAATTAATTTTTGGTCAAAAGTTGATCCATTGGGTCAATGGGGTGCTCATTGGGTCAAAAATTGACCATTTTGACCAAAGTTGACTTTTTGGTCAAAAGTTGACCTATTTGGTCAATGAGTTGGTAATTACGTCAAGAATTGACCATCTTGACCATAGATGACTTTTTGGTCAAAAGTTTATCTATTGGGTCAATGGGTCGGTCATTGGGTCAAAAATTGACCATTATTACCAAAGTTAACTTTTTGGCAAATGTTGACATATTGGGTCAATGGGTAAGTCAAAAATTTGACTATTTTGACCAAAATTGACTTTTTGGTCAAAAGTTGACCTATGGGCTCAATGCCTGGTCAGTAGGTCAAAAATTGACTATTTTTGAACAAATTTGATTTTTTGCTCAAAAGTTGACTTATTAGGTCAATGGGTTTGTCATTGGGTCAAGAATTAACCATTTCGACCAAAGTTGACTTTTTGGTTGAGATTGACTTATTGGATCAATAATTGATCATTAGGTCAAAAATTGACAATTTTGACCAAAATTGAATTTTTGGTCAAAAGTTAACCCATTTGGTCAACGGGGTGGTCATTGGGTCAGAAATTGACCATTTAGACCAAAGTTCACTTTTTAGTAAAAAGTTAACATTTTTGGTCAATGAGTTGGTAATTTGGTCAAGAATTCGACCATTTCGACCAAAGATGACTTTTTGATCAAAAGTCGACCTATTGGGTCAATGTGTCGGTCATTAGGTCGAAAATCGACCATTTTGACCAAAGTTGACTTTTGGTCAAAAGTCGACCTATTAGGTCAATGGGTGTTCATTAGATCAAAATTGACTATTTTGATCAAAAGTTGACTTATTGGGCCAATGGGTGGGGTCATTATGTCAAAATCGATTATTTTAACCAAAATTGACTTTTTGGTCAAAAGTTGACCTATTGGGTCAATGGGTTTGTCATTGGGTCAAGGATTGACCATTTTGACAAAAGTTAACTTTTTGGTCAGAGATTAACTTATTGGGTCAATAATTGGTCATTAGGTCAAAAATTGACTATTTTGACCAAAATTGAATTTTTTGTCAAATGTTAGTCCATTGGGTCAACGGGGTGGTCATTGGGTCAGAAATTGACCATTTTGACCAATGTTGACTTTTTGGTGAAAAGTTGACTAATTTGGTTAATTAGTTGGTAATTTGGTCAAGATTTGATCATTTTGACCAAAGATGTGTTTTTGGTCAAAAATTGACCTATTGGGTCAATGTGTTGGTCATTATCTCAAAACATGACCATTTTGACCAAAGTTGACTTTTTGGTCAATAGTTGACCTATTGGGTCAATGGGTGGTCATTTGGTCAAAAATTGACTAATTTAACCAAAGTTAAGTTTTTGGTCAACTGTTGACCTATTTGGTCAATAGAGGCTGGTCAATCGGGTCGAAGATCGACCATTTTGATCTAAAGTTGACTTTTTGGTCAAAAGTTGACCTATTGGATCAATGGGTTGGTCTTTGGTCAAGAATCGACCATTTTGACCAAAGTCGATTATTTCGGCGTGATTGGCTTATTGGGTCAACAATTAGTCATTAGGTCAAAAATTGAATATTTTGGCCAAAATTGACTTTTTGGTTAAAAGTCAACCTATTGAGTCAATGGGTAGGTCAATAAGTCAAAATCGAATATTTTGACCAAAATTGACTTTTTCGTCAAAAGTCGATCTATTAGAGTCAATAGGTTTGTCATCGGGTTAAGGATTGACCATTTTGACCAAAGTTTACTTTTGGTTAGAGATCAACTTATTGGTTCAATAATTTTGGTCACTAAGTTAACCTATGGGTGAACGGGGTGGTCATTAGGTCAGAAATTGACCATTTTGACCAAAGATGACTTTTGGTCGAAGTTAACCTATTTTGACCAAAATCGAATTTTTGGTCAAAAGTTAACCTATTGGGTCAACGAGGTGGTCATTAGGTCGAAATCGACCATTTAGACCAAAGTCGAATTTTTGGTCGAAAGTCGATCTATTCGGTCAATGAGTCGGTAATTAGGTCAAGAATCGACCATTTCGACCGAAAGATGACTTTTTGGTTAAAAGTTGATCTATTGGGTCAACGGGTTAGTCATTGGGTCAAAATCGACCATTATATCGACCAAAGTCGACTTTTTGGTCAAAAGTTGACCTATTGGGTCGATAATGCGGTGATCATTAGGTCAAAATTCGATTATTTTCGACCAAGGTCGAATTTTTTGTCAAAAGTTAACCAATTTGGTCAATGAGGTTGGTGAATGGCGTCATGAATCGACCATTTTGACCGAAGATGATTTTTGGTCAAAAGTTGATCTATTGGGTCAATGGATTGGTCATTGGGTAAAAATTGACCATTTTTTACCAAAGTTGACTTTTTGCTCAAAAGTTTTCCTATTGGGTCAATGTGTTGGTCACTAAATCAAAAATTTATTATTTTAACTAAAATTGACTTTTTGGTCAAAAGTCGATCAATGGGCAGTGAGTTGGTCATTAGGTTAAGGATTTACCATTTTGACCAAAGTTAACATTTTGGTCAAAAGTTGACCTATTGGGTCAATGGGTATGTCATTGGGTCAAGGATTGACCATTATGACCAAAGTTGACTTTTTGGTCAGAGATTGACTTATTGGGTCAATAACTATTCATTAGGTCAAATATTGACAATTTTGACCAAAATTGACTTTTTGTTCAAAATTCGACTAATTGGGTCAATGAGTCGGTCATTGGGTCAAGAATCGACCATTTCGACCAAAGTTGATTTTTGGTCAAAAGTCGACCTATAGGTCAATAGGTTGGTCATCAGGTCAAAAATTGACTATTTTGACTAAAGTTGACTTTTGGTCAAAAGTTAACATATTTGATCAATGGGTGGTCATTAGGTCAAAATTTGACTATTTTGACCAATTGGTCAAAGGTGACCTATTGGGTCAATAAGTTGTTCATTGGGCCAAGGTTTGACCATTTTGACCAAAGTTTACTTTTTGGTCAAATGTTCACCTATCGGGTCAATGAGTTAGTCGATCGAGTCGAAATTGTTCATTTCTACCAAAGTTAACTTTTTTGTCAAAAGTTGACCGATTGGGTCAATTGGTTTGTCATTGGGTCAAAGATTAACCATTTTGACCAAAGTTAACTTTTTGGTCAGAGATTGACTTATTGGGTCAATAATTGATCATTAGGTTAAAAATTGACTATTTTGACCAAAATTAACTTTTTGGTCAAAAATTGACCTATTGAGTCAATGAGTTTGTCATTCGGTCAATGATTGACCATTTTGCCCAAAGTTGACTTTTTGGTCAAAGATTGACTTTTCGGGTAAATAATTGGTCATTAATTCAAAAATTGATTATTTTGGTCAATGGGTCAAAAATTGACTATTTTGACCAAAATTAAATTTTTGGTCAAAAGCTGATCCATTAGTTCAATGGGGTGCTCATTGCGTCAGAAATTGACCATTTTGACCAAAGTTGATTTTTTGGTCAAAAGTTAACCTATTTGGTCAAAAGTTGGTCATTTGGGTCAATGGGTCAAAAATTGACCATTTTGACCAAAGTTGACTTTTTGGTCAAAAGATGACCTATTAGGTCAATGGGTGGTCATTAAGTCAAAAATTGACTATTTTGACCCAAATTGACTTTTTGGTCAAAAGTTGATCTATTGGGTCCATGGGTTTGTCATTAGGTTAAGGATTGACCATTTTGACCAAAGTTAACTTTTTGGTTAAAGATTAACTTATTGGGTCAATAATAGGTCATTAGGTCAAAAATAGACTATTTTGACCAAAATTGAATTTTTTGTCAAATGTTATTCTATTGGGTCAACGGGGTGATCATAGGGTCAGAAATTGACCATTTTGACTAAAGTTGACTTTCTTGTGAAAAGTTGACCTATTTGGTCAATCAGTTGGTAACTTAGTCAAGATTTGACCATTTTGACCAAAGATGACTTTTTGGTTAAAAGTTGACCTGCTGGGTCAATGCGTTGGTCTTTAGCTCAAAAATTTATCTTTTTGGCCAAAGTTGACTTTTTCGTCAAAAGTCGACTTATTGGGTCAATGAGGTGGTCATTAGGTCAAAAATTGACCATTTTAACCAAAGTTGAGTTTTTGATCAAAACGTTGACTCTATTGGAATCAATAGGTGGTCATTATGATCAAAATTAACTCTTATCGACTAAAATTGATTCTTTGGTCGAAAGTTGACCTATTGGATCACGATTCAGAGTCAAGGATTGATCATTTTGACCGATGTTAACTTTTTGGTCAAAAGTTGACATATTGGAGTCAATGGGTTAGGTGATTGGGTCACAGGATCAACCATTTCGACCAAAGTTGATTTTCGTCAAGAGATCGATTTATGTGTGTCAACGATTAGTCATTAGGTCAAAAATTGAATATTTTAAGCAAAGTTGAGTTTTGCATCAAAAGTGAACCTTTTGGGTCAATGGGTGGTCAATAAGTCAAAATTGAATATTTTGACCAAAATGGACCTTTTGGTCAAAAGTTAACCTACTAGGTCAATAGGTTTGTCATTGGGTCAATGATTGACCATTTTGACCAAAGGTGACTTTTTGGTCAGAGATTGACTTATTGCGTAAATAATTGGTCACTAGGTCAAAATTTCTTAATTTTGACCTAAATTGGATTTTTGGTCAAAAGATAACCCATTAGGTCGACGGGTTAGTCATTGGGTCGAAATCGACCATTTCGACCATAGATGACTTTTTGGTTAAAAGTTGACCTATTTTGACAAAATTGAATTTTGGTCACAAGCTAACCCATTAGTCAACGGGGTGGTCATTAGGTCGAAAATCGACTATTTTGACCAAAGTTGACTTTTTGGTCGAAAGTTGACCTATTTGGTCAATGAGTTGGTAATTGGGCCAAGAATTGACCATTTTGACCGAAGATAACTTTTTTGCCAAAAGTTGATCTATTGGTTCAAGGGGTTGGTCATTGGATAAAAAATTAACCATGGAAGTTAACTTTTCGGTCAAAAGTTGACCTATTGGGTTAATGGGTGGTCATTAGGTCAAAAATTGACTATTTTGACCAAAATTGACTTTTTGGTCAAAAGTTGACCTATTGGGTCAATGGGTTTGTCATTGGGTCAAGGATTTAGCATTTTGATTAAAGTTGACTTTTTGGTGAGAGATTTACTTATTGGGTCAATAATTAGTTACTAGGTCAAAAATTGACTATTTTGACCAAAATTGAATTTTTGGTCAAAAGCTAACCCATAGGTCAACGGGGTGGTCATTGGGTCACAAATTGACCATTTTAACCAAAGTTGACATTTTGGTTAAAAGTTGACCTATTTTTACCAAAACTGAATTTTTGGTCAAAAGTTAACCCATTGGGTGAACGGGGTGTTCATTGGGTGAAATTGACCATCCAAAGTTGATTTTTTGTCAAAAGTTGACCTATTTGGTCAATGAGTTGGAAAATGGGTGACCGAAGATGACTATTTGGTCAAAAGTTGATCTATTGGGTCAATGAGTTGGTCACTGGGTAAAAGAATGATCATTTTGACCAAAGTTGACTTTTTGGTCAAAAGTAGACCTATTGGGTCAATGGGTGGTCATTAGGTCAAAAATTGACTATTTTGATCAAAGTTGACTTTTTGGTCAAAAGTTGAACTATTGGGTCAATGGGTGGTCATTAAGTCAAAAATTAACCATTTTGACCAAAGTTGACTTTTTGGTCAAAAGTTGACCTATTAGGTCAATGGATGGTCATTAGGTCAAAAATTGACCATTTTTACTAAAGTTGACTTTTTGGTCAAAGTTGACCTATTGGGTCAATGGGTGATCATTAGGTCAAAAATTGACTATTTTGACCAAAGTTGACTTTTTGGTCAAAAGTTGACTTTTTGGTCAAAAGTTGACTTTTTGGTCAAAAGTTGACTTTTTGGTCAAAAGTTGACCAATTGGGTCAATGGTTGTTCATTAGGTTAAAAATTAACTATTTTGACCATAATTGACTTTTTAGTCAAAAGTTGACCTATTGGGTCAATGGGTTTGTCATTGGGTCAATGATTGACCATTTTGACCAAAGTTGACTTTTTTGTCACAGATTGACTTATTGGGTCAATAATTGATCATTAATTCAAACTTGACTATTTTGGTCATTAGGTCAAAAATTGACTATTTTAACCAAAATTAATTTTTTGACAAAAGTTGATCCATTGGCTCAACGGGGTGCTCATTGGGTCGGAAATTGATCAATTTGACTAAAGTTGACTTTTTGTGAAATGTTGACCTTTTGGTCATTGAGTCGGTAATTACGTCAAAAAATGACCAACTTGACAAAAGATGACTTTTTGGTCAAAAGTTGATCTATTGGGTCAAAAATTAACCATTTTGACTAAAGTTGACTTTTTGGTCAAAAGTTGACCTATTGGGTTAATGGGTGGTCATTAAGTTAAAATTTGACTATTTTGTCCAAAATTGACTTTTTGGTCAAAAGTTAACCTATTGGGTCAATGGGTTTGTCATTGGGTCAAGGATTGACCATTTGGACCAAATTTAACTTTTTGGTCAGAGATTAACTTATTGGGTCAATAAAAGATCATTTGGTCAAAAATTGACTATTTTGACCAAAATTAAATTTTTGGTCAAAAGTTAACCCATTGGGTCAACGAGGTTGTCATTGGGTCTGAAATTGAGCATTTTGACCAAAGTTGGCTTTTTGGTCAAAGTTGATTTATTTAGTCAATGAGTTGGTAGTTGGGTCAAGAATTGGCCATTTTAATTGAGCATTTTGACCGAAGATGACTTTTTGGTGAAAAAATTGACTATTTTGACCAAAGTTGACATTTTGGTCAATAGTTGACCAAAGGGTTGGTCATTGGGTCAAAAATTGACTATTTTGACCAAAGTTGACATTTTGGTCAATAGTTGACCTGTTGGGTCAATGGGTGGTCTTTAGGTCAAAAGTTTACCTTTTGGATCAATGGGTTTCTCATTGGGTCGAGGATTGACCAGTTTGACCAAAGTTGACTTTTTGGTTAGAGATTGACTTATTGGGTCAATAATTGGTGATCATGTTAAAAATTAACTATTTTGACCAAATTTGAATTTTTGGTCAAAAGTTAACCCATTGGCTCAATAGAGTGGTCATTGGGTCAGAAATTGACCATTTTGACCAAAGTTGACTTTTTGGTGAAAAAATAACATATTTGGTCAATTAGTTAGTAATTTGGTCAAGATTTGATCATTTTGACTAAAGATGAGTTTTTGGTCAAAAGTTGACCTATTGGGTCGATGGGTGGTCATTAGGTTAAAAATTGACTATTTTGATCAAAATTGATATTTGGTCAAAAGTTGACTTATTAGAGTCAATGAGTTTGTCATTAGGTCGAGGATCGACCATTCGACCAAAGTTGAATTTTTGGTCAGAGATTGACTATTTGGGTAAATAAATTGTCATTAATTACAAAATTAATTATTTTTATCATTAGGTCAAAAATTGACTATTTTGACCAAAATTAAATTTTTGGTCAAAAGCTAATCCATTGGGTCAACGAGGTGCTCATTGGGTCAGAAATTGACCATTTTAACCAAATTTGACTTTTTGGTCAAAAGTTAACCTATTTGGTCAATGAGTTGGTAATTGTGTCAAGAACTGACCATCTTAATCAAAGATGACTTTTTGGTCAAAAGTTGATCATTTGGGTCAATGGGTTGGTAATTGGGTCAAAAATTGACCATTTTGACCAAAGTTGACTTTTTTGTCAAAAGTTGACATATTAGGTCAATGGGTGGTGTCATTATATCAAAAATTGACTATTTTGATCCAAATTAACTTTTTGGTCAAAAGTTGACTTATTGGGTCAATGAGTTTGTCTTTAGGTCAAGGATTAACCATTTTGACCAAAGTTGAATTTTTGGTTAGAGATTTACTTATTGGATCAATAATTAGTTATTAGGTCAAAAATTGACTAATTTGACCAAAATTGAATTTTTTGTCAAATGTTAGTCCATTGGGTCAACGGGGAGGTCATTGGGTCAGAAATTAACCATTTTGACCGAAGTTGACTTTTTGGAGAAAAGTTGACCTATTTTGTCAATTTGTTGGTAATTTGGTCAAGATTTGATCATTTTGACCAATGATGAGTTTTTGGTCAGAAATTGACCTATTGGGTCAATGTGTTGGTCATTGGCTCAAAACTTGACCACTTCGACCAAAGTTGACTTTTTGGTCAAAAGTTGACCTATTGGGTCAATGGGTGGTCATTTGGTCAAAAATTGACTAATTTAACCAAAGTAGAGTTTTTGGTCAAAAGTTGACCTATTTGGTCAATAAGTTGACAATGGGTCAAAGATTGATCATTTTGACCAATGTTGACTTTTTTGTTAAAAGTTAACCTATTGGGTCAATGGGTTGGTCATTGGGTCAAGGATTAACCATTTTGACCAAAGTTGATTTTTTTCCAGTGATTGGCTTATTGGGTTAACAATTAGTCATTAGGTCAAAAATTGAATATTTTGGCCAAAATTGACTTTTTGCTTAAAAGTTAACCTATAGGGTCAATGGGCGGTCAATAAGTCAAAATTGAATATTTTTACCAAAATTCGCTTTTTGGTCAAAAGTTGACCTATTGGGTAAATAGGTTTGTCTTTGGGTTAATGATTGACCATTTTGACCAAATTTTACTTTTTAGTCAAAGATTGACTTATTGGGTCAATAATTTTGGTCAGTATGTTAAAAATTGACAACTTTTACCAAAATTGAATTTTTGGTCAAAAGTTAACCTATGGGTGAACGGGGTGGTCATTGGGTCAGAAATTGACCATTTTAACCAAAGATGACTTTTCGGTCAAAACTTGACCTATATGGACAAAAATTAAATTTTTGGTCAAAAGTTAACCCATTAGGTTAACGCGATGGTCATTGGGTCAGAAATTGACCATTAAGACCAAGGTTGACTTTTTGGCAAAAGTTGACCTATTTGGTCAATAAGTTGGTAATTTGGCCAAGAATTGACCATTTTATCGGAAGATGACCTTTTGGCCAAAAGTTGATCTATTGGGTGAAGGAGTTGGTCATTAGGTCAAAAATTAACCATTTTATCCAAAGTTGACTTTGTGGTCAAAAGTTGATCTATGAGGTCAAAGGGTGGTCATTAGGTCAAAAATTTACTATTATGACCAAAATTAACTTTTTGGTCAAAAGTTGACTTCGTTAGGTCAATGGGTTTGTCTTTGGGTCAAGGATTGACCATTTTGACTTAACTTGACTTTTTGGTCGAAGATTGACTTATTCGGTCAATAATTGGTCATTAGGTTAAAAATTGACTATTTTGACAAAAAATGAATTTTTTGTTAAAAGTTAACCCATTGGGTCAACACGATGGTCATTGGGTCAGAAACTGACCATTTTGACCAAAGCTGACTTTTTGGTCAAAAGTTGACCTATTGGGTCGATGGGTGGTCATTAGGTCAAAATTTGATTATTTTGACCAAGGTTGACTTTTTGGTCAAAAGTTGACCAATTTGGTCAATGATTTGGTAAATGCGTCAAGAATTGACCATTTTGACCGAAGATGATTTTTTGGTCAAAAGTTGATCTAATAGGTCAATGGGATGGTCATTGGGTAAAAAATTGTCCATTTTGACCAAAGTTTACTTTTTGGTTAAAAATTGACTTTTTGGTTAAAAGTTGTCCTATTGAGTCAATGGGTTGTCACTAAGTCAAAAATTTACTATTTTAACTAAAATTGACTTTTTGCTCAAGAGTCAATCAATGGGCAGTGAGTTGGTCATTTGGTTAAGGATTTACTATTTTGACCAAAGTTGACATTTTGGTCAAAAGTTGGCCTATTGGGTCAATGGGTTTGTCATTGGGTCAAGGATTGACCATTATGGCCAAAGTTGACTTTTTCATCAGAGATTGACTTATTGGGTGAATAACTGGTCATTAGGTCAAAAATTGACAATTTTGACCAAAATTAACTTTTTATTTAAAAGTTGACTTATTGGATCAATGTGTTGGTTAGTGGGTCAAGAATTGATCATTTTGACCAAAGTTAACTTTTTGGTCAAAAGTTGACCTATAGGGTCAATGGGTTGGTCATTGGGTCAAAAATTGACTATTTTGACTAAAGTTAACTTTTTGGTCAAAAGTTAACTTATTTGGTCAATGGGTGGTCATTAGGTCAAAATTTGAGTATTTTGACCAAAATTGACTTTTTGGTCAAAAGTTGACCTCTTGAGTCAATGGGTTGGTCATTGAGCCAAGGTTTGACCATTTTGACCAAAGTTTACTTTTTGGTCAAATGTTCACTTATTGGGTCAATGGGTTAGTCATTGGGTCAGAAATTGTCCATTTTGACCAAAGTTAACTTCTTGGTTAAAACCTGACCGACTGGGTTAATTGGTTTGTCGTTGAGTCAAAGATTAACCATTTTGACCAAAGTTGATTTTTGGTCAGAGATTGGCTTACTGAGTCAATAATTGGTCATTAGGTTAAAAATTGACTATTTTGACCAAAACTGACTTTTTGGTCAAAAATTGACCTATTGGGTCAATTTTTTTTAACATTAGGTCAAGGATTGACCATTTTGCCCAAAGTTGACTTTTTGGTTAAAGATTGACCTTTTGGGTATATAATTAGTCATTAATTCAAAAATTGATTATTTTGGTCATTAGGTCAAAAATTCACTATTTAGACCAAAATTAAATTTTTAGTCAAGTGATCCATTGGTTCAACGGGGTGCTCATTGCGTCAGAAATTGACTATTTTGACCAACGTTGACTTTTTTTTGTCAAAAGTTAACCTATTTGGTTAAAAGTTGATCTTTTGGGTCAATGGGTCAAAAATTGACCATTTTGACCAAAGTTGACTTTTTGGTCAAAAGATGACCTATTGGGTCAATGGGTGGTCATTAAGTCAAAAATTGACTATTTTGAGCCAAATTAACTTTTTGGTCAAAAGTTTATCTATTGGGTCAATGGGTTTGTCATTAGGTCAAGGATTGACCATTTTGACCAAAGTTGACTTTTTGGTCCGAGATTAACTTATTGGGTTAATAATAGGTCATTAGGTAAAAAATTGACTATTTTGGACAGAATTGAATTTTTTGTCAAATGTTACTCTATTGGGTAAATGTGGTGATCATTGACCATTTTGAGGAAAGTTGACTTTCTTGTGAAAGTTGACCTACTTGGTCAATCAGTTGGTAATTTGGTCAAGATTTGACCATTTTGACCAAAGATGACTTTTTGGTTAAAAGTTGACCTGTTGGGTCAATGAGTTGGTCTTTGGCTTAAAAATTGACATTTTTTACCAAAGTTGACTTTTTGGTCAAAAGTTGACCTATTTAGTCAATAGGTTGTCATTAGGTCAAAAATTGGCTATTTTAACCAAAGTTGAGTTTTTGGTCAAAAGTTAACCTATTGGGTCAATGGGTAGTCATTAGGTCAAAAATTAACTCTTTTGACTAAAAATGACTTTTTGGTCAAAAGTTGACCTATTTGGTCAATAAGTTGGTCAATGGGTCAAGGATTGATCATTTTGACCAATGTTGACTTTTTGGTCAAAAGTTAACCTATTAGGTCAATGGGTTGGTGATTGGATCACGGATTGACCATTTTGACCAAAGTTAATTTTTTTGAAGAGATTGGCTTATTGGGTCAACAATTGGTCATTAGGTCAAAAATTGAATAATTTGACCAAAGTTAAGTTTTTGGTCAAAAGTGAATCTTTGGGTCAATGGGTGGTAAATAAGTCAAAATTGAATATTTTGACCAAAATGGACATTTTGGTCAAAAGTTAACCTATTGGGTCAATAGGTTTTCCATTGGGTCAAGAATTGACCATTTTAACCAAAGGTGACTTTTTGGTCAGAGATTGACTTATTGGGTAAAAAATTGGTCACTAAGTCAAAAATTCACAATTTTGGCCTAAATTGGATTTTTGGTCATAAGAGAACCCATTGGGTCAACGAGGTGGTCATTGGGTCATAATTTGACCATTTTGACTATAGATGACTTTTTGGTCGAAAGTTGACTTATTTTGACTAAAATTGAATTTTTGGTCACAAGTTAACCCATTGGGTCAACGGAGTGGTCATTGGGTCAAAAATTGACCATTGGGTCAGAAATTGACCATTTTGACCAAATTTGACTTTTTGGTCAAAAGTTGACCTATTTGGTCAATGAGTTGGTAATTGGGCCAAGAATTGACCATTTTGACTGAAGATGACTTTTTTGCCAAAAGTTGATCTATTGGTTCAAGGGGTTGGTCATTGGATAAAAAAATTAACCATTTTGACTAAAGTTGACTTTTTAAAAGTTGACCTATTGGGTTAATGAGTGGTCATTAGGTCAAAAATTGACTATTTTGACCAAAATTGACTTTTTCATCAAAAGTTGACCTACTGGGTCAATGAGTTTGTCATTGGGTCAAGGATTGACCATTTTGGTTAAAGTTTGACTTTTTTGTTGGAGATTTACTTATTCGGTCAATAATTGGTCATTAGGTCAAAAATTGACTATTTTGACCAAAATTAAATTTTTGGTTAAAAGTTAACCCATTGGGTCAACAGGTTGATTATTTGGTCAGAAATTGACCATTTTGACCAAAGTTGACTATTTGGTCAAAAGTTAACCTCTTGGGTCAATGGGTGGTCATTAGGTCAAAACTTGACTATTTTGACCAAAGTAGACTTTTTGGTCAAAAGTTGACCAATTGTGTCGATGGGTTGTTATTTAGGTGAAAAATTAACTATTTTGACCAAAATTAACTTTTTTGTCAAAAGTTGACCTATCGGGTCAATTGGTTTATCTTTGGGTCAAGGATTGACTATTTTGACTAAAGTTGTCTTTTTGTTTAGAGATTGACTTATTGGGTCAATAATTGGTCATTAATTCAAAAATGAACTATTTTCGTCATTAGGTCAAAAATTGACTATTTTGACCAAAATTGAATTTTTTTTCAAAAGTTAACCCATTGTGTCAACGAAGTGGTCATTTGGTCAGAAATTGACCATGTCGGCATATTTTTAAGTTTTGTGTTTTATTTTGAAAAGGGGTCGCCTAACAGAAATTGTCGGCGAATTTTAGATTTTAAATTTAATTTAAATATGTATATATGGTTTGGAAAGTAGTATTTGATTTTGAAAATAATTTTAAGTTTGAAAATTTTAAGATATGAAATCAAACTGATGTCACATCCCAAATAGTTTATATAAACGAGCACCGCACCACAAACCGTGTATCTATCCCTAAGGATAGACATACTTCTTGATTGTAGGGCTCGATTAAATAAACTAAAAGATTTGTGACATCTGTTTGGTCTGCAAACCTATTTTATAAGCCGACAAGTTCCCCTACTTAATACAAAGGAATTAAACGGGGTTTATATTACTCAGGTTCTTAAAGTTCCCTATAAGGGCAAGCCCCTATAGTTAATTACATCTTAAATGAAGTGAATCATTTAAGAAAACTCTCGATAATGATCGGTGGTTTTGCTCTCGAGGATTTCAAAGTTTAAGGTTTTCAAAGGATTGAATTTTGGAAATTTCGATAGGGAATAGCTCAAATTTGGAACGCGTTTATTTTAGGAGTCCAAAGGAAGAGGAGTAGGGGAATTTGAGGATCCAAGAGGAATCTTGGCAACTTCCCGACTATCTTATTGTTTGGCTTCGAGTTTAAGAAAATCCTAATATTATTTGATATTTTAATTTTGCCAATTTTAATTAATTAGGACTTATATTCGTATGACATAATCATATAATCAGCCTAGAAAATGTGAGGGTTTCTGTCGTACAGAACAACTACCTCGGAGTCGTAAGACCGGTTAGGGCTTAATTTACATGACATGATCATGCAAATGCCTAATGAAGAGTTGAGGATTTATGTTGCACTAGGCAAACTACCTCGAAGTCCTATGGCTTGGTTATTTAATTCTAAGAAAGTTTTGTTGAAGTAGACTCAGGTTTTGCTGATGACGATGGACGTGCTGCCCACCATGCTCCGAGCTCCTTGTTGTTGCAGAGGTTTAGTTTTAGAAGTCATAAATCAGGAGATGAGAGAAGTGTTTTAGTTTTAGAGAAATCTTAAAGTCCAAATGTCTTAGTGTTTTAACAAATCTTAAAGTTGGTTAAACAGAATCGATTAAGATCCCACGGTTCCGTCATCCCGGCACCATTATTTTCATTGAATTCACTTAATTCAGATGAATTTGCTAAACTCAAATGAATGATTTCAACACTTTCATTTAGACCGTTGGAAATCCCGTTAGCAACACGTGGGTTACATCATCCGAGGTATTCCCGATCATTCAACGAGACGTTTTAGTTTAGTTGCAATTGTAGTTTTTGTGTTCTGTTTGTGATTAAATTTTGAGTTGTATTATATTTTGAAATGTTGTGGTGGTGATTTTTATCTTGTAATGAATTTTAATTTAGTTTTGGTTTCAATTCAGGGACTAACCTAAAGGTTTTGGTTTTCATGCAACAGTTGTTTATCATGCAAGAAAAGTAAAGTGCATTTGCAATAAAGTATATTGCAATAAAATAAAAGCGTACCTGGAGGGTCTTCCCGTCATCCCAAGCTGCACTTAAAATACATGTTAAGGAATTTGAATATTCCAACAAGTACCTAGGTAAAGCTAAGGGAAAGGTTTTGGTTGTCTATCAAAGTCCTAATCCTATAGCTAGTCATCTCCTATGACGTCTAGGTTCTTGTATTTTGGTTTAAGGACGATTTTCTTCATCAAAGAACAATTAAGTTCAATTGTTCTTATAAATCTCCTATCATATTGAGGAAGTGCTTAAGACGAGTCTTAAACATCTTTTCAATACCTCTAGGATTGTCTTAAGTCCAAGAGAATTTAATTATACAAGTGAATTAATCATCCAGGAGTTTAAGTTTTGTTATCTTGCTCAGTAAACTTAGGACATTTGAATATCCTATAAGTGAGGTAACACTTCACTTGATGCTTCATTTAAGAGTTATAATAATAAGAGCTTTAAAAGGGCAAATCAACCCATTAAGTATTTTAATGATTTAAACATAATGATTTAATTTTAATTTTGATTTAATTATAGAAAATTAGTTTAAGTTTGGAATAGTGTTCAAGTTATTTTAGGTTTAATTCTTAACGATTTAGGTTTGTTATTAAATGATTATAATTTAATTTAATTCAATTAATTATATTTTTTTTATTTAATTTAATTTAATTTAATTTAATTTAATTTAATTTCAATTTAATTTCAATTTAACTTCATTTTAATTTAATTTAATTAATTCAATTTAATTTTAATTTAATTTAATTTAATTTAATTTAATTTTTAATTTAATTTCAATTTAATTCAATTTTATTTTAATTTCAATTTAATTTTAATTTAATTCAACTTAATTTTTATTTTAATTTATTTAATTTAATTTAATTTTAATTTAATTTCAATTTCATTTCAATTTTAATTTAATTTAGATTATTTTTCTAATTTTCTTTTTAAGTATTATTGAAGTTATTTATTTAGGGATTTTTAAATTAAAGAATAAATATCTTCTTAAATAATATCCCCACTTTAATAATTTCAATTTTCCATTAATATTCCAAATTCAATTAATTAATTGATTAAGGTTTACTTTAAATAATCTTGAAAGTGATTGATGGGTCTTTACCCTTTAATTATTTAAATTTCAATCATCCAAAATCAGTTTAAATCAAATATTTTACCCTCCCCTTTTATTAAGCCTAAACTTTTAATTAAGGGTTAAAATTTTAATTACCATTTTGTCCTTCAAGCTTAATAATTCTATAACTCACTAAATTAAGCTCAAATGAACTTGAAATTTTTCTGTGACCTCACTTACATGTCAATTAAGACATTAGAGGAGAAAATGTCATTTTTCTGTATTTAATTTATTTATGTAATTATTTTTAATGGAAAATAGGGGTTTTCAAGGAAAATTTAATAACATGACCAAGGAAATGTTTCTGTCCTTAATAAAATTATGGGATGTTCCTAATGTCCAGAGGACCATTTGGACCAATCTTGGTGATTTTTTAGAAAATTACAACTTTAATTTTCCTAAATTCCTCTGATATCAGAGAAGCTCCAAAACCATTTTTGTGAATTTTTGAAAATTATTTTGTGAGTTATGAATTTTTAAAATTTAATTTTACCCATTATTACTTAAGAGGCTTAATCAACCCATTTGGTGGGGTTAATCAAGTCCAATTGGTTTCAAATTTTTATGTGGTGTTCTCCTATCCCTAAAGGACCGTGGAGAATTGTTTTTAAGTTAATTTGATGTGTGGTTAACTCTAATTAATTAAAGTTCAATTTTGGGTATTTAGGCCAATTAAAGTTATTCAAAGTGAACTAACTCAAAACTTATTTTTCCTAGGTCCCTCTGTTCACAAGAAACATCACCAAATTTTCCAAGAATTTATTTCTCAACATGCTAATTATTGGAATTAAAATACTCAAAACAGTAACATGAACTTGAAAAATCAATAACTTCTTATAGGGATGGTCTCTGACCTTGGAAAATTCAGGAAATGTTTCCAAGTTCAGAGGCTTCAAAAGCCCTATGGTCTCATGCCATGGTGAATTTCCTTTATGCATGGAGAATT
Source organism: Papilionanthe hookeriana x Papilionanthe teres (assembly GCA_022702705.1). Taxonomy (NCBI): domain Eukaryota; kingdom Viridiplantae; phylum Streptophyta; class Magnoliopsida; order Asparagales; family Orchidaceae; genus Papilionanthe; species Papilionanthe hookeriana x Papilionanthe teres. The sequence goes on from CM040438.1 coordinate 18,974,538, forward strand.
AAAACAATGCAGAGAGTAAATAAATCATTAAAAATAAAATACTTGATGAAATTACTTGATTTCTTTTCCATATTATTCTCCTCTATTCACTGAGCAATGGGGTATTTTTATTTTATTTTTAGGATTTTTCTACACAAAGTTATGAATATTTGAAGTTCTGGGTATTTAATAAATAAGAAAAATCCATATTTTCCTACTTATCCACGCGACGCCGCGTCAACCTCAGCGTCTCCGAAGCTCCAAGCGTCGTCTCTTGATTCTGCGCCGCCATGTGACTGGGATGCCACGCGGCCCGTGGTTCATGTCCCGTTGCTCCGTCCGGCTTGATCCTGGCCGTTTGCTCGATACACGCGCAATCCGACGGCTCCTGGTCATCGTCTACGACTGGTGTGAACCCGTGACCGTCAACCTTCTAACCCTAATTTCTCACTCAATTCTCAATGGATTTTTGTGTTCTTATGCTCTATGGATTCGTCTTGATGTGACGAACACATCCATACGGTAAACATGCATTGAAATTGATTCAAATTAAATGGAGAATCTCTGTAAGCTCGGGAAGAAGAGTGAGTCCATACCTTTGCTCAGAGAAGTGAAGCATCGATCTGAGAGTTGTGTCACCTTCGATTGGGTCCAAGCAAGCTCCAGATGAAGTCCCTTGGCCTGGTGAATTGTCAAGGTATGATTTTGACCATAGCCGATCACAAAGCTTGGAGGCTGGGAGCAATGGCTGGCCTGGTGAGGGGGCTTTTGCTGGGAAACTTCTCCTCTTGGTCTGAGGAAGGTGTAGGACCAATCAATTTTGAGATTGGCTCACTGTGGTGAAGTGTCCTGGTTTTGAGCTTGGATTTCAACTCTAAAATTGAGCTCACAGAGAGGAAATGGCAGGGGGATTTCAGTGGGGATCAAGTTCTCTATGTGTAGAGAGTGGTCTGGGATGATTTTGGCAGGGTTTCAGTAAGTTTTGGTTCAGCACCTCTCATTGCCGAGAGGAGGAGGTGTTTAAATAGGCATGGCTGGAGGGCTTCCTAGGGGTGTTTGAAGGCTGGGATCAGCTGCCTGCGGTGAGGAGAAGAAGAGCTATGCTTGTCCATTTGGGTTGAGACAAGTCAGCAAGGGAGAGTTGAATTTTTTTGGCTCACATGGAGCTCTCGGCCATGGTGTTTTCAGGCGGCCTGGTGGCTGGCCGACCAGGCACTGGTCACCATCTTGACCAGTGGGGTCAGGGGTTGGCAATGGTGCAGTCAATTGGAGTTTGACATGTGTAAATCGGCTGAATTGAAATGGAATGGGGAGAGGCTCATTTTGGGTTCAATTTGTTCAACCCATGTATTTGGGCTTGGTTCACCTTCCCATGGTCTAATTTTGGGACAGGGGAATCAGTTGGGTCAGCTGCCATGGAGTGGTGAAGTCTCCATCCATGGTGAGGTGGCTAAACTTGGTTTAGTGTGTGACATGGTTATGGTTAAAAAGGCTTAATGAAGGATTAGGAAAGGGGGCCCTCCTTTTGCCATTAATAGCTTGGTCACATGTCAAACCTTCCATGGCTTCATATGGCTTGTAAATGGCTTGCTCACGGCTCCATGTGGCTTGGGACAAAGCTTGGTCATTTACATGAAAGAAGGTTTTAAATTTTTGGGACTTATGGGTGATTTTGGCATGAGGCCTAATTTAGGATTATTTGATGATTGATTTAGGACTTAAGGGATGATATCAATTAATGGGGTGATGAAAAGAATGTCATATGGGCTTTAGCATGAAGTTTGGGCCTTTGAAATTTAGTGAAGATGGGCTTTAAAATGGTTTAGGGAAGTGGGCTTTTGGATTTTAAAATGGATTTTAGGATGAACGTTTGGTAAAGGCTTGGGCCAAATAATTGTTGGGTTTGGTTTAGGGATGTGTCATGAGTGATTTGAAATAAATTTGAGGTGGTTTGGGCTTGAATTGGGTTGGATTTGGGTTCATTTGGTACATGGGCCAATGTAGGTCAAATTTGGCTAATTTGGGCCAATGATGGGCAAGGGTTGAAATTGATGTAAAATTAATGTTGGGAAATTTTTATGGGAGTGTTTCAAAGAGGTTTCAACTTTGGTTGGGTTTTGGTTTTGGGACTTGGGCTTATTTGGGTTAAGTTTGGGTTTAGGTCAAAATTGGGCTTTTTGGTTTTGGGTTGAATTTGAGTGGGGTTTGGGTCAAAATTTTGGGTAAATTATGTTATTTTTTTGTTTGTGGGGATGTTAGGGAAGGTTTAGAAAAGGTATAGGGTCAATTGGAGTTGAATTGGTTTGGTTTGGGCTAAGTTTGGGTCATGGGTCCAAATTGGGCTTTAAGGTCAAAAGTGAAATTGGATTCAAATGTCAATCAAATTGGACTTGGATTTAGTCTAGATTGATATTGTGGATATTAAACTAAAGTTTAGAATTGAATTGGACAAAAATTGGGATCAATTGGGTGGATTTGGTTTGACATTGGGTTTACTTGGGTTAAGAATGGGCTAAATTGGGGGTTTTAGTAAAAGTGGGGTAAATTGACAAAATTGGCCCATGGTGTAGTTCGACAAAATGAAATTGGGAATATTTGGGATTTTTTGGAATTTTCTGGCAATTTGCTGAATTTTTGGATTTTTTGGCTAAGATGGGCATTTTGGGTATTTGGAGGGTATGGGGGGTATTTTTGGAATTTTTGGTATTTTTGGCTATGGATGATCAATTTTATTGGTGAGGAAATGTTCAAGGTTAATTTTGGGGAATTTTGGGTGATTTGGAAATTTTGGAGGATTTGGGCAATTTTAAGGGTTTTTGGTAGGTTTGATAGGTGTAGGGTTCCCGGGGTCAAAAATTAAAATTTTGGAAGAATGAAGATTGATCAAATATGAGTGAAATGGAATCACTTTGATTGAGCCATGAAGTCATATTAAGCCTATATGAGCCATGAAGTCATATTAAGCCTATATGAGCCATGAGAGGACTCATTTGAGGCATTCACTATGTTGTTCCTAACCCTCTTAACTAGGGGCTTAGGGGTTAAGGTCCATCCATATGAATTACCTACATGAGTCAAGGAGTCGAGTTGGGTATGGGTGTGGTTTTAGGATTTGGATAGTGTGTGTGAGAGTGTATAGTATGAGTGTAGTGAGTGTGTAAGTCAGCCCTCACCGAGACCGAGGCCACCCGGTGGTAGTCCTAAGGCCCGAAGAGTCCTATAGGGAACTCATCCTTTAAACCTCCACATTTGATCTCAACCCTCTAGGTGATTAGGGGTCTATAATCAAGCTTGTGGGGTTTGTAGGGAGACAAGAAGTGGTTTAAATTTATAAAGGATGGGTCCCAATTCTAGTCCCCTAAGATAGTCAAAGGAAAAGCCTAAGGCTAGATCCTAAGCACTAAAGAGGGAAGAGAAGACCTCATCAAAAATGAAGTCAACAAATGGACCCCCAATAGGTGTGGTGTGCTAACCAAGCACACTGCACGTATTGGCATTGGCCGAAGAGATCAACAGAACCAAAATAGATGTCCAAGTGACAAACTTAGGACGAAGTGTAAGGAATTTCCACGGGAGTATCGGGTAAGTCTCAGGACGAAGATTCCAGAACTCTCGTCGGGAAAAAAGGAGGTGAATTTCAGATCACAAGATTTCAAGAGATGGGATCTTAGATTCGTTTCATTTTCTATCTCAAGTTTTAATTTTGAGTTTGAATTTTGATTTGAGTTTCAATTTTGATTTTATGCGGAGAAAAGAGTAGGGCTAAGGCCCACCCGAATGCATTTGTATGCTTGAGAAGGAAGCGGACTGAACCTATTCCAATTGTGTATGTCGAGAAGGATTAGGACTGAGCCTATCCCAAATGCTGAGGAAGAATAGGACAAAGCCCATTCGAAATTCAGAGTGCTTTAATTTCAATTTCTTGCTGAGAGGGTAAAATTTTTGAGATTGTTGAGAAAGGAGTAAGACTGTGCCTATCCCGAGTGCTGAGAATTGCTGAGGAGGGAGTAGGATGGAAGCCTATCCTGAGTGCTGAGAATTGCTGAGAAGGGAGTAGGGCAGAAGCCTATCCCAAATGCTGAGATTGCTAAGATGGGAGTAGGGTGGAAGCCTATCCCGAATGCTGAGATTTGTTAAGATGGGAGTAAGGCGGAAGCCTATCCCGACTGCTGAGATTTGCTGAGATGGGAGTAGGGTGGAAGCCTATCCCGAATGCTGAGATTGCTGAGATGGGAGTAGGGCGGAAGCTTATCCCGAATGCTGAGATTGGTTGAGATGGGAGTAGGACGGAAGCCTATCTCGAATGCTGAGATTGAAATGAGATATGAAAGTGTTCCATATCCCATGGGAATCAATCAAAGTTTGATTACTTGGCGAAGGGTGCGAGCCCATGCCATCCGAATCAAATTGAAAATTCTTCGTGATTCTGAAATCATCCCGAGAGAGGGTTTCAAAGGAGGTCCGGAATAGATCTTGATTTGAAGAAGGATTGGAGGATTTGAAAAGATGGACTTAAACTGGAATTCAATTTGAGCTTTAGATTTGTTTTGTTTGTTCTTTAACTATCCCATTTTTTTATTGTTTATTTGGTGTTCATGTGGATTTGAAGTTCTTTTTAATGTTTGGATTTTTATGGAAGAGAGTTCTTATTTATTTTCCTTTTCTCTTCTGTTCTTTGTTTGAAGTTCATTTAACTTTAATGGCATTTCCCAGTCAATTTGCACAGAACGAGGTGAAGGCAAAATGTGACATGGTCACTTTCATTCCAATCTTGTTGAAGATACATCATACAACTCGATCTGAAATATTTCTCATACAATCCATGACTCAAAACGGACTATGTATGATTCTTGTTGATCCATCCAAAAAGTATCTGTTAAATCCATGTCTGAATAATGAGATACGCGGTCAATAACATCACCTTCCAAGCCATCCTTGGCAGGAATGCCACATGGATGTGCTTTGGAGGTGTGCTATTTCCTGTGTAACTCACAGCTCGTAAGGCCGGAGACTCTCCAATTCTGGATCTGGCTAGAAGTGGTACAGTGCCTTTCTGTTGTCCATCCTTCTCAATGTGATGGAGATCCGCTCCACTGGTACTCCCGGTATACAATGTTTTGCGATGTTTGCTCAATTTCCTTGTAATATCATGACGGAACCTACCGGAAGTGGTATCTCTACCGGCCCTCGGAACTTACCCGGGCCTGCTATCCGGAGGTCAGATCCAAACATGATATTGCATTGATTGACGAATGAAACTGTACAGAAAGGTCTGACAAGTCATGGTGGTCTATGTGTGGAGGTATGCAGTCACCCTTCTAATAAATGTTGATGATGCAACTGTTGGGTATGCAGTCTGCTGGCAGTATCCTCTACGTTATCATTCTTTTCACCATTCTTTTAATTATTCTCGGCATTGGATCCACCTCACCGTGACGGAGTATCCCTGGTGGATTTCCTTTTCTGTCTTCTGTGAAGTTATAGCAACATCTGCATTGTATTGTGACACTTCCTTTCCCTGGCATCCATTTCCGGGGTTCCGAATAAGTTTTTTCTCTCAAACGGCCTGCTCGACCCATCTTCTGAAGTTCTAAAATGCAATCCACAATCTGTTGTTGCTCGTACTCTGAGAATACACCTGTGTGTAACTCGAGGCCTTCCAAAATGTTGATTCCTTTGCCTCTAATCCTATCAAAGTATTCGAAAGTCTTCTTCTCAATATTTTGCATTCTTTCTAGTTCATATTCTGGGATGATCTGCAAATGACGAAGCCTAGTAACGTACTGCGGGATGTATGGCTCAATCCCGTCACGTTCTCCTGCATACCTTGGCTCCTCGGGGATTGTCTCCGTCGGGATATCCTCCGGGGTTGCTTTCGTAACAAGGTTTCTCAGATATGGTATCTCTGTTCAGCATCGAGGAGATCTTTCTACCTCTGATCTTCTCAGAGTTTCCCTTATCCTTTCTCTTGTTCTTGGAGCTTGTTCTCTCTTTTCAGGTTCCTGATGAACCGATATCTTTGAAATACATATGTCTGCGAAGGTGGTTGTTTCCTCGTGTTGATCTGCTGCTAGTTTAGTCAACATCTTGTGGATACGGCGATTCTTATTCCTTCTTTGAGTAGCAGCGAGCGTAGCTCTCCTTACTTCTTGAATTTCTGCGGGCGCGGCGCTGATGAGCCTGCCCTCTGCCGTGGAAATTACTGACTTGATTTTCTTGCTTTCATCGGTGTTTGTCTTTCTTTTCTTGTTGCTGGATTGGTTGCTTGGGCCACCTATCTTCATCACAGTCTGGCTATGAAGCTCCTCTCGGTCCACTGGGACCCAGTCATTTTCTTCATACTGTAGGCTGGCTGGTGTGAAGTCAGAATCAATTTCTATCACTGCTCCATCTTTCACCCTCTTTTCATCGAGTGCGAGACTCACGCCATTTTTAAAGTTTAGGACCAACCGCCCGTTCGACATTTCCCTGCGAAGAAAACAAGGAAAGGATCAGGGGCTGTACTAAGAACAAGAACATTAAGAAAGTATTTATCACTGAAGATTCTTGTTCACTTATACCAATTTTAATTTTTAAGGAAAGCAGGAAAATATAAAGAAAGATCAGAAAAAAGATTTGATTTGAAAGGAAGGGTAAAACTTTATTATTATGATTTCACATATTTTATTTTTAGCACATATATATTTTTTTATCCATTTTTATGTTTTTGGTTTCGGACCCAGTCACAAAGTAATTGCTTCACCCGTGTTTCTAGGGATAAGACTCTATTTTAGAGGCCACCCTTCGAAACATCAGGTTGCGTAATACTTCTTCAAATATCGTCCATTGATTGGAAGCATTTGTCGTTCTCCTTGGCAATTCACAAGTTGGTAGGAGCCTCCTTAGTAGACTGCCTCGACCACAAACGGCCCTTCCCAAGTCGGTTCAAATTTGCCTCCTATCTTGCGATGTGCAAGAATAGGTCTTCGAGAACAAGAACTAAGTCACCAACTTTGAAAGTTCTTGGGCGGACCAGTTTATCATGGGCCTGGATCATCTTAACTTGGTACATTTCAAAAATTTGTTGCGCTGCAAGTCTTTTCCCTTCCAGGTTTTCCAGTTCTTCCAGTCGTAATCTGGCATTCTCTTCTGTAGTAATTTTATTTGCAACTGCAATCCTGAGTGATGAAAGCTGGACTTCCAATGGCAACATCGCCTCGGATCCGTATACTAAAGCATAAGGCGTAGGCGAGTAGGAGTCCCGAAAGTTGTCCCGTAGGCCGATAAGGCTTCTAACGGCTTCTCGTGCCAATTTCTCTTGTTGTCGTCCAAAGTTTTCTTTAAAATTTGAACGAGAGTTTTATTAAAAGCCTCGGCCAAGCCGTTTGCTCTTGGGTAATAGATTGTTGAGTATCGCCAATCGATTCCATGTCTTCTGATAAAATTGTTGATTTTTGTGCTTCTGAATGCAGACCCATTATCTGAAATGATTCTGCGCGGTACTCCGAAACGGTAAACAACTTGATTTTTGAAAAACTGGAGCACGTGGTGTGCCTTAACTTCTCTGAGTGGGACTGCTTCTGCCCATTTATAAAAATAGTCTATAGCTGCAAGGATGAAGCGATGTCCTCTTGAAGAAAGCGGTTCTATCGGACCCACTATATTTGTGCCCCAACACTCAAATGGCCACGATGCAATTGTCGGATGTAGCACATTTGGAGGTTGGTGTAGAACCACTCCGTGCACTTGGCATTGGTGACAACTTTTGGCAATCTTCATGCAATCGGTCATCATCGAGGGCCAGTAATACCCTAGTCTTTTAATTTTCATTTTCATTTTCATTTTCTTTTAAACTTTAAAAATTCATAACTTTCAAAATACTTTTCAAAAATTCACCAAATTGGTTTTGGAGCCTCTCTGATATCAGAGGAATTTAAGAAAAATAAAATTGCAATTTTCTAAAAAAGTTGATTTTTTGCATTATTTTAATATTTTAATAATTAAAAAAATAATAAAAATCACAAAAATAATAAAATTCACCAAAATGTCACATTTTGAATTTTAATCACTTAGGAACAAACCCCAAATTTTTCTTAAGTCTCTATAATGAGATATTAAATTTTAAAGCCCTAAGGTAATTTTAAAATTAAAAAAAAATGTTTTTTTTAGCATTTCCACTAAAATAATTCTAATAAATAAAAAAAAATCAGAAAATTTTAAAAATTGATTCTCTGATTTCCTTGATATCAGAGTGATTTTTGAAAAATATAAAATTCATTTTTCAACCTTTATTTTATTTTTAAATTAATTAATACTCCAAAACTCAAAATAATTATAATAAAAAAAATATAATTCAAAAAATCACCAAAATTGGTCAATGTGATCCTCTGGTCATTAGGAATGTCTCATAATTTTCTTAAGGACAAAAACTTTCCCTTGGTCATATTATTAAATTTTCCTTGGAAATCCCTATTTTCCACCAAAAATAATTACATAAATAAATTAAATACAGAAAAATCACATTTTCTCCTCTAATGCCTTTATTGACATATGAGTGAAGTCACATAAAAATTTCAAGTTCATTTAAGCTCAATTTAGTGAGTTGTGAAATTATTAAGCTGTAAGGGCAAAATGGTAATTAAAATTTTAACCTTTAATTAAAAATTTAGGCTTAATAAAATTAAAGAGTAAAATATTTGATCCTAATTTGATTTGGATGATTGAAATTTAAATAATTAAAGGGTAGAAACCCACTAAACAATTTAAAAATAATTAAAATAAACTTTAATTAAATAATTGATTAAATTTGGAAGAATAATAAAATTGGAATTATTAAAATAGGGATATTATTAGGAAGAGATTTGTTCTTTAATCTAAGAATCCCTAAATTAATCATCTCAATAATGTTTAATTCCTAATTAAAATGATAATCCAAATTTAAGATTTAAAATGTTAAAAGACTTAATCATTAAATTAAATTAAAGTTAAATTATTTAAATTAAACCCTTTTAAAATTTCAATTAAATTAAATTAAAAATAAAATTAAATTAAAATTTAAATTAAATTGAATTAAATAAAATTAAATTAAAACAAATTAAATTTAATCAAATTAAATTAAATTAAATTAAATTAAATTAAATTAAATTAAATTAAATTAAATTAAAATTAAATTAAATTAAATTAAATTAAATTAAATTAAATCATATCAAATCAAATTAAATTGAATTAAATTAAATTAAATAACAAAATCAAGTTAAAATTAAAATCAAATTAAATTAAATTAAAATTAAAACTAAACCAAATTAAATTAAATTAAAGTTAAATTAAATTGAATTAAAAATAACATCACCTAAAACATAAAGAAATTCAAAAATAAATATGAAGCAACTTGAACACTATTCCAAATTTAAACCCGTTAACTGAAATTAAATTAAATCACAAACTATTTGAACATCAATTTGCCCTCGAAAGCTTTTGTTGCCATAACTCCTAAACAGAACGTTAAATGAAATGTTACTTCCCTCATAGGATATTCAAATGTCCTAGTTCACTGAGTAAGATAACAACAAAACTTGAATTCCTGGACGATTAATTCATTTGTATAATTAAATTCATTTGGACTTAAAACAATTCTAGCAATATTGAAAAGATGTTTAAGATTCTTCTTAAGAACTTCCTCAATATGATAGGATATTTAAAAGGACAATTGAACTTAATTGTTCTTTGATGAAGAAAATCGTCCTCAAACCAAAACACAAGAACCTAGACGTCATAGGAAATGACTAGCTATAGGATTAGGAATTTGGTAGAAAACCATAACCCTTCCCTTAGCTTTACCTAGGAACTTGCTTAAATATTCTAAATTGTGTTTAAGTGCAGCTTGGGATGACGGGAAGACCCTCCAGGTACGCTTTTATTTTGTTGCAATTTATTTAAACCGCATCGCACTTACTTTTCTTGCATGATAAACAACTGTTGCATGAAAACCCACACTTTTAGGATAGTCCCTAAAACAGAAACCAAAACTAAATTAAAAGTCATTGCAAGATAAAATTCACCGCTACAACATTTCAAAATATAAAACAACTCAAAATTTAATCACAAACGTAACAACAAAACTACAACTACAACTAAATTAAAACGTCTTGTTGGATGATCGGGAATACCTCTGATGATGTAACCTACGTGTTGCTAACGGGATTTCCCATGGTCTAAATGAAAGTGTGGAACTCATTTAGTTGAGTTTAGCAAATTCATCCGGACTAAGTGAATCCGATAAAAATAACGATGCCGGAAGGATGGAACCGTGGGATCTTAACCGGTGTTGTTATAATCAACTTTAAGATTTGTTTTAAATAAAACATAAAAAACACTTGGAAATTAAGAATTTCTCTAAACCGAACACTTCTCTCATCTCCCGATTTATGACTTCTAAAACTAAACCTCTGCAACAATAAGGAGCACGGAGCATGGTGGGCAGCACGACCATCGTCATCAGCAAAACCTGAGTCTTCTTCAGCAAAACTTTCTTAGAATTAAATAACCAAGCCATAGGACTTCAAGGTAGTTTACCTGGTGCAACATAAATCCTCAACTCTTCTTTAGGCATTTGCATGATCATGTCATGTAAATAAGCCCTAACCGGTCTTAGGGCTCTGAGGTAGTCGTCCGATACGACATAAACCCTTACATCTTCAAGGCTATTTGTGTGATTTTACCATACAAATATAAGTCCAAATTAATTAAAATTGGCAGGATCAGAACATTAAATAAACATTAGGGCCTTCCTAAATTCAAGCAAAACAATAGGATAGTCGAGAAATTACCGAAGTTAGCTTCGAATCTGTAATTTCTCCTATTTTTCTTCCTTTGAATTCCCAAAACAAAATGTTCCAAATTTGATCCATTCCCTATTGAAATTCCAAAATTCAATCCCTTGAAAACTTAAACTTTGAGATTCTTGAGAGCAGAATTATTGATTATTATCGAGAGTTTTCTTAGGTGATTCTCGTCACTTGAGATGTAATTAACTATAGGGCTTGCCCTTATAGGGAATTTGAAGAACCCATGTAATAAAAACCCTGCTTAATTCATTTATATTAAGCAGGGGAATTTGTCGGCTTATAAATTTGGTTTGCAGACCAAACAGATGTCACAAATCTTCTAGTTTATTCAATCGAGCCCCATCACCAAACAGTGTGTCTATTCTTCGGGATAGATACACTGTTTGTGATGCGGTGTCTGTTTATATAAACTATTCGGGATGTGAGATCAGTTTGATTTCATATCTTAAAATTATTTTCAAAAATCAAATACTACTTTTCAAATTACTTATTTAAATTAAATTAAAAAATTCGCCGACAATTTCTGTTAGGCGACCCCCTTTTTAAAATAAAACACATAACCTAAAAAAATATGCCGTACAATTTCTGGCGACTCCGCTGGGGAAAATTCCTCTCTCCATTTTAATCAGACAATTCTGCTTTCAAAAATCGGTAGTGTATCCATGTTCCTGGTGGATCAAACTGTCCTTCTTTCCGTTGGAATACTATGTTTATTTCTACCTTGAACAAGTATAGCCAACATTCTCTCGGATTTAGGAGCCACTGTTTAGACACCCCTAAACAGAGAGGTTCCGAGATCCTTTTACCTCATTTCTGAGGTGGGGTGGTCCCCCAATAGGTATCGCCTTAGGAGCGGTCTTGTGGGTCGAGAAGTTTCTACAAGACTTTCTCTTCCTTTTCCAGTTCCTAATCAATTCCTTTTACCCTTCCTACAACTCTCCTTCTTTTAATAATTCTCCTTCCTAACGAACAAATCTTTTCGAAAAAAAAAACAATTTTCTTTTAATACCACAAATACACTAAGATAAACAGAAATGTGTTCGGACTCTTTCTTTTTCGTCGTAAGTTGTACGATAAGAAGAAGCACGATTCGGGGACTAACACTTGGAATCTGCCCGCAGAAATGGAAGGCCTAAAACTGATCTTCTCCTTTGTCAACGGACTCGACCTGGCCGTGTTCAAGGACGAGCTGCCTGATAATGGAATCATTCGATTCGGACAAGGATTCGGGGACACCGACATCAAAATCCCCAACGTCACTCTCTTTTCACTCACAAGCAAAGTACCGTAATCGAGAAGCCGTCGATCGAGTTTAACCTCAAGTCAACTCATGAATTCCCTCTTCGCAAAAGATTCCAACCGAGAGGAGTACCGCCGTTCGCTGCATGACCGTTGTTGCTACCCCCACCGGTCTAGTTGTCTCTGCACCTACCCCGGCCGCCGGACTAAAGGGAAAGGAAATTCGTAACTATGATGAACCCGTTACCGTGGAGGGTACGGACCTTCCGTGAAACCTTCTATTTTTGAAATCGGGTCCAGCTCGAGAATTCCATCGCCGACACGGACTCGCAGAAGGAACATAAGTAGAAGGATTGCTAGAGAAGCCGCAGCCGCCGAAGTTGCTTTCCTAGAAGAAATCCTGTAAGTGCCCGAGTATACACCGCCGCTCGAATACATACCACTTTTGGGAGGAAGCAGGTTCCATCCCCTCTCCGCCGGCAGAGGATGAAGAAAATGTTCGCAAGATTGCTGCCGCATTGCCTCAGCTCGTATATTACAACGATAGCCGAAAGAAAAGGGCTAGAATTACGCCATTTGCTCGACTGCAAACCCTGATAGAAAAGTTAGCGAAGAAAGAAAAATGCCCTTTGTCAGAGATTTTAAGAAGGATAGGGCGGGTGCCGGCCAAATCTCGTCTTGGGCCGCGAGTAGAGCCTACTATCGCTGCAGAAAAGCCGAATAAGAGAATGAAAGCTAGTCTGTCTGTCGTTGTTTCAGGACTACAAATTAGGGAGGATACCACGTTCCAGACATTTGGTCGACGTACCATCCGGTCCCGGACCTTCTGCCGCTAGAAGGATGGTATGGCGTCCCACAACCGGCAATTAAGATTAAAACAACAACTCGAGAAGGAAAGTCTCGTCAAGAGACTTGAGTCGAAGAAAGTGCTACCGCGAAGAAAGGGGACTCATGAGAAGGAAACCCGACAGCTTATCACATGACAACCGCAAGGATGTACGTAAAAGACCACTAAAAGATGCTATGGAAAAGCTAAGAACCGATATTCGGCGATTAGCAAGAGAAAGAGAAGAGAAATTTGGAGATGAAGTCGACTCGTCGCAGTTCATGGATGATGAATATGCAGAAATTAAAATAGTTGAAACACGAGCTTCGTCAGCTTCACAAGGCGCCCCTGCAGCCGCAGAAAGAGATGAGCCGGAAGTAATGAGGAGGCAGCTTCAAGAGAAAGATGATACGATCGCCCAAATGGCAAAAAGGATGGAAGAGATGGCTGTAGCCCTAGCCACTCTCCAGAGTCAGGTTCAACCCCAAAGAGAAACACCCCGAAGTCATTCACATCGTAGACGGAGGAAAGGAGATTACGTCCGTCAACGGGGATGATCGGCTAAAGAAGGATGCAACACAAAGCATGATTACGAAAAAGGATATCAAGAGCATGGTGGAACGAAGAAAGTGAGAAGCCTCGACACAATCAAAGAGCGGGACATCTATTCGGACGGGTAGACCTTACCCCGAAGAATTCAACGCTGTCCAATATCCGAAAGGCTTCGTACCACCTCTGTTCAAGAACTTTGATGGAACCGGAAACCCTCGGCAGCATGTTGCACATTTTCGTGCCAGTTGTTGCAATGTCGGCGGAAGTGATGCTTTACTCTTCCGACAATTTGTCGCCAGCCTCATCGTGGATAGCCTTTGATTGGTATGCAGAATTACTGAACGGTTCGGTGAAGACATTTTCAGAATTAGAGAACCTCTTCATCAAGAGATTTGTCAGAGCTCAGTACCACATCACTATAGGTGATTTAGTGGTAGAGAAGCAGAAGCCGAATGAAACTTTGGTGGATTACATACTTCGATGGAGGAATCTAAGTATGACGTGTGAGCCACAACTACAAGAACAGCATGCAGTCGGCATTTTACTTAAGAGCATTCATGGACCGATAGCACTTCTCCTCAAGGGATTTACTATTAAGACTTTCGAGAAGTTGTTAAGCAAGGCCAGAAGCTTGCAAGAGGAGGCGAAGCAATTAAGTTTCACCGACAAAATAGACAAACAGAAGCCCGTGAAAACTTTTGAAAAGAAGTCCGGGATCATTGCAGCAGTCGATAAAGGCAAGCAACCGATACAAATATCGTCAGAACGACCTCAGCAACCTCAACAGAATTACCAGCAACCCCGACCCAGCTATCAGTCATCTCAACAGTATGAACAACTGCCTCGTTCGCAACGTACGTTAAAGGAGCTTCTGAGCAGGGAGTATCCGTTCAAGATTGAGGTAGTGCCGAAAATGTTCCGCAGTCTGATGAAGACTCCAGATTTCCAACTACCAGAGCCCAAGAGACCAGAAGAAGTCGACAAGAAAGGTGATCCCAACTTTTGCCCTTACCACCGGATGCTTGGGCACAAGATAGAAGATTGTATTACCTTCAAAAGTTGGCTCAACGATAATCTTTGAAAAAGGAACATAACAATCCCGAAGGAATACATGAAGGAACCCCAGAAAGGAGGTTCCCTCAATGTTAACTCGACGGATCTCATTGTTCCGATAGATCCCTATGCGACTGATGATGGATGGACTACCACTTGGACAAAGTCTTCGAAGAAGATTTTGGATCACATCCAAACCGCTTCGGTGCGAGCCTCAATTCAGAGTTCGAAACCTGTCAAGTCGGCACTATCACTTGCGATAGAAGAACCACCTCAACAAGAGATAATTGAAGAAAAGAAGAAAATTGATGAAGAAGAGAAGACCGAGGCTCCTAAGGCTAGACTACGGGTTGCTTATCCTAGGATAGTTGTTTCTGATTCGGGGGAGAAATCTCTCGAACCTCTGACTCTGTATGATTATCTGCCCACTCCAGTGGGATCTTATAATGATAAGGGTTTTGGCGTTGGCTACGTTTTGACTGTTTCTAATGATTACGTAACTAGCTACAATCAACCTAATCTGGACGTCGATTACGATACAAATAACAATTCTCAAATCATACACAATCTCGACGATCACAATGACAAAGAAGACATCCACCAAGGAGGCTACGAGAGTTCAATAAGCAACGAATCTATTTGCGAGTTTCGAGGAGCTCCAGTCACAATAGAATTAGAGCCTTCAGACTCCGAAGCTAATCCAGAAGAACCTATCATTCTGATTCAGAAGGAGACATCAGCAAACTCAATACTAAATTCAGAATAAATTACAGAAGTCAACGTGAGATGTGGGAGAGTTCTACCTCCGAGAATGGGTCCAAAGGACAAAGGAAAGCAGGTGGTTGTTCAGGAAGAACCAACCCCGGCAAAAGAAATACCCATTCGGGAAGAAATCGAGACACATGAAAATAAAGTGGACTACAACGTGCTAGCCCATCTTAGGAAACTACCGGTCAAACTGAGCATCTACGACGCTCTCATCTTATCAAAGGAGATGAGAGAAGCTCTGATCAAGGCCTTACTTGATTTGGAAATTTGCTTAGCTCAAATGGCCGGAGATTCCTTAGATGAGGTTTGTTCGTTAAAGGAACAGCGAGGTGTCACCTTCACGGACAATGACCTACTACTTGGGATGCTGGACCACAACCGACCGTTGTATATTTCAGTTACAATAGGGAAGTTTACACTCTCCAGAGTATTGGTGGATCCAGGAGCATCAATCAATATAATGAATCTTCGAACGCTAGCATACTTGGAAATTGATGTTTATTGGAATTACAGAGATGTTAGGACAGTTGGACAGAGGAAACCAGCCATCAATGTTTATTGGGAAGACAGTTCTGAAGAAGAAAAAGAGATCAAACAAGAAGCAGCGACAATAAGTCGGAAGAAACCACAATTCAGGATCCCGCTCGAAGATGAAAAGAATGAAGAATATAAATCGATGTACGAGAAGATTAACCACTATGTACATACTATGACCCTGACCCCGATCCATTCTAATAAGATCGAGGGTATGGTGGTCAAAGAGGTACGTAGCGGCGGTGCAAAGCCCATCAAATTCTACCGTGGTGCTTCTTCCTCCAAAACTGAAAATAATGTACAGTTTGAAGATGTTACTTCATCAGAATTAAGGGAATTACCTTTTGAGTGGTACTCTCCCTGTGTTCAAAATTTAATTCAGCATGGTTTCTTACCTCGACAATGGACAAAAGGTCAATCACAACATTTTGAAAAATTATGGAATATCTCCGGTCGTCCACCCAATTCAAAGCATGGTCTCAGATTAGGCACAGTAGGATCCGTTGACGATACTGAATTTTGCTGGGTTGTCACTTGCGAGTCTAATGGAAACTGCATGGAAACTACAGAAGAATTTGAAGATTTACAAATTGGAGACGCTCCACCAGAATTCGATGAAGAGATTAAATCTACAATAGATGAGTTAACGGAAGTTAACTTAGGTACTAGCGAAGAGCCTAGACCTACCTTTGTTAGCTCCTTACTCAATAAAGAAGACTCCAAAGAAATAATCAAGTTATTAATGGAATTTAAAGACTCGTTTTGCTTGGAGCTACGATGAGATGCCGGGATTAGCTCCGCAGGTCGCAGTCCATAAGCTAGGAGTGGATCCTACTTCGTCCCGCACGACAAGGTCCTGTAAGAATGCGTCTAGAAATCGAACAACAAGTCATAGCTGAAGTTAAAAAGCTAATAGACGCTAAATTTATCCGTGAAGAACAATACCCGACTTGGTTAGCCAATGTGGTGCCACGTAAAGAAGAATGGTCGATCGAATTTGTGTGGATTTCGGAGATTTAAACAAGGCATGTCCAAATGATGAATTCCCTCTACCGATCCTGTAATTAATGATCGACATTGCTTCGACACATGAAATATTTTCATTCATGGATGGATCTTCGGATACAACCGCATAAAAATGGCTCCGTAAGATGAAAAGCTTACAGCCTTTCGTAACGCCGATTGGAGTATATTGCTACACAGTGATGCCATTCGGACTGAAGAACGCAGGAGCAACAAACCAGAGAGCGATGACAAGAATTTTTGATGATCTCATCCACAATCAAGTCGAATGCTACGTGAACGATGTGGTCATCAAAAGCAAAGGAAAACCACCTATATGATTTGAGAATTATTTTCGAACGATTAAGACAATTTAACCTTAAGATGAATCCCGTAAAATGCGCCTTCGACGTCACCTCCGGGAAATTCTTAGGATTCGTTGTCCGACATCGTGGAATTGAAATCGACCCGGAAAAGATTAAAGCTATCTTAGAAATGCCGCCTCTCAAAACCTTAAAGTAGCTACGATCTTTTCAAGGGAAGCTGGCATATCTTCAACGCTTTATCTCAATCTTGTCAGGTAGGTGTCAGCCTTTCTCGGCGTTAGTTAAAAAGGATGCCAAATTTATTTGGGAAGAAAAATGCCAGAAGGCCTTCGAGGACATTAAGTAATTTTTAATGACACCTCCTGTCTTAGCAGCCCCAATCTCAGATAGACCGCTGATACTTTATACCGCGGCTTTAGACGACTCTCTCGGAGCCCTGTTAGCCCATGTCAATGATGAGGGTAAAGAAAATGCTCTTTACTACCTGAGCCGTCATTTACTTCCGGTGGAAATAAGGTATCTCGCAATTGAAAAGCATTGTTTGGCCCTGATCTTCGCCGCTCAAAAGCTCAGGCACTACATGCTTTCTCATAAGGTCAACCTAATCTCGAAATTTAATCCATTGCAATACTTGATGACTTGTCCAACGCTTTCCGGCAGACTTGCCAGATGGTCAATGATATTATTGCAATTTGATATAACTTTCGTGCCTCTTCGTGCCATAAAGGGACAAGTCCTAGCGTACTTCCTCGCAGAGACACCCTTTGCCGGCAGAATCTCCTCTCAATGACGATTTGCCAGACGAACAAATAATGAATTTAGAAGACCCTGATGATCGACGTTGGGAATTATATTTCGACGGAGCATCTTCAGCACACCAAGATGAAGAATCGCAAGTGATAGTGCCCGATAAGGCGGGAATCGTACTAATCTTTATAACACCGGAGCGGGGGATGTTAAGATACTCCTACCACTTGACAGAGCCGTTTACAAACAATGAAGCAGAATACGAAGCCCTCATAACAGGACTGGAATTAACTATTCAAATGGGGATAACAAACATCAACATCTACAGGATTCGCAGCTAATCATTCAACGATATCGCGGACAAGACAGAATTTAAAACCAAGACTCGAGCAATACTTCCAGTATGTCATACAGTTGTTGGAACAGATTCAGAATGTGATGATCTACAAAATTCCCAGGAAAGAAAACGCTTTAGCAGATGCACTAGCCCGTCTCGCAAAAGAATTTGTCTGCTTGCAAGATGAATCAGTGGAAGTGTGAGTTCACGGACGTCAGGTCCTATCACAGCTCGACATAGACACAATACACAAATCAGAAAAAGAAGAAGAATCAGTAGAAGCAAGTGACGTAAAACACAGAAGATTGGCGACGACCATTAAAAGACTACTTGCAAACAGGAAAACTACCGGACGATAGGTCGCTAGCCCATCGATCAAGAAAAGAACTCTGTCCTACGCCTTAATAAATAACACGTTATACAGAAGGTCTTTCGATCAAATGTGGCTAAGGTGCCTAAGCGGGTCCGAGGCCCGTGAAATTGTTAAAGAGGTCCATTCAGGACTCTGTGGCGCTCACCAGTCGGGTCCGAAGATGAAAATGAAAATTAAAAGACTAGGGTACTACTGGCCCTCGATGATGACCGACTGCATGAAAATCGCCAAGAGCTGTCACCAATGCCAAGTGCAAGGAGTGGTTCTACACCAACCTCCAAATGTCCTACATCCGACAATTGCGTCGTGGCCATTTGAATGTTGGGGCACAGATATAGTGGGTCCAATAGAACCAACATCTTCAAAAGGAGATCGCTTCATTCTTGCGGCTACAGATTATTTTTCCAAGTGGGCATAGGCAGTTCCACTTAGAGAAGTGAAAGCACACCACGTGCTACGCTTTTCAAGAACCAAGTTGTCTACCGTTTCGGAGTGCCACGCAGATCATCTCGTATAATGGGTCGGCATTCGGAAGCACACAAATCAACAATTTTGTCGGGAGACACGAAATCGACTGGCGATATTCAACAATTTACTACCCAAGAGCAAACGGCCCTGCTGAGGCTTTTAATAAAACTCTCGTTCAAATCTTAAAGAAAACCTTGGACGATAATAAGAGAAATTGGCACGAGAAGTTATTAGATGCCTTATGGGCCTACCGGACAACCTTCGAACTCCTACTCAAGCTACACCTTACGCTCCGGTGTATGGGTCCGAGGCGAGTGTTACCTTTAGAGGTCCGGCCTTCCTTCACTCAGAATTGCAGTTGCAAACAAAATCACGATAGAAGAGAACGCCAAATTACGACTAGAAGAATTGGAAAGCTTGGAAGGGAAAAGACTCGCAGCACATCAGAATTTAGAACTATACCAAACCAAGATGGTTCAAGCCCATGACAGACTGGTCCGCCCAAGAACCTTCAAAGTTGGTGACTTAGTTCTCGTTCTCAAGAGACCCATCCTCGCACACCGCAAGATAGGAGGAAAATTTGAACCCACTCGGGAAGGGCCGTTTGTGGTCGAAGCAGTATACTCGTGGAGGCTCCTACCGGCTAGTGAATTGCCAAGGAGAACGACATATACTTCCGATCAACGGACGATACTTGAAGAAGTATTACGCTACTCGATGTTTCGAAGGAATGAATTCTTCATCCCTAGAAGCACGGGCGAAGTAGTTACTTATGACTGGGTCCGAACCCAAAAATAATAAAAAATGTGCTAAAATAAATAAAATTATGATAATAAAGTTTTCCTTGTTTTCTCTTCCATATCAAAATATCTTTCCTGATCTTATCCCACTTCATTCCTGTTAAATTTAAAAATACCAAAAGGAATAATAAAAAAACTGTCTTTAATAAACATTTTCTTAATGTTCTTGTTCTTAGTACGCCCCTCGATCCTTTTCCTTGTCTTTTCGCGTGGAAATGTCGAACGGGCAGCTTGGTCCCGAACTTTAGAAATGGCGTAAGCCTTGCACTCGACGAAAAGAGGGTGAAAGATGGAGCGATAATAGAGATTGACTCGTACTTCGCACCAGCAGCCCGCAATACGAGGAAAGTGACCGGGTCCCGGCTGACCGATAGAACCGCCCGACCGACAAGAATGAAAGTGGGTGGCCCAAGCCACCAATCCAAAGAAGAAGAAAAGGAAAACAAACACTGAGGAGGACAAGAGAATCAAGTCTGTGGTCGCTACAGCAGAGGGCAGGCTTGTCAGCGCCGCGCCCACTGAGATTTAGGAAGTACGAAGAGCTACTCTCACAGCAACTCAGTGAAGAAATAAAAATCATCGTATCCGCAAGATGTTAACCAAACTAGCAGCAGACCAGCGCGACGAGGCAGTTGCTACTGCCAGTACGTATACTTCAAGGACGTCAGTTCACTAGGTACCTGAACAAAGGAGGCCAGCTCCGAGGATAACAGAAGAGACCAGGGAAATCTTCAGGAGAACAGAAGAAGGAAGGCTACAACGCCACCAGTTGCAGAAGCAACCCCGGAGGATGTCCCGACGGACACCATCCCTGAGGAGCCGAGGTATGCAGGAGAACGTGAAGGGATTGAGCCATATATCCCATAGTACGTCACCAGACCTCACCATTTGCAGATTAATCTAGAATACGAGCTAGAAAGAATGCAGAATGTCGAGAAGAAAACTTTTGAATACTTTGAGAGAATCAGAGGCAGGAGAATCAATATACAAGAAGGCCTAGAGCTACATACAGACGTGTTCTCAGAATACGAACAACAACAAATCGTGGACTGCATCCGGGATTTGAAAAGAATGGGCCGAGCAGGCCGCCTAAGAGAAAACACTTACTCGGAACCCCGGAGATGGATGCCAGGGAAAGGGAGGATTACAATACAATGTGGATGCTGCTACAACTTCGCAGAAGATAGGAAGGGAAATCCACCAGAGATACTCCATCATGGCCAGGTGGATCCAATGCCATTAGTCATCAAAAGGATGGTAAAGAGAATGATAACATGGAGGGTACTGCAGGCAGATTGCATACCCAACAGTTGCATCATTAACATTTACAAGCGGGGTGATCGCATACCCCCGCACATAGATCACCATGACTTTGTCGACCTTTCGCACGCTTCTTTTCGAACAAATGTAATATCATGTTCGGATTCGACCTCTCGGATAGCAGGCCCAGGAGAGTTCCGAGGGCCAAGTAAAGATACCATTACCGGTAGGTTCCGTCATGATACTAAAGGGCAACGGAGCAGACGTCGCTAAACATTGCATACCGGGAGTACCAATGAAGCGGATCTCAGTTACTTTCGGAAGGATGGATGACAGAAAAGCACCTTTCCACTTCCAGCCAGACCCGGAGCTAGAGAGCCTCTGGCCTTACGAGCTGTGAGTTACTTGGAAAATATCACACCTCCAACGTACATCCATACGACATCCTTGCCAAGGATGGCTTGGAAGGTGATGTCATTGACCATGTACCTCACTATTCAGACATGGATTTCTGACAGATACCTTTTTTGGATGGATCGACAAAGATCATACATAGTCCGTTTTGAGTCTATATGGATTGAATGAGATGTATTCCAGATCGAGTTGTATGATGTATCTTCAACATGATTGGAATGAAAATGACCGTGTCACATTTTTGGCCTTCACCTCTTTTGTGCAAGTTGACTGAGAAGCGCCATTAAAGTTAAATGTACTTCGAACAAAGAACAGAAAAAAAACAAAAAAAAAGAATGAAAGAAAACTTTCCTTAAAAATCTAAAAAATGATGAACACCAAATTCACATGAACATTAATTGAATGATAAGATAAATTTGAATCGTTAAAAGACAAACAAAATGAACGCAAATTTTAAATCAAATCTCAATCAAATTCAAATTCAATCTTCCAAATCTGAAATCCAATCCGTTCTACTCTCTCCCTTGTCTGGGATGGAAGCGGTTGGTTCCATTGACACGGATCGAATCTGATAGCGAGGAATTGTATCCAATCGAAACCAGCAACTTCCGATCAACTCTTTTGAATGGGATATGTAGTATTTACATATTCCCTCCAAATTTGTTTCTTTCCACAAAAATCTTTTACAACTTTCATGAAATTCTCGAAACACCAAAATTCCACACTACAAATCTTTGCAAAATCAATTAACATCAAAAATCAAACTTTTGGGGTTGAGGATTTTACATCCGAGACTGCATTGCTTTTAGGATTCTTTCCCTATTGCAATGAAATACATCAAAAATCAAACTTTTGGGGTTGAGGATTTTACATCCGAGACTGCATTGCATTAGGATTCTTTCCCTATCGCAATGAAATACATCAAATTCAAATTCTTGGGGTTGAGGATTTTACATCCGAGACTGCATTGCTTTAGGATTCTTTCCCTATCGCAATGAAATACATCAAAATCAAATTCTTGGGGTCGAGGATTTTACATCCGAGACTGCATTGCATTAGGATTCTTTCCCTATCGCAATGAAATACATCAAAATTCAAATTCTTGGGGTTGAGGATTTTACATCCGAGACTGCATTGCTTTAGGATTCTTTCCCTATCACAATGAAATACATCAAAATTCAAATTCTTGGGGTTGAGGATTTTACATCCGAGACTGCATTGCTTTAGGATTCTTTCCCTATCGCAATGAAATACATCAAAATCAAATTCTTGGGGTTATGGATTTTACATCCAAGACTGCATTGCTTTAGGATTCTTTCCCTATCACAATGAAATACATCAAAAATTCAAATTCTTGGGGTTGAGGATTTTACATCCGAGACTGCATTGCTTTAGGATTCTTTCCATATCGCAATGAAATACATCAAAATTCAAATTCTTGGGGTCGAGGATTTTACATCCGAGACTGCATTGCTTTAGGATTCTTTCCCTATCGCAATGAAATACATCAAAATCAAACTTTTGGGGTTGAGGATTTTACATCCGATACTGCATTGCTTTAGGTTCTTTCCCTATCGCAATGAAATACATCAAAAATCAAATTCTTGGGGTTGAGGATTTTACATCCGAGACTGCATTGCTTTAGGATTCTTTCCCTATTGCAATGAAATACATCAAAATCAAACTCTTGAAGTTAAGGATTTTACATCCAATACCACATTTCTCTGAGATCTCTCCTCGTTGTAATGATTCAATTCGATTAATTCAATTTTCTTTTTGAGATTGAAGATGTTACATCTAAAACCACAAAATTCCAATTTTCATTTCAAGATCAAATCCCTTCAAGTTAATTTTGGCAAAACTTCAATTTAAATTAAAACTCAAGCTAAAATCTGAACTTACACATCAGACCTTAAACTGAAACAAAACAAAATCTAAATTGAAATTCCCCCAGATCATGTGATTTGGGATTCACCTCATTTCCCTTTCCCTAGCGAGAGTTCAGGAATTTCTAGTCTCAGAGATATACTTGACACACCCCAGCGGAAACTCTCCTACTCTGTCCCAAGTTTGTCACTTGGACATCTGTGTTGGTTTTGTTGATCTTTTCGGTCAACGCCGATACGCGTGGTGTGCTTGGTTAGCACACCACACCTATCGGGGTCCATTTGTTGACCTCATTTTTAATGAGGTCTTCTCTTTAGTACTTAGGATCTAGCCTTAGGCTTTTCGTTCGACTATCCTAGAGGATTAGAATTGGGACCCACCACTTAGAAATTCAATCCACTTCTTAACTCCCCGAAAACTCCACAAACTCGATCGTAGACCCCTAATCACCTAGAGGGTTGAAATCGGATGTGGAAGTTTAAAGGATGAGTTCCTATAGGACTCTTTGGCCTTAGGACCGCCCGGGTGGCCTCGGTCCGCCGAGGGCCGACTTACACGTACCTTACACTTGTACACTACACTTTCACACACCTCCTAAAACCACACCTATACCCAACTCGACCTCCCGACTCATGAAGGTGATTCACATGGATGGTCCTTAACCCCTAAGCCCTCGGTAAGAGGGTTAGGAACAACATAGTGGATGCCTCAAATGAGTCCCTTCATGGCTCATGTGGGCTTGATATGGCTTCATGGCTCAACCAAAATGATTTCATTCCACTTACAATTACCCAATCTACATTTTTGCAAATTTTCAATTTTTGACCCCCGGGGCCCCGAACCCGCCTAGCCTACCCAAAGCCCTTGAAATTACCCGAATTTTTCAAAATTTCCAAATCACCCAAAATTCCCAAAAATTAACCTTGAACATTTCCTCACCAATCAAGTTGATCATCCATAGCCAAAAATATCAAAAATTCCAAAAATACCTCCCAATACCCTCCAAATACCCAAAATACCCCTCTTGACCCAAAAATCCAAAAATTCAGAAAATTCCCAGAAACCTCGAGAAAATCCTAAATATTCCCAATTTCATTTTGTTCAACTACACTATGGGCCAATTTTGTCAATTTACCCCACTTTTGTCAAAACCCCCAATTTGACCCATTTTAACCCTAAGTGAACCAAATGTCAAGCCAAACCTACCCAATTGACCCAAATTCTGGTCCAATCCAATTCTAAACTTCAATTTATCATTCCCAACACCAATATAGACCAGATCCAAGTCCAATTTGATTGACATTTGAATCCAATTTCACTTTTGGCCTTAAAGCCCAATTTGGACCCATGACCCAAACCTAACCCAAATTGAACCAATTTAACTCCAATTAACCCCAAATATTTTCTAAACTCTCCCTAACATCCCCACAAACAAAACACTAACATGATTTGCCCAAAATTTAGACCCAAACCCCACTCAAATTCAACCCAAAGCTAAAAGGCCCAATTTTGACCTAAACCCAAACCTAATCCAAATATGCCCAAACCCCAAAATCAAAACCCAACCAAAGCCAAAACCTCTTTGAAACACTCCCATAAACATTTCCCAACATTTATTTTACATCAATTTCAACCCTAGCCCAACATTGGCCCAAGTTAGCCCAATTTGTCCTACATTGGCCCATTTACCAAAGAGGTCCAAATCCAACCCAATTCAAGCCCAAAACACTTCAAATTTATTCCAAATCATTCATGAAACATTCCTAAATTAAATTCAACACTTATTGGATCCAATGCTTTGCAAAATTCTCATCCTAAAATTTGTTTTAAAATCCAAAAGCCCACTTCTCTAAACCATTTTAAAAGCCCATCTTCACTAAATTTCAAAGGCCCAAAATTCATCCAAAGTCCATATGACACTCTTCTTCATCATGCATTCAATTAAAATCATCCCTTAAGTCCTAAATCAATCATCAAATGGTTCCAAATCAAGTCATATGCCAAATCCCATTAAATCACCCCTAAATTACCAAAATTTCTAAAATCCATTTTCATGGAATTGACCAAGCTTTTCCCCAAGCCAAAGACAAGCCATGAAGCCACTCTTAAGACACATGCAAGCCATGTGAGTTGCTCACATGTGACCTTACCACATTGGGCAAAAGGAGGAGGTCCTTTCCACATTCCCATAAGGTGATTAACCACTCCCATGATTCCCCTTAACCATGCTTATGCCTAATTGTGCTTGGATGGTGACTTGACCCTACTGATTATGCTGAACCAAATCACTTTCCCTTCAGCCTAAACCAAGCATTGAGTGGTGCACCTAGCCCAAAGGGATGGGTTGACCAATTTGAGCCAAAATGAGCCTTCTCCCATACCATTCTAATCCAAGCTTTTGACACATGGCATTTGCCAATTGCCTACACTAAACCCTGCCACCGACCCACTCGAACAAGATGGTGACCGGTGCTCGGCCGGCTGAGCACCAGGGCCGCCGGAAAACACCACACCCGAGAGCTCACATGTGAGCCAAACTTTAGAATTCCACCTTGCCGAGCCGCCCCATGCCCAGGTGGCCACCATGGTCGTCCTTCTCCTCACCGCAGTAGCCGATACCAAGCCCTAACTCCCCCTGGGAGAGCCTCCAGCCAGCTCTATTTAAACACCAACCTTAAGGAAACTCTGCTAAAATCATTCTAGACCACTCTCTACACATAGAGCACTTGATCCCCACCGGATTCCGGACCTCGATTCCTCTAGCCGAGCTCAATTTTGAGTTCAAATTTCAAGCACAAAAACCAGGACACTTCTTCGCGATGGACCAATCCCCAAGTTGGTTGGTCCTACACCTTCACCGGACCAAGGGAAGAAGTCCACCGAAGAAAAGCCCCCTCTCCAGGCCACTCATCTGTTCCAGACTCCAAGCTTTGTAATCGGCTGTGGTCGAAATCATATCTAAACAATTCACCAGGCCAAGGGACTTCATCTGGAGCTTGCTTGGACCCAATTAAAGGTGAAACAACCCTCAGATTGAAGCCACACTTCTCTGAGCAAAGGTAAGAGCTTACTCTTTATCCCGAGCTTCGGAGATTCTCCATTTCAAATGCCTTAATTTCAATGCATGATCACCGTATAGATGTATTCGTCTCTTCAAGAAGAATCCATAGAGCACAAGAACACGAAAATCCGTTAAGTATTGAGTGAGATATTAGGGATTTAGTGTGGACGGTTCTCAGGTTAGGAGGCTTGGGGACGATGAACGGATGTCATTCATTTAATACACGCGCGGACAGACGGTCAGGATCGCGCCGGATGAGGAGACAAAACTATACAGTGGGCCCCCAGAGCGCTGAGTTGGATGGCGGCGCCGAATCAGAAGACGACACGCGGCGCTTCGGAGATGCCTAGGTTGAGTTGGCGCCGCATTGATAAGTAGAAAAATAGGTTATTTTTCTATTTATTTAATTCCCTAAACTTCAAAAATGCATAACTTTGTGTAGGAAAATCAGAAAAATAAAATAAAAATACCCCCTTGCTCAGTGAACAAAGGAGAATAATGTGGAAAAGAAATCATTTAATTTCATCACGTATTTTATTTTTAATGATTTATTTACTCTCTGCATTGTTTTAATTTTGCATGCATATAGGAAATTCACCATGGCATGAGACCATAGGGCTTTTGAAGCCTCTGAATTTAGGAACATTCCCTGAATTTTCCAAAGTCAGAGGCCATCCCTATGAGAAGTTATTGATTTTTCAAATTCATGTTGCTGTTTTGAGTATTTTAATTCCAATAATTAGCATATTGTAAAATAAATTCTAGGAAAATTTGGTGATGTTTCTTATGACCAGAGCACTCTAATAAAAATAGGTTTTGAATTAATCCACTTGGAATAACCCTAATTGGCTTAAACACCCAAAATAGGCCCTTAATTAAATAGAGCTAATCATAAATCAAATTGACTTGAAATCAATTCTCCACTGACCTTTAGGGTCAGAGGAACCCACCATAAACATTTGAAGTCAATTGGACTTGGTTAGCCCTACTAAATGGGTTGATTAAACCATTTAGCTAATTTAAACTTTAAAAATTCATAACTTTCAAAATACTTTTCAAAAATTCACCAAATTGGTTTTGGAGCCTCTCTGATATCAGAGAAATTTAAGAAAAATAAAATTGCAATTTTCTAAAAAAGTTGATTTTTTGCATTATTTTAATATTTTAATAATTAAAAAAATAATAAAATTCACCAAAATCACATTTTGAATTTTAATCACTTAGGAACAAACCCCATATTTTTCTTAAGTCACTATAATGAGATATTAAATTTTAAAGCCCTAAGGTAATTTTAAAATTAAAAAAAAATGTATTTTTTTTAGCATTTCCACTAAAATAATTCTAATAAATCAAAAAAAATCATTAAATTATAAAAATTGATTCTCTAATTTCCTTGATATCAGAGAGATTTTTGAAAAATATAAAATTCATTTTTCAACCTTTATTTTATATTTAAATTAATTAATACTCCAAAACTCAAAATAATTATAATAAAAAGAATATAATTCAAAAAATCACCAAAATTGGTCCATGTGATCCTCTGGTCATTAGGAATGTCCCATAATTTTCTTAGGGACAGAAACTTTCCCTTGGTCATATTATTAAATTTTCCTTGGAAATCCCTATTTTCCACCAAAAATAATTACATAAATAAATTAAATACAGAAAAATCACATTTTCTCCTCTAATGCCTTTATTGACATATGAGTGAAGTCACATAAAAATTTCAAGTTCATTTAAGCTCAATTTAGTGAGTTATGAAATTATTAAGCTTGAAGGGCAAAATGGTAATTAAAATTTTAACCTTTAATTAAAACTTTAGGCTTAATAAAATTAAAGAGTAAAATATTTGATCCTAATCTGATTTGGATGATTGAAATTTAAATAATTAAAGGGTAGAAACCCACTAAAAAATTTAAAAATAAATAAAATAAACTTTAATTAAATAATTGATTAAATTTGGAAGAATAATAAAATTGGAATTATTAAAATAGGAATATTATTAGGAAGAGATTTGTTCTTTAATCTAAAAATCCCTAAATTAATCATCTCAATAATGTTTCATTCCTAATTAAAATGATAATCCAAATTTAAGATTTAAAATGTTAAAAGACTTAATCATTAAATTAAATTAAAGTTAAATTATTTAAATTAAACCCTTTTAAAATTTCAATTAAATTAAAATTAAAAATAAAATTAAATTAAACTTTAAATTAAAATAAATTAAATTAAATTAAATTAAAACAAATTAAATTAAATCAAATTAAATTAAATTAAATTAAATTAAATTAAATTAATTTAAATTAAATTAAATTAAATTAAATTAAAATTAAATTAAATCAAATTAAATTAAATTAAATTAAATCATATCAAATCAAATTAAATTGAATTAAATTAAATTAAATAACAAAATCAAGTTAAAATTAAAATCAAATTAAATTAAATTAATATTAAAACTAAACCAAATTAAATTAAATTAAAGATAAATTAAATTGAATTAAAAATAACATCACCTAAAACATAAAGAAATTCAAAAATAAATATGAAGCAACTTGAACACTATTCCAAATTTAAACCCGTTAACTGAAATTAAATTAAATCACAAACCATTTGAGCATCAATTTGCCCTCGAAAGCTTTTGTTGTCATAACTCCTAAACAGAACGTTAAATGAAATGTTACTTCCCTCATAGGATATTCAAATGTCCTAGTTCACTGAGTAAGATAACAAAAAAACTTGAATTCCGGACGATTAATTCATTTGTATAATTAAATTCATTTGGACTTAAAACAATTCTGGCAATATTGAAAAGATGTTTAAGATTCTTCTTAAGCACTTCCTCAATATGATAGGATATTTAAAAGAACAATTGAACTTAATTGTTCTTTGATGAAGAAAATCGTCCTCAAACCAAAACACAAGAACCTAAACGTCATAGGAAATGACTAGCTATAGGATTAGGAATTTGGTAGAAAACCATAACCCTTCCCTTAGCTTTACCTAGGAACTTGCTTAAATATTCTAAATTGTGTTTAAGTGCAGCTTGGGATGAAGGGAAGACCCTCCAGGTACGCTTTTATTTTGTTGCAATTTATTTAAACCGCATCGCACTTACTTTTCTTGCATGATAAACAACTGTTGCATGAAAACCCACACTTTTAGGATAGTCCCTAAAACAGAAACCAAAACTAAATTAAAAGTCATTGCAAGATAAAATTCACCGCTACAACATTTCAAAATATAAAACAACTCAAAATTTAATCACAAACAGAACAACAAAACTACAACTACAACTAAATTAAAATGTCTTGTTGGATGATCGGGAATACCTCGGATGATGTAACCTACGTGTTGCTAATGGGATTTCCCATGGTCTAAATGAAAGTGTGGAACTCATTTAGTTGAGTTTAGCAAATTCATCTGGACTAAGTGAATCCGATAAAAATAACGATGCCGGAAGGATGGAACCGTGGGATCTTAACCGGTGTTGTTATAATCAACTTTAAGATTTGTTTTAAATAAAACATAAAAAACACTTGGAAATTAAGAATTTCTCTAAACCAGAACACTTCTCTCATCTCCTGATTTATGACTTCTAAAACTAAACCTCGCAACAATAAGGAGCTCGGAGCATGGTGGGCAGCACGGCCATCGTCATCGGCAAAATCCGAGTCTACTTCAACGAAAACTTTCTTAGAATTAAATAACCAAGCCATAGGACTTCGAGGTAGTTTACACGGTGCAACATAAATCCTCAACTCTTCGTTAGGCATTTTCATGATCATGTCATGAAAATAAGCCCTAACCGGTCTTAGGGCTCTGAGGTAGTCGTCCGATACGACATAAACCCTTACATCTTCAAGGCTATTTGTGTGATTTTACCATACAAATATAAGTCCAAATTAATTAAAATTGGCAGGATCAGAACATTAAATAAACATTAGGGCCTTCCTAAATTCAAGCCAAAGAATAGGATAGTCGAGAAATTACCGAAGTTAGCTTCGAATCTGTAATTTCTCCTATTTTTCTTCCTTTGAATTCCCAAAACAAAATGTTCCAAATTTGATCCATTCCCTATTGAAATTCCAAAATTCAATCCCTTGAAAACTTAAACTTCGAGATTCTCGAGAGCAGAATTATTGATTATTATCGAGAGTTTTCTTAGGTGATTCCCGTCACTTGAGATGTAATTAACTATAGGGGCTCGCTCTTATATGGAATTCGAAGAACCCGTGTAATATAAACCCTGCTTAATTCATTTATATTAAACAGGGGAATTTGTCGGCTTATAAAATTGGTTTGCAGACCAAACAGATGTCACAAATCTTCTAGTTTATTCAATCGAGCCCCATCACCAAACAGTGTGTCTATTCTTCAGGATAGATACACTGTTTGTGATGCGGTGCCCGTTTATATAAACTATTCGGGATGTGAGATCAGTTTGATTTCATATCTTAAAATTTTCAAATTTAAAATTATTTTCAAAATCAAATACTACTTTTCAAATTACTTATTTAAATTAAATTAAAAAATTCGCCGACAATTTCTGTTAGGCGACCCCCTTTTTAAAATAAAACACATAACCTAAAAAAATAAGCCGTACACCCACCTCAGAAAAGAGGTAAAAGGATCTAGGAACCTCTCCGTTTAGGGGTGTCTAAACAGTGGCTCGTAAATCTGAGAGGAGTTGTTTATACTCGTTTAAGACAGAAATAAACGGGGTATTCCAACGGAACAATGGTAGTTTGGTCCACTAGGGGCATGGCTCACTACCGATTTATGAAAGCAAAGCCATCTGATCAAAATGGAGAGAGGAACTAGTCCCTAGCGGAGTCGCCAGAAGTTGTCGGCATATTTTTAGGTTGTGTGTTTTATTTTGAAAAGGGGTCGCCTAACAGAAATTGTCGGCGAATTTTAGATTTTAATTTTAATTTAAATATGTATATATGGTTTGGAAAGTAGTATTTGATTTTAAAAATAATTTTAAGTTTGAAAATTTTAAGATATGAAATTAAATAGATCTCACATCCCAAATAGTTTATATAAACGAGCACCGCACCACAAACCGTGTATCTATCCCTAAGGATAGACATACTTCTTGATTGTAGGGCTCGATTAAATAAACTAAAAGATTTGTGACATCCGTTTGGTCTGAGAACCTATTTTATAAGCCGACAAGTTCCCCTACTTAATACAAAGGAATTAAACAGGGTTTATATTACCTGGGTTCTTAAAGTTCCCTATAAGGGCAAGCCCCTATAGTTAATTACATCTTAAATGAAGTGAATCATTTAAGAAAACTCTCGATAATGATCAGTGGTTTTGCTCTCAAGGATTTCAAAGTTTAAGGTTTTCAAAGGATTGAATTTTGGAAATTTCGATAGGGAATAGCTCAAATTTGGAACAGTTTATTTTAGGAGTCCAAAGGAAGAGGAGTAGGGAATTTGAGGATCCAAGAGGAATCTTGGCAACTTCCCGACTATCTTATTGTTTGGCTTCGAGTTTAAGAAAATCCTAATATTATTTGATATTTCAATTTTGCCATTTTTAATTAATTAGGACTTATATTCGTATGACGTAATCATACAATTAGCCTAGAAAATGTGAGAGTTTATGTCATACCGAACAACTACCTCGGAGTCCTAAGACCGGTTAGGGCTTAATTTACATGACATGATCATGCAAATGCCTAACGAAGAGTTGAGGATTTATGTTGCACTAGGAAAACTTCCTCGAAGTCCTATGGATTGGTTATTTAATTCTAAGAAAGTTTTGTCAAGTAGACTCGGGCTTTGGCCGATGACGATGGCCGTGCTGCCCACCATGCTCCGAGCTCCTTGTTGTTGCAGAGGTTTAGTTTTAGAAGTCATAAATCAGGAGATGAGAGAAGTGTTTTGGTTTTAGAGAAATCTTAAAGTCCAAATGTCTTTAGTGTTTTAACAAATCTTAAAGTTGGTTAAACAGAACCGATTAAGATCCCACGGTTCCGTCATCCCGGCACCGTTATTTTCATTGAATTCACTTAGTCCGCATGAATTTGCTAAACTCAAATGAATGAGTTCCACACTTTCATTTAGACCGTGGGAAATCCCGTTAAGCAACACGTGGGTTACATCATCCGAGGTATTCCCGATCATTCAACGAGACGTTTTAGTTTAGTTGCAATTGTAGTTTCCGTGTTCTGTTTGTGATTAAATTTTGAGTTGTCTTATATCTTGAAATGTTGTGGAGGTGATTTTTATCTTGTAATGACTTTTAATTTAGTTTTTGTTTCAATTCAGGGACTATCCTAAAGGTTTTGGTTTTCATGTAACAGTTGTTTATCATGCAAGAAAAGTAAAGTGCATTTGCAATAAAGTAAATTGCAATAAAATAAAAGCGTACCTGGAGGGTCTTCCCGTCATCCCAAGCTGCACTTAAAACACATGTTAAGGATTTTAAATATTCTAACAAGTACCTAGGTAAAGCTAAGGGAAAGGTTTTGGTTATCTATCAAATTCCTAATCCTATAGCTAGTCATCTCCTATGACGTCTAGGTTCTTGTATTTTGGTTTAAGGATGATTTTCTTCATCAAAGAACAATTAAGTTCAATTATTCTTATAAACCTCCTATCATATTGAGGAAGTGCTTAAGATGAGTCTTAAACATCTTTTCAATACCTCTAGGATTGTCTTAAGTCTAAGAGAATTTAATTATACAAGTGAATTAATCGTCCAGGAGTTTAAGTTTTGTTCTCTTGCTCAGTAAACTTAGGACATTTGAATATACTATTAGTGAGGTAACACTTCACTTGATGCTTCATTTAAGATTTATAATAATAAGAGCTTTAAAAGGGCAAATCAACCCATTAAGTATTTTAATGATTTAAACTTAATGATATAATTTTAATTTTGATTTAATTATAGAAAATTAGTTTAAGTTTGGAATAGTGTTCAAGTTATTTTAGGTTTAATTCTTAACGATTTAGGTTTGTTATTAAATGATTTTAATTTAATTTAATTCAATTTAATTCATTTTTTTATTTAATTTAATTTAATTTAATTTAATTTCAATTTAATTTCAATTTAATTCAATTTAACTTCATTTTAATTTAATTTAATTCAATTTAATTTTATTTTAATTTAATTTAATTTAATCTAATTTTTAATTTAATTTCAATTTAATTCAATTTAATTTTAATTTCAATTTAATTTTAATTTAATCCAACTTAATTTTTATTTTAATTTATTTAATTTAATTTAATTTCAATTTAATTTCAATTTCATTTCAAGTTTAATTTAATTTAGATTATTCTTCTAATTTTCTTTTTAAGTATTATTGAAGTGATTTATTTAGGGATTTTTAAATTAAAGAATAAATATCTTCTTAAATAATATCCCCACTTTAATAATTTCAATTTTCCATTAATCTTCCAAATTTAATTAATTAATTGATTAAGGTTTACTTTAAATAATCTTGAAAGTGATTGATGGGTCTCTACCCTTTAATTATTTAAATTTCAATCATCCAAAATCAGTTTAAATCAAATATTTTACCCTCCCCTTTTATTAAGCCTAAACTTTTAATTAGGGGTTAAAATTTTAATTACCATTTTGCCCTTCAAGCTTAATAATTCTATAACTCGCTAAATTAAGCTCAAATGAACTTGAAATTTTTATGTGACCTCACTTACATGCCAATTAAGACATTAGAGGAGAAAATGTAATTTTTCTGTATTTAATTTATTTATGTAATTATTTTTAATGGAAAATAGGGGTTTTCAAGGAAAATTCAATAACATGACCAAGGAAATGTTTCTGTCCTTAATAAAATTATGGGATGTTCCTAATGCTAGAAGACCATTTTTACCAATTTTGGTGATTTTTTGAATTACATTTTATTTATTAGAATTATTTTGAGTTTTGGAGCATTAATTACTTTTAAAATAAAATTAAAGTTGAAAAATGGATTTTATATTTTTCTTAAATCTCTCTGACCTCAAGGAGTTCAGAGAAACAAATTTTATAATTTTTTGATCTTTCATTGATTTGCTAGAATTATTTTTGTGAAAAGGTTGGAAAATACATTTTTTAATTCTAAAAAATACATTAAGCCTTTAAAATTCAATATCTTACCCTAGGGACTTAAGAAAAATATTTGGTTTGTTCCTAAATGATTAGAATTCAAAATGTGACATTTTGGTGATTTTTAATATTTTTATGATTTTTATTATTTTTTAATTATTAAAAATATTAAAATAATGATAAAAATCAACTTTTTTAGAAAATTACAACTTTAATTTTCCAAAATTCCTCTGATATCAGAGAAGCTACAAAACCATTTTTGTGAATTTTTGAAAAGTATTTTGTGAGTTATGAATTTTTAAAGTTTAATTTTACCCATTATTACTTAAGAGGCTTAATCAACACATTTGGTAGGGTTAATAAAGTCCAATTGGTTTCAAATTTTTATGTGGTGTTCTCCTATCCCTAAAGGACAGTGGAGAATTATTTTAAAGTTAATTTGATGTGTGGTTAACCCTAATTAATTAAAGTTCAATTTTGGGTATTTAGGCCAATTAGAGTTATTCAAAGTGAACTAACTCAAAACTTATTTTTCCTAGGTCCCTCTGGTCACAAGAAACATCGCCAAATTTTCCTAAAATTTATTTCTCAACATGCTAATTATTGGAATTAACATACTCAAAACAGTAACATGAACTTGAAAAATCAATAACTTCTCATAGGGATGGCCTCTGACCTTGGAAAGTTCAGGGAATGTTCCCAAGTTCAGAGGTGTCAAAAGTCCTATGGTCTCATGTCATGGTGAATTTCCTATATGCATGGATAATTAAAACAATGCAGAGAGTAAATAAATCATTAAAAATAAAATACTTCATAAAATTACTTGATTTCTTTTTCACATTATTCTCCTCTGTTCACTGAGTAATAGGGTATTTTTATTTTATTTTTATGATTTTTCTACACAAAGTTATGAATTTTTGAAGTTCTCAGTATTTAATAAATAAGAAAAATCCGTATTTTCCTACTTATCCACGCGGCGCCGCGTCAACCTTGGCGTCTCCAAAGCTCCACGCGTCGTCTCTTCATTCGGTGTCAGCATCTGACTGGGATGCCATGCGGCCCGCGGTTCATGTCCTGTTGCTCCGTCTGGCTTGATCCTGGCCGTCCGCTTGATACACGCGCGATCCGACGGCTCCTGGTCATCGTCTACTACTGGTGTGAACCCGTGACCTTCAACCTTCTAACCCTAATTTCTCACTCAATTCTCAACTGATTTTTGTGTTCTTATGTTCTATGGATTCGTCTTGAAGAGACGAACACATCCATATGGTAAACATGCATTGAGATTGATTCAAATTAAATGGAGAATCTCTGTAAGCTCGGGAAGAAGAGTGAGTCCATACCTTTGCTCAGAGAAGTGAAGCTTCGATCTGAGAGTTGTGTCACCTTCAAATTGGTCCAAGCAAGCTCCAGATGAAGTCCCTTGACCTAGTGAATTGTCTAGGTATGATTTCGACCATAGCAGATCAAAAAGCTTGGAGGCTGGGAGCAATTGCTGGCCTGGTGAGGGGGCTTTTGCTGGGAAACTTCTCCTCTTGGTCTGGTGAAGGTGTAGGACCAATCAATTTGAAGATTGGCTCACTTTGGTGAAGTGTCCTGGTTTTGAGCTTGGATTTCAACTCTGAAATTGAGCTCACAGAGAGGAAATGGCAGGGGGATTTCAAAGGGGATCAAGTTCTCTATGTGTAGAGAGTGGTCTGGGATGATTTTGGCAGTGGTTTCGACATGTTTTGGTTCAAGCACCTCTCATGGCCGAGAGGAGGTGGTGTTTAAATATGCATGGTCGGGAGGGCTTCCCGTGGGGGTTTTAAGGCCGGGATCGACTGCTCTGGTGAGGCGAAGAAGAGCTATGCTGTCCATTTGGATTGAGACAAGTCAGCAAGGGAGAATTGAATTTTTTTGGCTCACATGGAGCTCTCGGCCATGGTGTTTTCGAGCGGCCTGGTGGCTGGCCGGCCAGGCACTGGTCACCATCTTGACCAGTGGGGTCAGGGGTTGGCAATGGTGCAGTCAATTGGAGTTTGACATGTGTAAATGGGCTGAATTGAAATGGAATGGGGATAGGCTCATTTTGGGTTCAATTTGGTTAACCCATGTATTTGGGCTTGGTTCACCTTCCCATGGTCTGATTTTGGGCTAGGGGAATCAGTTGGGTCAGCTGCCATGGAGTGGTGAAGTCTCCATCCATGGTGAGGTGGCTAAACTTGGTTTAGTGTGTGACATTGTTATGGTTAAAAAGGCTTAATGAAGGATTTGGAAAGGGGGCCCTCCTTTTTCCATTAATGGCTTGGTCACATGTCAAACCTTCCATGGCTTCATATGGCTTGTAAATGGCTTGCTCATGGCTCCATGTGGCTTGGGACAAAGCTTGGTCATTTACATGGAAGAAGGTTTTAAATTTTTGGGACTTATGGGTGATTTTGGCATGAGGCCTAATTTAGGATTATTTGATGATTGATTTAGGACTTAAGGGATGATATGAATTAATGGGGTGATGAAAATAATGTCATATGGGCTTTAGCATGAAGTTTGGGCCTTTGAAATTTAGTGAAGATGGGCTTTTAAAATGGTTTAGGGAAGTGGGCTTTTGGATTTTAAAATGGATTTTAGGATGAAAGTTTGGTAAACCAAATAATTGTTGGGTTTGGTTTACGGATGTGTCATGAGTGATTTGAATTAAATTTGAGGTGGTTTGGGCTTGAATTGGGTTGGATTTGGGTTCATTTGGTACATGGGCCAATGTATATCAAATTGGGCTAATTTGGGCAAATGTTGGGCTAGGGTTGAAATTGATGTAAAATTAATGTTGTAAAATGTTTATGGGAGTGTTTCAAAGAGGTTTCAACTTTGGTTGGGTTTTGGTTTTGGGACTTGGGCTTATTTGGGTTAAGTTTGGGTTTAGGTCAAAATTGGGCTTTTTGGTTTTGGGTTGAATTTGAGTGGGGTTTGGGTCAAAATTTTGGGTAAAATAAGTTAGTGTTTTGTTTTTGGGGATGTTAGGGAAGGTTTAGAAAAGGTTTGGGGTTAATTGGAGTTGAATTGGTTTGGCTTGGGCTAAGTTTGGGTCATGGGTCCAAATTGGGCTTTAAGGTCAAAAGTGAAATTGGATTCAAATGTCAATCAAATTGGACTTGGATTTGGTCAAGATTGATATTTTGGATATTAAATTGAAGTTTAGAATTGAATTGGACCAAAATTGGGGTCAGTTGGGTAGATTTGGTTTGACATTGGGTTTACTTGGGTTAAGAATGGGCTAAATTGGGGGTTTTGGAAAAAGTGGGGTAAATTGACAAAATTGGCCCATGGTGTAGTTGGACAAAATGAAATTGGGAATATTTTGGATTTTTTGGAGTTTTCTTGGAATTTTCTGAATTTTTGGATTTTTTGGCTAAGAGGGGCATTTTGGGTATTTGGAGGGTATTGGGGGGTATTTTTGGAATTTTTGGTATTTTTGGCTATGGATGATCAATTTGATTGGTGAGGAAATGTTCAAGGTTAATTTTGGGGAATTTTGGGTGATTTGGAAATTTTGGAGGATTTGGGCAATTTTAAGGGTTTTTGGTAGGTTTGATAGGTGTAGGGTTCCCGGGGTCAAAAATTGAAATTTTGGAAGAATGAAGATTGATCAAATATGAGTGAAATGGAATCACTTTCATTGAGCCATGAAGTCATATTAAGCCTATATGAGCCATGAGAGGACTCATTTGAGGCATTCACTATGTTATTCCTAACCCTCTTAACCAGGAGCTTAGGGGTTAAGGTCCATCCATATGAATTACCTACATGAGTCAAGGAGTCAAGTTGGGTATGGGTGTGGTTTTAGGATTTGGATTGTGTGTGTTAGAGTGTAGAGTATTAAAGTAGTGAGTGTGTAAGTCAACCCTCACCAGACCAGGCCACCCTGGGTAGTCCTAAGGCTAAAGAGTCCTATAGGGAACTCATCCTTTAAACCTCCACATTTGATCTCAACCCTCTAGGTGATTAGGGGTCTACAATCAAGCTTGTGGGGTTTGCAGGGAGACAAGAAGTGGTTTAAATTTCTAAAGGATGGGTCCCAATTCTAGTCCCCTAAGATAGTCAAAGGGAAAGCCTAAGGCTAGATCCTAAGCACTAAAGAGGGAAGAGAAGACCTCATCAAAAATGAGGTTAACAGACCATTTTAACCAAAGTTGACTTTTTGGTCAAAACTTGACTTATTTAGTCAATGAGTTGGTGATTGGGTCAAGAATTGACCATTTTGACCTAAGATGACTTTTTGCTCAAAAGTTGATCTATTGGGTCAATGAGTTGGTCATTGGGTCAAAAATAAACCATTTTGACCAAAGTTGACTTTTTGGTCAAAAGTTGACCTACTGGGTCAATGGGTGGTCATTATGTCAAAATTGACTATTTTGACCAAAATTGATTTTTTTGGACAAAAGTTAACCTATTGGGTCAATGGGTTTGTCATTGGGTCAAGGATTGACCATTCTGACTAAAATTGACTTTTTGGTCCGAGATTAACTTATTGGGTCAATAATTGGTATTTAGGTCAAAAATTGACTATTTTAACCAAAATTGAATTTTGGTCAAATGTTACCTATTGGGTCAACGAGGTGGTCATTGGGTCGAAATCGACCATTTCGACCAAGGTTGGCTTTTTGGTGAAAAGTTGACCTATTTAGTCAATGAGTTGGTAATTTAATCAAGATTTGACCATTTTGTCCAAAGATGACTTTTTGGTCAAAAGTTGACATATTGGGTCAATGTGTTGATCATTGACTCAAAAATTGACAATTTTGACCAAAGTTGACTTTTTGGTCAAAAGTTGACATGTTGGGTCAATAGGTGGTCATTAGGTCAATAATTGACTATTTTGACCAAAGTTGACTTTTCGCTTAAAAGTTGGCCTATTAGGTCAATGTGTGGTCATTAGGTCAAAAATTAACTATTTTGACCAAAATTGACTTTTTTGTCAAAAGTTGACCAATTCGGTCAATGAGTTGGTCATTGGGTCAAGGATTGAAAATTTTAACCAATGTTGACATTTTGGTCAAAAGTTGACCTATTGGGTCAATGGCTTGGTCATTGGGTCAAGGATTGACCATTTTGACCAAAGTTGATTTTTTGGTCAGTGATTGGCTTATTGGGTCAACCACTGGTCATTAGGTCAAAAATTGAATATTTTGACCAAAATTGACTTTTTGGTCAAAAGTTCACCTATTGGGTCCATGGTTGGTCCATAAGTCAAGATTGAATATTTTGACCGAAATTGACTTCAAAAATTGACTATTTTGACCAAAGTTGACTTTTTGGTCAAAAGTTGAACTATTGGGTCAATAGGTGGTCATTAAGTCAAAAATTAACCATTTTAACCAAAGTTGACTTTTTGGTCAAAAGTTGATCTATTGAGTCAATGGATGGTCATAATTTCAAAAATTGACCCTTTTAACCTAAGTTGACTTTTTGGTCAAAGTTGACCTATCGGGCCAATGGGTAGTCATTAGGTTGAAAATTGACTATTTTGACCAAAGTTAACTTTTTGCTCAAAGGTTGACCAATAAGGTCAATGGGTGTTCATTAGGTCAAAAATTAACTATTTTAACCAAAATTGACTTTTTGGTTAAAAGTAGACCTATTGGGTCAATGGGTTTATCATTAGGTCCAGTGATCGACCATTTTGACCAAAGTTGACTTTTTTGTCACGTGATCGACTTTTCGGGTCAATAATCGGTCATTAATTCAAAAATCGATTATTTCCGTCATTAAGTCAAAATTGATTATTTTGACTAAAATTAAATTTTTTGTCAAAAGTTGATCCATTGGATCAACGAGGTGCTCATCGGGTCAGAAATTGAATATTTTGACCAAAGTTAACTTTTTGGTCAAAAGTTGACCTATTTGGTCAATGAGTCGGTAATTATCGCCAAGAAATGACCAACTTTTCCAACGATGACTTTTTGGTCAAAAGTTGATCTATTGGTCAATGGGTTGGTCATTGGGTCAAAAATTGACAATATTGACCAAAGTTAACTTTTTGGTCAAAAGTTGACCTATTGGGATGGGTGGTCATCAAGTCAAAAATTGACTATTTTGACCAAAATTGACTTTTTGGTCAAAAGTTAACCTATTGGGTTAATGGTTTTGTCATTGGGTTAAGGATTGACCATTTTGACCAAAGTTGACTTTTTAGTCAGAGATTGACTTATTTCGGGTCAATAATTGGTCACTCGGTCAAAAATTGACTATTTTGACCAAAATTTAATTTTTAGTCAAAAGTTAACCCATTGGGTGAACAGGATGGTCATTAGGTCAAAAATCAACTATTTTGACCAAAGGTGACATTTTGGTCAAAAGTTGACCTATTTTGACTAAAATAGAATTTTTTGTCAAAGTTAACCCATTGGGTTAACTGGGTGGTTATTTGGTGAAATTGACCATTTTCACCAAAGTTGACTTTTTAGTTAAAAGTTGACTTATTTTGTCAATGAGTTGGTAATTGGGTCAAGAATTAATCATTTTGACCGAAGATGACTTTTTGGCCAAAAGTTGATCTATTGGGTCAATGGGTTGGTCTTTAGGTTAAAAAATGACCATTTTGACCAAAGTTAACTTTTTAGTCAAAAGTTGACCTATTGGGTCAAGAATTGACCATTTTGAACAAAGTTGACATTTTGCTTAGAGATTGACTTATTGGCTCAATAATTAGTCACGAGGATAAAATCGTTCTATTTCGACCAAAATTGAATTTTGGGTCAAAAGTTAACACATTGTGTGTAGGAGTGGTCATTGGGTCAGAAATTGACCATTTTGACAAAAATTGACTTTTTTGTCAAAGTTGACCTATTTGGTCAATGAGTTGGTATTTGGTTCAAGAATTGACCATTTTGAACAAAGATAACTTTTTGGTCAAAAGTTGATCTATTGGGTCAAAAGTTTGGTCATTGGGTTAAAAATAAACCATTTTGACCAAAGTTGACTTTTTGGCCAAAAGTTGATCATTGGGTTAAAAAATGACCATTTTGACCAAAGTTGACCTTTTAGTCAAAAGTTGACCTATTGGGTCAATGGGTGGTCTTTAGGTCAAAAATTGACTATTTTGACCAAAATTGATTTTTTGGTGAAAAGTTGACTTATTGGGTCAATGGGTTTGTCATTGGGTCAAGAATTAACCAAAGTTGACTTTTTGGTTAGAGGTTGACTTATAGGGTCAATAATTGGACATTAGGTCAAAAATTGACTTTTTGACCAAAATTGAATTTTTGGTCAAAACTTAACCTAATGGGTCAACGGGGTGCTCATTGGGTCACAAATTCACCATTTTGACCAAAGTTGACTTTTTGGTCAAAAGTTGACCTATTTGGCCAATGGGTTGGTAATTGGGTCAAGAATTGACCATTTTGACCAAAGTTGACTTTTTTGTCAAAAGTTGACCTATTTGGTCAATGAGTTAGTAATTGGGTTAAGAATTGATCTTTTTGACCGAAGATGACTTTGTGGCCAAAAGTTCATCTATTGAGTTAAAAGTTGACCATTTTGACCAAAGTTGACTTTTTGGTCAAAAGTTGACCTTTTGAGTCAATGGGTGGTCATTAGGTCAAAAATTGAATATTTTGACAAAAATTAACTTTTTAGTCAAAAGTTTACCTATTACGTCAATGGCTTGATCATTGGTCAACGATTGACCATTTTGACCAAAGTTGTCTATTTGGTTAGAGATTTACTTATTGGGTCAATTATTGGTCATCAGGTCAAAAATTGACTATTTTGACCAAAAGTGAATTTTTGGTCAAAAGTTAGCCCATTAGGTCAATGGAGTGGTCATTGGGTCATAAATTGACCATTTTGGCCAAAGTTGACATTTTGGTCAAAAGCTGACCTATTTGGTCAATGAGTTATTATTTGGGTCTAGAATTGACTATTTTGACCGAAGATGACTTTTTAGTCAAAAGTTGATCTATTGGGTCAATGGGTTGGTCATTGGGTCAAAAATTAACCATTTTGACCAAAGTTAAGTTTTTTGGTCAAAAGTTGACTTATTTGGTCAATCAGTTTGACATTGGGATAAGGATTGACCCTTCTGACCAAAGTTGACTTTTTGGTCAGAGATTAACTTATGGGGTCAATAATTGGTCATTAGGTCAAAAATTGACCTTTTTGACCAAAATTAAATTTTTGGTCTAAGTTAACCCAATGGGTCAACGGGTTATCATTGGGTCAGAAATTCACCATTTCGACCAAAGTTGACTTTTTGGTCAAAAGTTGACCTATGTGGCCACTAAGTTGGTAATTGGGTGAAGAATTGACCATTTTGACCAAAGTTAACTTTTTGGTCAAAAGTTAACTTATTGTGTCAATTGGGGCTCTTTAGGTCAAAAATATTAGTCAATTGGGTCAACGGGGTGGTCATTGGGTCAGGAATTAACCATTTTGACTAAAGTTAACTTTTTGGTCAAAAGTTGACCTATTTTGTCAATGAGTTTGTAATTGGGTCAAGAATTGACCATTTCAACCAAAGATGACTTTTTGGTCAAAAGTTGACCTATTGGGTCAATGTGTTGGTCATTGGCTCAAAAATTGACCATTTTGACCAAAGTTGACTTTTTGGTCAAATGTTGATCTATTTGGTCAATAGGTGGTCATTAGGTCAAAAATTGACTATTTTAACCAAAGTTGGCATTTTGGTCAAAAGTTGACCAATTTGGTCAATAAGTTGGATAATGGGTCAAGGATTGATCATTTTGACCAATGTTGCCTTTTTGGTCAAAAGTTGACCTATTGGGTCAATGGGTTGGTCATTGGGTCAAGGATTGATCATTTTGACCAAAGTTGATTTTTTTTTGCAGTGATTGGAGTATTAGGTCAATAATTGGTCATTAGGTCAAAATTGAATATTTTGACCAAAATTGACTTTTTCGTCAAAAGTGAACTTATTGGGTCAATGGGTGGTCAATAAGTCAAAATTGAATATTTTGACCAAAATTGACATTTTGGTCGAGAGTTGACCTATTAGGTCAATAGGTTTGTCATTGGGTTAAGGATTGACCATTTTGACCAAAGTTGACCTTTTGGTCAGAGATTGACTTATTGGGTCAATAATTGGTCACTAGGTTAAAAATTGATAACTTTGACCAAAATTAAATTTTTGGTCAAAATTAACCTATGGGTCAATAGGGTGGTCATTGGGTTAGAAATTAACCAATTTGACCAAAGATGATTTTCTGGTCAAAAGTTGACATATTTTGACCAAACTTGAATTTTTGGTCAACTGTTAACCCATTGGGTCAACAGGTTGGTCAT
Organism: Papilionanthe hookeriana x Papilionanthe teres; assembly: GCA_022702705.1. Lineage (NCBI taxonomy): Eukaryota > Viridiplantae > Streptophyta > Magnoliopsida > Asparagales > Orchidaceae > Papilionanthe > Papilionanthe hookeriana x Papilionanthe teres. The sequence continues at coordinate 19,018,330 of CM040438.1, forward strand.
TGGGTTAGAAATTGACCATTCTGACCACAGTTGACTTTTGGGCAAAAGTTGACCTATTTGGTCAATGAGTTGGTAATTGGGCCAAGAATTGACCATTTTGACTGAAGATGACTTTTTAGCCAAAAGTTGATATATTGGGTCAAGGGTTTGGTCATTAGGTCAAAAATTAACCATTTTATCCAAAGTTGACTTTATGGTCAAAAGTTGATCCATGGGGTCAATGGGTAGTCATTAGGTCAAAATTTGACTATTTGGACCAAACTTGACTTTTTGGTCAAAAGTTGACCTATTTGGTAAATGGATTTGTCATTGGGTCAAGGATTGACCATTTTAACTAAACTTGACTGTTTGGTCAAAGAATGACTTATTCGGTCAATAATTGGTCAGTAGGTCAAAAATTGACTATTTTGACAAAAATTGAATTTTTTGTTAATACACTCATTGGTTCAACGGGATGGTCATTGGGTAAGAAATTGACCATTTTGACCAAAGCCGACTTTTTGGTCAAAAGTTGACCTATTTTTGACCAAAATTAAATTTTGGGTCAAAAGTCAACCCAATGGGTTAATGGGTGGTCATTAGGTCGTAAATTGACCATTTTGACCAAATTTGACTTTTTGGTCAAAAGTTGACCTATTTGGTCAATGAGTTAGTAATGGGCCAAGAATTGACCATTTTGACCGAAGATGACTTTTTGGCCAAAAGTTGATCTATTTGGTCAAGGGGTTGGTTATTGGGTAAAAAATTAACCAGTTTGACCAAAGTTGACTTTTTGTTCAAAAGTTGATCTATTATGTCAATGGGTGGTCTAGGTCAAAAATTGACTATTTTGACCAAAATTAACTTTTTGGTCAAAAGTTGACTTATTGGGTCAATGGGTTTGTCATTGGGGCAAGGATTGACCATTTTGACTAAACTTGACTTTTTGGTCGAAGATTGACTTATTGGGTTAATAATTAATCATTAGGTCAAAAATTGACTATTTTGACCAAAATTAATTTTTTTGTTAAAAGTTAACCCATTGGGTCAACGGGATGGTCAATGAGTCAGAAATTGACCATTTTCACCAAAGCTAACTTTTCGGTCAAAAGTTGACCTATTAGGTCAGTGGGTGGTCATTAGGTTAAAATTTAAATATTTTGACCAAGGTTAACTTTTTGGTCAAAAGTTGACCAATTTGGTCAATGAGTTGGTAATTGGGTCAAGAATTGACCATTTTGACCAAATATGATTTTTTGGTCAAAAGTTAATCTATTGGGTCAAATGGCAAAAAAATGATTATTTTGACCAAAGTTGACTTTTTAGTCAAAAGTTGACCTTTTGGGACAATGGGTTGGTCACTAAGTAAAAAATTTACTATTTTAACAAAAATTGACTATTTGGTCAAAAGGCGATCTATGGGCAATGATTTGGCCATTGGGTCAAGGATTTACAATTTTGACCAATGTTGGCATTTTGGTCAAAAGTTGACCTATTGGGTCAATGGGTATGTCATTAGGTCAAGGATTGACCATTATGACCAAAGTTGACTTTTTGGTCAGAGATTGAATTATTGGGTCAATAACTGGTCATTAGGTAAAAAATTGACTATTTTGACCAAAATGGACTTTTTGTTCTAAAGTTGACTTTTTGGGTCAATGTGTTGGTCATTGGGTCAAGAAGTGACCATTTTGTTTAAAGTTGACTTTTTGGTCAAAAGTTGACCTAAAGGATCAATGGGTTGGTCATTGGGTCAAAAATTGACCATTTTGACTAAAGTTGACTTTTTGATCAAAAGTTAACCTATTTGGTCAATGGGTGGTCATTAGGTCAAAATTTGACTATTTGACCAAAATTGACTTTTTGGTCAAAAGTTGACCAATTGGGTCAATGGGCTAGTCATTGGGCCAAGGTTGACTATTTTGACCAAAGTTTACTTTTTGGTCAAATGTTCACCTATTGGGTCAATGGGTTGGTCATTGGGTCAGAAATTATCCATTTTGACCAAAGTTGACTTTTTGGTCAAAACTTGACCGACTGGGTCAATGGGTTTGTCATTGGGTCAAAGGTTAAACATTTTGACCAAAGTTGACTTTTTGGTCAGAGATTGGCTTACTGGGTCAATAATTGGTCATTAGGTCAAATATTAACTATTTTGACCAAAATTAACTTTTTTGTCAAAAGTTAACCTATTGGGTCAATGCGTTGGTTATTGAGTCTAGGATTGACCATTTTAACAAAAGTTGACTTTTTGGTTAAAAGTTGACCTATTGGGTCAATGGGTTGGTCTTTGGGTTAAGTTGACCATTTTGACTAATGTTGACATTATGGTCAGTGATTGACTTATTGGCTCAATAATTGGACATAGGTCAAAATTTGATTTTATTGACCAAAATTAAATTTTTGGTCAAAAGTTGAACCATTAGGTCAACCGGGAGGTCATTGGGTCAAAAATTAACCATTTGGACCGAAGTTGATTTTTTTAATCAAAAGTTGATATATTTGGTCGATGAGTTGGTGATTGGGTTAAGAATTCACCATTTTGACCGAAGATGACTTTTTGGTCAAAAGTTGATCTATTGGGTCAACAAGTTGATCATTGGATAAAAAATGACCATTTTGACCAAAGTTGACTTTTTGTCAAAAGTTGACCTATTGGGTCAAAGGGTGTTCATTTGTTAAAAAATTGACTATTTTGACCAAAGTTGACTTTTTGGTCAAAAAGTTGACCTATTGGGTGAACGGGTTTGTCATTGGGTCAAGATTGACCATTTTGAGCAAAGTTGACTTTTTGGTCAGAGATTGACTTATTGGGTCAATAATTGGTCATTAATTCAAAAATTGACTATTTTGGTCATTAGGTTAAAAACTTATTATTTTGACCAAAATTAAATTTTTGGTCAAAAGCTGTTCCATTGGGTCAATGGCTTGGTCATTGGGTCAGAAATTGACCATTTTGACCAAAGTTGACCTATTTGGTCAATGAGTTTGTAATTGCGTCAAGAATTAACTATTTTGATCAAAGATGACTTTTTGGTCAAAAATCGATCTACTGGGTCAATGGGTTGGTCATTGGGTCAAAAAACGACCATTTTGACTAAAGTTGACTTTTTGGTCAAAAGTTGACCTATTGGGTCAATGGGTCGTCATTAAGTGAAAAATTGACAATTTTGACGAAAATTGAATTTTTGGTCAATAGTTGACCTATTGGGTCCATGGGTTTGTCATTGGGTCAAGGATTGACTGTTTTGACCAAAGTTGACTTTTTGGTCAAAGATTGACTTGTTGGGTCAATAATTGGTCATTAGGTCAAAAATTGACTATTTTGACCAAAATTGAATTTTTCGTCAAAAGTTAACCCACTAGGTCAACGGGGTGGTCATTGGGTCACAAATTGACCATTTTGACCAAAATTGACTTTTTGGTCAAAACTTGATCTACTGGGTCAATGAGTTGGTCATTGAGTCAAAAATTGACCATTTTGACCAAAGTTGATATTTGGTCAGAGATTAGCTTACTGGGTCAATAATTAGTCATTAAGTTAAAAGTTGACTATTTTTAAAAAATTTGAGTTTTTGGTCAAAAGTTGACTTATTGGGTCAATGGGCGGTCATTAAGTCAAAAATTGACTATTTTAACCAAATTGACTTTTTTGTGAAAAGTTGACCTATTAGGTTAATGGATTTGTCATTAGGTCAAGGATTGACTATTTTGACCAAATTTGATTTTTTTGTCAGAGATTGACTTATTGGGTCAATAATTAGTCATTAGGTAAAAAATTGTCTTCTTTGACCAATATTGAAATTTTGGTAAAAGTTAATCCATTGGGTTAACGGGGGGGTCATTGGGTCAGAAATTGACCATTTTAACTAAAGATGACTTTTTGGTCAAAAGTTGACCTATTTTGACCAAAATTGAATTTTTGGTCAAAAGTTAGCCCATTGGGTCAACGTGGTGGTTGTTGGGTCAGAAATTGTCCATTTTGACCAAAGTCGACTTTTTGGTCAAAAGTTGTCCTATTTGTATAATGAGTTTGTAATTGGGTTAAGAATTGACAATTTTGAGCGAAGATGACTTTTTGGTCAAAAGTTGATTTATTGGGTTAATGGCTTGGTCATTGCGTCAAAAATTGATCATTTTGATCAAAGTTGACTTTTTGGTCAAAAGTTGACCTATTGGGTCCATGGGTGGACATTAGGTCAAAAATTAACTATTTTGACCAAAATTGACTTTTTGGTCAAAAGTTGACCTATTATGTCAATGGGTTTGCCATTGGGTCAAGGTTTGAGCATTTTGACCAAAGTTGAGTTTTTAGTCAGAGATTGGCTTTCTGGGTCAATAATCGGTCATTAGGTCAAAATGGATTATTTTGACCAAAATCGATTTTTTGGTCAAAAGTCGACTTTTGGGTCAATGGGTTAGTCATTGGGTCAAGAATTGACCATTTTGACAGAAGTTGACTTTTTGGTAAGAGATTAACTTATTGGGTCAACAAATGGTCAAAAAGTCAAAAATTGACTATTTTGACTAAAATTGAATTTTTAGTTAAAAGTTGACCCATTGGGTCAACGGGGTGGTCATTGGGTCAGAAATTGACCATTTTGACCAAAGTTGACTTTTTGGTCAAAGGTTAACCTATTTCGTCAATGAATTGGTAATTGGGTCAAGAATTGACCATTTTGACCAAAGATGACTTTTTAGTCAAAATTTGACCTATTGGGTCAATTGGTTGGTCATTGTGTAAAAAATTGACCATTTTTTACCAAAGTTAACTTTTTGGTTAAAAGTTGACCTATTGGGTCAATGGGTGCTCATTAGGTTAAAAATTGAGTACTTTGAACAAAATTGACTTTTTGGTCAAAAATTGACCATTTGGTCAATGGGTTTGTCATTGGTTCAAGGATTGACCATTTTGACCAAAATTCACTTTTTGGTAAGCGATTGACTTATTGGGTCAATAATTGGTTATTAATTCAAAAATTGACTATTTTGACCAAAATTGACATTTTGGTCAAAAGTTGACCAAAGTTAACCTTTTGTTTAAAGTTGACCTATTGGTAAATGGGTTGTTTATTGAGTCAAGGATAGACTTTTTTAACCAAAGTTAACTTTTTGGTCAGAGATTGTTTAGTGGGTTAATTTTATAATATGGGATACTACGCAAGTATACGTATCGTTTATCAACTAATATAGGACTTTCTGATTAAGCCCCGAGAAATCAAATCCACAGAGAAAATTTGAAAATCTTTAAAGGAATAAGAAAATTATCTTTTTACTTTTTTTTTTGGCTTTTGAAAGTATGTCTTGATTTTGAAAAGTTTTAAAAGTTGATTTGTTTTTTGAAATTTCCTTAATAAAATTTTATGTAAGAAATTAAAATTATAATGACTAATAACACTGTATGTAAAACACTATTAACTAGAATATCTTTTTCTTTCCTTTTATGAAGTAGTTATAATTATTAAAATATTATTGTGAAAGTATTTAAATTTGTTGTGACAGTATAGAAGCAAATGTGTTCTTTACCCTTGGTTCTATAAAGAACAGGTTAATTTGAAATTTTTTTCATATTGAACATGGTTAGGCAGGGAAGATACCAGTCTCTCACTCTAGAGTTCCGTCGATTCCCACCAACTGGGGGCTAACTTCTCATAACAAAACTCAAAACTTCAAACCAAATAGGGGGTTTTAGCCTGTCACTCTAAAATCCTCTAATTTTACTCCCTTCCATAAAAATATCTTCTAATATTACATTCAATTATATGGACTACAATTCTCACCCACATAATTGCATGTGATTCCCGCATTGGATCTTACATAATCTCAATAAATTCTACAACTTAACAAGCCAAATTAAGAAGTAAACAAACTTTTCAGAATCAATCTTCACAACTTCTTCCAACTTTTAAACACTTATACTTTCCACAACAATTCTCTATAAATTAATTACTTCTCTATTTAAGAAAGAAAAAGATAAAGCAAACTACTCACATTGCATTGAGAAAATACAAAAACACATTGCTTGGAAATTAAAAACCATAAGAAAAACAACAAACAAAAACAAGTATTTATTAAAAAAACTAAAAGTAAGAATAAAAGTAAACACTTATCTGAAAATTCTCTCGACAAGACTCAAGAAGTTCCTCTGAAACTTTAACTCTTCACTAAACTACTCCTCAGAGCGGATCTCCCAACTCCGATGACTCAGAATAACTTCAAACTTCAATAGAAACTAAACTAAACGAAAGAAAAGAAGTGGGAAGAAGAAGACTTCACTCCGACCCTTTTCTCCTTTCTACTCTCTACTCCTACTCTTAATAAAAACTCTCACAAAATAAAAGTTAGATTTGTAAAAACTTGCAAGTGAAAGAACCCTTTAAAAGGCAAAGGAATAGCTCTTAATTTACTCTGTACTCCTACTCTTAATGAAAAATCTCATTAAAATGTAAAGGAAGAGAACTTAGTTATTCCTAAGACTCTCTTTAAAAATTAAACAAAAAGGTGCCTTGGTGTCTCTTCAAAATGTGTCCAGATTCATTGTATCCACCAAAGAATGCACCCCTTCATTCAAACTTGCTGCCCCAAGGAAGTTATGGAAGTTACCACCAAGAGTTGCATCCCATCCTCTTTGAAATTGGCACCAAATTTCTTTAGATTTCGATTTTTAACTGTGGCGGCTAAGCGCCGGCCCAGCGGCGCTTAGCCGCCACTGCCCAAATTTTTATTTTTCATCTTTTTTTGCTCCAAATTTGATCCAATTTTGCTCCTTTAATCATGACCATCCATTTTCATCATATTTGCAAGAATAACACAAAATACCTTCCATTAAAGTGCAATATCATTAAAAATAGGTATGAAAATGTGCATAAAAATACTATATATTTTAGGTGTATCAAAATCCCCCAAACATAAAATGTTACTTGTCCTCAAGTGACAGTTAATCTCATAGAACATTTTAGCATGCAAATTATGTAATGAGTTTCTTTGGAAGATAACAAAATTTTGTTCTAGAAATGGAATAGTCTAATTTAGAAAAAATTTCAATAATTAAAACCAACTTAAAGTTTAGAAAGTTCTTAAGTAATGGAAAATAACAAATATAAGTTTCTATCTAATTCAGAATTATTTGTATATTCTTCAAAATATAGGACTCAAACACTTATTTTTCTCACTTAAAAATCTTTATTTGAAAATAATTTTACTTACTATATTATAAACTTAGGCTTTAGATTTTCTCTAAACTTATATCTTAAACTTTAGGTATGAAACCAATTTTTGATTAGGCCCTTAAATCCTTAAGCTTCTCCTCCCTTTTCATATACCATCTTTCACTTTTTCTTTTCTATTTCTTTTTCTCTTTTTGTTTATAAGGCAAGGATTACTATATCTGGATAGACCTTTAATTATTTTGAATTCCACCCTTCCATTTAAAATAAAGTTCAGATATACATCTTTCACTTAAAAATCATAATAATAATATTTGAAAATTATTCTTCAATAAAAGAAATTTAAGCTTTGAAGAATAAAAGTCAAATCTTCTATTTATCCAAAAATACAAAACTTCTTACTAAAGATAGTTTCACTTTATTTAACACCTCTTCATTAAGAAAATTTTAACATTAAGTTTTTCATGATTACTTTAAATTTTAACAAAATTCTTTTATTCATTTCTATATTCAAAATTTTTCTTCCCCTAATATAAGTTCATGTACATAATTGTTCTCAATCAAAAATAAGATTTATTTTAAGTATTTTTTAGAATCAAATAAAATTTTAGGTTTTTGAAAATCTTTGTTTTTAAAATCCCCCCCTCCAAAACTTTAATTTTTAGTTAAGATAAAACATTTAAGCTTAAGAAATGATACATGGGTGAGAAATAAAAACTGACATATCATGCTTGCAGGAATTTTTAATATCCTAATATGCAAGTATAACAATTTAAATAACATGAGTAAAATGAAATAAAATTTAGTTTTTCAAAACAATTTTTTTATACAAAGAAAAGTAAAAAATTCAAAAAGACTTCTACAGTAGTGGAGGTTTTCAAAGCAAATACACACCAACTAAAATAACACACTGATACGATAACAGATGATAGTGTAATTTCAAAAATTTTAAACATGTAGTTTCCTAAGTAGAAGTTCCCAATAGTGGTTTATAATCTCCTAACAGTTTTTGAATTAAAGTACACACTACTAAAAACTCTGACATAACATACACATAAAAAAATTTACTATTACACATTACTACCACAAAGCAACATATAAAACATCAATACAACAACAACAATACCTCTGAATATGCATAATAGAAAAATAATACAAACTACAGTCTGCATACTATCAAGGTTCACATCACAACACAATGATCATACTAAATACTAAAAAAAACACACATCAGTACATCAACAACACCATAATGAAAACAAATAACACTAACCTACTCATCATTCTCATCATCATCATCCAGCTCATTCTAATCTCTAGATGGCACATACGGTATGTAGAATGGATGAGGGGGCATCTCAGCACTCTGATCACCTCTAATCAGTCTATCCAAATATTGCTGGTAACTCTCCTCATACTCATCATGTTTCACAATATTTCTTTCTACATTATCCATCTTACCATCCATATCTTTCAGATGCTCTCGAGTAAGAATCACTTTTTTCAAAATCTTTCTTAACAAACTAGTCTGTGAATCTGTAGATGATGAAACAAGTGAAGTAGTAGCATGAGAAGTAGATGTAGCAGAAGCAGAAGTAGTAGAAGACCCACCAAATCCTCCTCTCTAACCATACTCTGAATGTACAGTGTAAGCACCAACGTTTACACTGGTAATTAGTCTCAATGGCTGAAGTACCTCTTCCCAGGTTTCAAACTTCACTCCAGATCGTTCACATAATGAATTAATCAAGGAAGGAAATCCCATACGTGTAGTCGTGGTTGATCTACCACAGTTTAAAACATAGTTTTAAATTATACTTCCAATGTCAATAGGCTTCCCTTGCTGAATACAATGGTTCAACACACCTCTTTCTCTTGTTACTTCACTAGTATGACTCGAAGGTAACAACTTAGATGAGATAAAATAATGACACGCCTTAGAAATGGCATTCAATTTGGAAGCAGGAAAGTTCACTCTTCTATCATTAGTTATTTTCCATAATCCTCTTGCATCAGTCAGAAATTCCATGATCTCATCTAATTCCCCTTCCGTAGGATGATAGTTAGAATAAAAACAGAACATGTCAGGAGGTAGTCCATAAAAAGTATTGATTGCCCCAGAAGAAAAGTTGACCTCATGCCTCCTAACCATCACTTGATTCTCTTCTGTAGCAGGCAAATTTGGATAAAATTCTCTGACCACAGAAACAACAGCAACAGCGGAGAAGCAACAAGTAATTCTCCCGGCTCCTTCCAGCAATCATATCTTCAATCACCTCTCCCGGTTTATCGAACACACGCTCGAGAATCAACTTACGTGACTGCAATGCATCGATGCATTGTTCCTCAGCCCTGATACTAACAAATTTGTCAGAATCAAATCTTGTCTTTTCTCGTGCACGCTTTGACTTTGGAGCCATCTCTAAAAATTCACGAAAAAAATTCACCATAAATTCCAAAATCAAACTAAACTTGCTAAATTATCTTCCAAAAGATATTTTCACTAAATCCAAACAATTTCTAAAGTTTTTCCTCAAATTTTCACCATGAATAGTGATTTTAAGATTTTCCAAAATGTACTCAAAATACATGGTGAAAATGAAAATTTTTTACTTAGGAGTAGTGCTCTTACCTCAAGGAATCCAAATCTAACAATTTTTGTTGAGATCGGCTCTTAAATGATCCACAATATGATGTCATAGGCTCCTCTTTCGCGATAAACCGAAGGTTAAAGATGATGGGGTGGTTTAAAAATGGCAATTTTCGGGTTTTTAACTGCTGGGAACCAGTTTTTGCGAACTAGCGCCTAAGCGCAAACTCTCGGCGCTTAGCCGCGAAATCTGTTGTTTAATTGCCGGCACTCTGGCGCTTAGCCGCCAATACCTAGATTTTCACAATTAAGGTATATGCACAAAATCACTTGTTTAATCACCCTTAATTACTCCAGAATAATAATTTCTCCCCACATAAATCTTCCAATATTCCAAATCAAAATTTAATATCCATTGATTCCACACAAATTTCACAAAAACACAAACTTATATTAAAACAAACATAACACTTAATACAATTCTAGAATTTCTATCCACACATAAAGGATGAAATTCTCTAAATATAAGAGACTTTAATCTCAAACTGCTAAGTATACATCTCTAGGATGTAACCATCACATCATCAGGCTTAGTTAATACTTAAATATAAACAGTAAACACACCAAACATAACACGCATGAACACTAAACATAACACACAAGAACACTTCATCAAATAAGAACAAAGCACTCTTAATTCTATTCTCCATTAAGCTGCATTATATCCCAAACCATTATGATTCTCATTTGACCCTTCTGGAATATAAATTTGATAGAACAGGCGATAGTTGTTAATTCTTACATCCTCTTCTTCAATCCATTTGTTCTTCACAAACATCGCCTTATCTGCTTCTTCCACGTACCTTGAATGACTGAATTGCATCTTGAGTTGCCATCCCATGTGCTCTAACTGTAAGTTAGTTTCGTTGATCTTTGCTTCCATTGAAGTCACTCGGCCTTTAATATTTGCAATCTTTTTGCAATACCTTGAATACTAACAGCAAGATATCCATTGAATAATTCATTAGCACTATCACTAATGAACTTACTCCTGTCAGAATCTTTCTTCTTCTTCATCTCATTCTCCTAGGAAGACGTGATGCACTCAAAACTCTCTTCTTAGGACTCAGAAATGAAAATAGGACTTGGGGTAAGTGTATCTCTAAATCAGGTCCTTTTTATAGACTTGGGAAGTGCTAAATCTGCCCCCAAGACGTTTTAAAACTCTAAAATAACTTCCAAAACTACTCCCCCATGATCTAGGCTTCTAGAAACTCATTTTTCATGTTTTTTGTTACTGCGGCGCCTAAGCGCCAACCAGTCGGCGCTTAGCTGCCAGTGCTCAATTTAGCGCAGGTCTGCTAAGTGTCCAAATTTTTATTCTGACTTCTCTAATCAATTAAGGTCAAATAACTATAGTTTAAAAACTCCAAATTTCTACCACCAAAAACATAAAAACAAACCAAAAAAAGCAAACAAAGCACACAAAACAAACATAAAGCAAAGCACACCGATAATTATGGGTTGCCTCCCACAAAGCGCTTGTTTTAACGTATTCAGTCTGACATACTCAGAACTCATTCTCAGTGACCTAACATCAAATTATTATCATATTAGATTTATTAACTAAAAAAATGGTTTCTATGTCCGTTAACTTTAAATATTTTTCCAGTCTTTGGATCTTGAATATCTACAGCTCCATAAGAATAAGCTTTTATCACAATAAAAGGACCCATCCACCTGGACTTATGTATTCCAAAAAAAATTCTCAATCTAGCATTATACAGTAAAACTTTTTGTCCTGGTACAAAATTTTTAGTAAGAATCTTTCGATCATGCCATAACTTCATCTTTTTCTTATAGATCTTAGCATTTTCATAAGATTCATTCATTATTTCTTTAAGTTCATTCAATTACAATAATCTCTTTTCAGCAACATCTTTCAAATTATAATTAAACTCTTTAATAGCCCAATATGCTTTATGCTCAAGTTCAAAAGGTAAATGATAAGCTTTTCCAAAAATCAGCCTATATGGGGACATTTCTATAGGTGTTCCGTAAGCGATCCCATAGTGCCCACAAAGCATAATCCAAGTTTGATTGACCAATCCTTTCTATTTGGATTAACAGTTTTTTCCAATATTCTTTTAATTTCACGATTGGATAATTCAACCAAAATACTTGTCTGCAGATGATAACCAGTAGCAATGCGATGATTAATATGATATTTCTTTGCTAACTTCCCAATAATCGCATTTCTAAAATGACTTCCCCCATCAGTTATGATAACTCTTGGTATTCCAAATTTACAAAATATATTCTTTTCTAAAACTTTGCAACACATTGAGTATCACATCGAGGTAAAGCAATAGCTTCAATTCATTTGGAAACATAGTCTACTGCTATCAAAATATAAATATTTCCGAAAGATGGTGTAAATGGTCCCATAAAATCTAGTCCCCAAACGTCAAATAATTCAACTTCAACATATAATTGAGGGGCATCTCATTTCTTCTAGAAATATTGCCTACACGCTGAAATCTATCACAATTTTTAATAGAAATATTCACATCCTTAAAAATTGTAGGCCAATAAAATTCTGATTGTAATATTCTATATGCAGTTTTATCACTTCCAAAATGTCCCCCATAATATGAATCATGACATTTTTGAATAATTTCATAAGTCTTTTCCAAAGGTACACATCTTCGAATTATAAGATCCTTTCCTTGTTTATATAAAAATGGGTCATCCCAAAAATAAGTCTTAGCATCAGATAGAAATTTTTTCTTCTCTTGGTATGTCAAACCATAGGGTATAATATTACTAACAATAAAGTTTACTATGTCTGCATGCCACGGAACACGAAACTCTTTAACAATGAACAGTTTTTCATCAAGAAAATGTTCATTAATTTCTTCAATATCACAGAGAGATTTTTCAATTTCAAGCCTGGACAAATGATCAGCAATTTGATTATCAGAACCCTTTCTATCTACTATCTCAAAATCAAATTCTTGCAAAAGAAGAATCCATCTTATCAGTCTCGGTTTTGCATCATTTTTCTTCATTAAGTATTTAATAACAGAATGATCAGTACGCACCTCACATTTAGTTCCAATTAAATATGATCGAATTTTATCAAAGGTAAATACTAGCTAATAACTCTTTCTTAGTAGTGGTATAATTAATTTGAGCTTCATTAAGATTTTTACTGGCATAATAAATTACTTTGAAAATTTTATCATATTTCTGACCTAATACAACATCAATAGCATAATCACTAGCATCACACATTAATTCAAAAGGTTCTTTCCAATTTGGTGAAATTATTACAGGTGCGGTGATTAAATTTTCTTTTAATGTTTCAAACGCTTTACGGTAGTCATCATCAAAACTAAAAATTACATCCTTTTACAGTAAACGACATAAAGCTTTTGTAATCTTTGAAAAGTCTTTGATGTAACGCCTGCAGAATCTAGCATGTCCTAAAAAACTTCTAATTCCTCTTACATTGGTTGGGCAAGGTAAATTAGATATAACTTGAATTTTTGCAGGATCTACCTCCCAACCTTTTTCTGAAATCCGATGTCCCAAAATAATTCCTCCTGTTATCATAAATTAGCATTTTTCCCAATTAAAGACCAAATTTGTTTCTACACAGCGTTTTAGAACTTTAGATAGATGTTCTAAACATGATTCAAAAGAAATTCCAAACACTAAAAAGTCATCCATAAAAACTTCAATCCCTTTTTCAATCAAATCACAAAATAGCCATCATACATCTCTGAAATGTAGTAGGGGCATTACATAAACCAAAGGGCATTCTTCTAAAAGCAAACAAACCATAAGGACTGGTAAACGTAGTTTTCTCTTGATCCTCAGGAGCAATTTGAATTTGGTGGTAACTTTTCACCAAAAAGCCAACCTTGGTCAAAATGGTCAATTTCTGACCCAATGACCACCTCGTTAACCCAATGGACTAACATTTGACCAAAAATTCAATTTTGGTCAAAATATTCAATTTTTGACCTAAAGACCAATTATTGACCCAATAAGTTAATCTCGGACCAAAACGTAAACTTTGGTCCGAATGGTCAGTCCTTGACCCAATGACAAACTCATTGATCCAATAGGTTAACTTTTGACCAAAAAAATCAATTTTGGTCAAAATAGTCAATTTTTGACCTAATGACCACCAATTGACCCAGTAGGTCAACTTTTGACCAAAAAGTCAACTTTGGTCAAAATGGTTTATTTTTGACCCAATAGATCAACTTTTGAGCAAAAAGTCATCTTTGGTCAAAATGGTCAATTCTTGACCCAATCACCAACTCATTGACTAAATAAGTCAAGTTTTGACCAAAAAGTCAACTTTGGTTAAAATGGTCAATTTCTGACCAAATGACCACTTTGTTGACACAATGAGTTAACTTTTGAAAAAAAAATTCAATTTTGGTCAAAATAGTCAATTTTTGACCTAATGAACAAAATAGTTAATTTTTGAATTAATGACCAATTATTGACCCAATAAGTCAATCTCTAAACAAAAAGACAACTTTAGTCGAAATGGTCAATCCTCGACCCAAAGATAAACCAATTAACCTAATAGGTCAACTTTCGACAAAAAGTCAATTTTGGTCAAAATAGTTATTTTTCGACCTAAATAACAACCCATCGACCCAATCTGGTCAACTTTCGACCAAAAAGTCAACTTCTGGTCAAAATAATCAAGTTTTGACCTAATGACCACCCATTGACCCAAGAGGTTAACTTTTGACCAAATAGTCAACTTTGGTAAAAATGGTCAATTTCTGACTAAATAATCACCCCATTGACCCAATGGGTTAACTTTTAACCAAAAAATTAATTTTGGTCAAAATAGTCAATTTTTGACCTAATGACCAATTATTGACCAAATAAGTCAATCTCCGACAAAAAAGTCAAACTTTAACCAAAATGGTCAATCCTTGACCCAATGACAAACCCATTGACCCAATAGGTCAAATTTTGACGAAAAGTCAATTTTGGTCAAAATAGTCAATTTTTGACCTAATGACCACTCATTAACCCAATAAATCAACTTTTGACCAAAAAGTCAACTTTGGTCAAAATGGTTAATTTTTTATCCAATGACCAACCCTTGAACCAATAGATCAACTTTTGGCAAAAAAGTCATCTTCGGTCAAAATGGTCAATTCTTGGCCCAATTACCAACTCATTGACCAAATAGGTCAACTTTTGACCAAAAAGTCAAATTTGGTCAAAATGGTCAATTTCTAACCCAATTTCTGACTCAATGGTCAATTTTTGACCCAATAACCACCCCGTTGACCCAATGGGTTAACTTGTGACCAAAAATTCAATTTTAGTCAAAATAAGTCAACTTTTGACTAAAAAGTCATCTATGGTCAAAATGGTCAATTTCTGACCCAATGGCCACCCCGTTGACCCAATGAGTTATCTTATGACCAAAAATCCAATTTAGGTCAAAATTGTGAATTTTTGACCTAGTGACCAATTATTTACCCAATAAGTCAATCTCTGACCAAAAAGTCACCTTTGGTTAAAATGGTCAATCCTTGACCCAATGACAAACCTATTGACCCAATAGGTTAACTTTTGACTAAAAGTTCATTTTGGTCAAAATATTCAATTTCGACTTATCGACCACCCATCGACTCAAAAGGTTTACTTTCGACCAAAAACTCAACTTTGGTCAAATTATTCAATTTTCGACCTAATGACCAATTGTTGAACCAATAAGCCAATCACTGCAGAAAAATCAACTTTGGTCAAAATGGTTAATTCTTGACCCAATGACCCATTGACCCCATTCTACTTTTGACCAAAAAGTCAACATTGGTCAAAATGATCAATCCTTGACCCATTGACCAACTTATCGACCAAATAAGTTAACTTTCGACCAAAAAGTCATTTTTAGTCAAAAGAGTTAATTTTCGACCTAATGACCACCCATCGACCCAAAAGGTTAAGTTTTCGACCAAAAACTCAACTTTGGTTAAAATAGTCAATTTTTGACCTAATGACCACCTATTGACTAAATAGGTCAACTTTTTACCAAAAAGTCAACTTTGGTCAAAAAGGTCAATTTTTAAGCCAAAGACCAACGCATTGACCCAACAAGTCAACTTTTAACCAAAAAGTCATCTTTGGTCAAAATGGTCAAATCTTGACCAAATTACCTACTGATTGACCAAATAGGTTAACTTTTCATAAGAAAGTCAATTTTAGTCAAAATGGTCAATTTCTGACCCAATGATCACCCCATTGACCCAATAGAGTAACATTTGACAAAAAATTCATTTCTGGTCAAAATAGTCAATTTTTGACCTAATGACCTATTATTGACCCAATAAGTTAATCTCTGACCAAAAAGTCAACTTTGATCAAAATGGTCAATCCTTGACCTAATGACAAACCCATTGACCCAATAGATCAACTTTTGACCAAAAAGTCAATTTGGGTCAAAATAGTCAATTTTTGACTTAATAACACCCATTGACCAAATAGGTCATCTTTTGACCAAAAAGTCAACTTTGGTCAAAATGGTCAATTTTTGACCCATTGACCCAAAAGATAAACTTTTAACCAAATAGGTTAACTTTTGACAAAAAGTTAACGTTGGTCAAAATGGACAATTTCTGACGCAATGAGCACCCCGATTGAACCAAAGGATCAGCTTTTGACAAAAATTTAATTTTGGTCAAAATAGTGAATTTTTGACCTAATGACCAAAATAATCAATTTTTGAATTAATGACTAATTATATACCCAAAAAGTCAATCTTTGACCAAAAAGTCAACTTTGGGCAAAATGATCAATCTTTGACCAAATGATAAATCCCATTGACCCAATAGGTCAAGTTTTGACCAAAAAGTCAATTTTGGTCAAAATAGTCAATTTTTGACCTAATGACCAATTATTGACCCAGTAAGCCAATCTCAGACCAAAAATCAACTTTGGTCAAAATGGTTAATCTTTGACCCAAGGACAAACCAATTGACCAAGTCGGTCAAGTTTTAACTAAAAAGTCAAATTTGGTCAAAATGGACAATTTCTGACCCAATGACCAACCCATTGACCCAATAGGTGAACATTTGACCAAAAAGTAAACTTTGGTCAAAATGGTCAAACCTTGGCTCAATGACCAACCCATTGACTCAATAGGTCAACTTTTGACCGAAAAGTCAATTTTGGTCAAAATAGTCAAATTTTGACCTAAAGACTACCCATTGACCAAATAAGTTAACTTTTGACCAAAAAGTCAACTTTAGTCAAAATAGTCAATTTTTGACCCAATGACCAACCCATTGACCCAATAGATCAACATTTGACCAAAAAGTCAACTTTGGTCAAATGATCAATTCTTGACCCAATGACCAACACATTGACCCAGTAAGTCAACTTTTAAATAAAAAGTTAATTTTGGTCAAAATTGTTAATTTTTGACCTAATGACCAGTTATTCACCCAATAAGTCAATCTCTGACGAAAAAGTCAACTTTGGCCATAATGGTCAATCCTTGACCTAATGACAAACCCATTGACCCAATAGGCCAACTTTTGACCAAAATGTCAACTTTGGTCAAAATGGTAAATCCTTAACCAAATGACCAACTCATTGCCCATTGATCGACTCTTGAGCAAAAAGTCAATTTTAGTTAAAATAGTAAATTTTTGACTTAGTGACAACCCATTGACCCAATAGGTTAACTTTTGACCAAAAAGTCAACTTTGGTCAAAATGGTTAATTTTTTACCTAATGACCATCCCATTGACCCAATAGATCAACTTTTGACCAAAAAATCATCTTCGGTCAAAATGGTCAATTCTTGACGCATTTACCAACTCATTGACCAAATTGGTCAACTTTTGACCAAAAAGTCAACCTTGGTCAAAATAATCAAATTTTGACCTAATGACCACCCATTGACTCAATAAGTCAACTTTTGACCAAAAAGTCAGCTTTGGTCAAAATGGTCAATTTCTGACCCAATGACCATCCCGTTGACCCAATGGGTTAACTTTTAACAAAAAATTCAATTTTTGTCAAAATAGTTAATTTTTAACCTAATGACCAATTATTGACCGAATAAGTCAATCTTCGACCAAAAAGTCAAGTTTAGTCGAAATAGACAATCCTTGACCCAAAGACAAACCCATTGACCCAACAGGTCAACTTTTGACCAAAAAGTTAATTTTGGTCATAATAGTAAATTTTTGACCTAATGACCACCCATTGACCCCATAGATCAACTATTAACCAAAAAGTCAACTTTGGTTAAAATTGTTAATTTTTGACCCAATGACCAACCCCTTGACCCAATAGATCAACTTTTGGCCAAAAAGTCATCTTCAGATAAAATGGTCAATTCTTGGCCAAATTACCAACTTATTGACCAAATAGGTCAACTTTTGCCAAAAAGTCAACCTTGGTCATAATGGTCATTTTCTAACCCAATGACCATCTCGTTAACCTAATGGGTTAACTTTTGACAAAAAATTCAATTTTTGTCCATATAGGTCAAGTTTTGACCAAAAAGTCATCTTTGGTCAAAATGGTCAATTTTTGACCCAATGACCACCCCGTTCACCCATAGGTTTACTTTTGACTAAAAATTCAATTTTGGTAAAAGTTGTCAATTTTTAACCTAGTGACCAAAATTATTGACCCAATAAGTCAATCTTTGACTAAAAAGTAAAATTTGGTCAAAATGGTCAATCCTTAACCCAAAGACAAACCTATTTACCCAATAGGTCAACTTTTGACTAAAAAGCGAATTGTGGTCAAAATATTCAATTTTGACTTATTGACCGCCGATTGACCCTATAGGTTAACTTTTAACAAAAAAGTCTATTTTGGCCAAAATATTCAATTTTTGACCTAATGACTAATTGTTAACCCAATAAGCCAATCACTGGAAAAAAATCAACTTTGGTCAAAATGGTTAATCCTTGACCTAATGACCAACCCTTTGACCCAATAAGTCAACTTTTTGCCAAAAAGTCAACATTGGTCAAAATGATCAATCTTTGACCCATTGCCAACTTATTGACCAAATAGGTCAACTTTTGACCAAAAACTCAACTTTGGTTAAATTAGTCAATTTTTGACCAAATGACCACCTAGAGACCCAATAGGTCAACTTTTGACCAAAAAGTTAACTTTGGTCAAAATGGTCAAATTTTGAGCCAATGACCAACACATTGACCCAATAGGTCAACTTCTGACCAAAAACTCATCATTAGTCAAAATGATCAAATCTTGACCAAATTACCAACTAATTGACCAAATAGGTCAACATTTCTCCAAAAAGTTAACTTCGGTCAAAATGGTTAATTTCTGACCCAATGACCTCCCCGTTGACCCAATGGACTAACATTTGACAAAAAATTCAATTTTGGTCAAATTAGTCAATTTTTGACCTAATAAACAATTATTGACCCAATAAGTTAACCTCTAACAAAAAAGTCAACTTTGGTCAAAATTGTCAATCCTTGACCTAATGACAAACCCATTGACCCAATAAGTCAACTTTTGACCAAAAAGTTTATTTAAGTCAAAATAGTCAATTTTTGACATAATGACACCACACATTGACCCAATAGGTCAAGTTTTGATAAAAATGTCAACTTTGGTCAAAATGGTCAATTTTTGACCCAATTATCAACCCATTGACCGAAAAGATCAATTTTTGACCAAAAAGTCATCTTTGGTCAAGATAAGTTAACTTTTAACCAACTTTTGACCAAAAAGTCAACTTTGGTTAAAATGGTCAATTTCTGACCCAATGAGCACCTCGTTGACCCAATGGATTAGCTTTTGACCAAAAAATTAATTTTGGTCAAAATAGTCAATTTTTGAGCTAATGATCAAAATAATCAATTTTGTAATTAATGACAATTTATTTACCCAAATAGTCAATCTCTGACCAAAAATTTAACTTTGGTCAGAATGGTCAATCCTTAACCCAATGACAAACTCATTGACCCAATAAGTCAACGTTTGACCAAATATCAATTTTGGTCAAAATAGCGAATTTTAACCTAATGACCACCCATCGACCCAATAAGTCAACTTTTGACCAAAAACTCTTCTTTGGTCAAAATGATCAAATCTTGACCAAATTACCAACTAATTTACCAAATAGGTCATTTTTTCACCAAAAAGTCAACTTTGGTCAAAATGGTCAATTTCTGACCCAATGACCACTCTGTTGACCCAATGGGTTAACTTTTGACCAAAAATTCAAATTTGGTGAAAATAATCAATTTTTAACCAGATCACCAATTATTGATCCAATAAGTCAATCTCTAACCAAAAAGTCAACTTTGGTCAAAATGGTCAATCCTCGACACAATGAGAAACTCATTGACCTAATAGGTAAACTTTTGACCAAAAAGTCAATTTTGGTCAAAATATTCAATTTTTCACTTAATGACCACCCATTGACCCAATAGGTCAACTTTTGACCAAAAAGTCAACTTTGGTCAAAATGCTCATTTTTTAACCCAATAGATCAACTTTTAGCCAAAAAGTCATCTTCGGTCAAAATGATCAATTCTTGACTCAATTACCAACTCATTGAGCAAATAGGTCAACTTTTGACCAAAAAGTCAACTTTGGTCAAAATTGTCAATTCTTGACCCAATTACCAACTCATTGGTCAAATAGGTCAACTTTTGACCAAAAAGTCAACTTTGGTCTAAATGGTGAATTTTTTACTCAATGAGCACCCCGTTGACTCATTGGGTTAACTTTTGACCAAAAATTCAGTTTTGGTCAAAAAGTCAATTTTTGACCTAATGACCAAATATTGACCCAATAAGTCAATCTCTAACCAAAAAGTCAACTTTGGTCAGAATGGTCAATTCTTGACCTAATAACAAAACCATTGACCCAAAAAGTCAACTTTTGACCAAAAAGTCAATTTTGGTCAAATTAGTCAATTTTTAACCTAATGACCACCCATTGACCCAACAGGTCAACTTTTGACCAAAATGTTAACTTTTGACCAAAATGTCAACTTTGGTCAAAATAGTCAATATTTGACCCAATGACCAACCCTTTGACCCAATAGAACAACTTTTGACCAAAAAGTCATCTTCGGTCAAAATGGTCAATCAAAATGGCCAATTCTTGACCCAATTACCAACTCATTGACCAAATAAATCAACTTTGACCTAAAGCCAACTTTGGTCAAAATGCTCAATTTCAGACCCAATGACAACCTCGTTGACCCAATGGGTTAACTTTTGACCAAAAATTTAATTTTGGTAAAAATAGTCAATTTTTGACCAAATGATCTTTTATTGACCCATTAAGTTAATCTCTGACAAAAAAGTTAAATTTGATCCAAATGGTCAATCCTTGACCCAATGACAAACCCATTGACCCAATAGGTTAACTTTTGACCAAAAAGTCAATTTTGGACAAAATAGTCAAATTTTAACTTAATGACCACCCATTAACCCAATAGGTAAACTTTTGACCAAAAAGTCAACTTTGGTCAAAATGGTCAATTTTTGACCTAATAGATCAACTTTTGACCAAAAAGTCATCTTTTGTGAAGTTGGTCATTTCTTGATGTAATTACCGACTCATTGACCAAATAGGTCAACATTTGACCAAAAAGCCAACTTTAGTCAAATTGGTCAATTTCTGACCCAATGAGCACCCCGTTGAGCCAATGGATCAACTTTTGACCAAAAATTTAATTTTGGTTAAAATAATCAATTTTTGACCTAATGACCAAAATAGTCAAGTTTGAATTAATGATCAATTATTGACCCAATAAGTCAATTTGTGACAAAAAAGTCAACTTTGGTCAAAGTGTTCAATCATTGACCAAATGACAAACCCATTGACACAATAGGTCAACTTTTGACTAAAAAGTTAATTATGGTCAAAATAGTTAATTTTTAACCTAATGAACAACCATTGACCCAATTGGTCAACTTTTGACCAAAAAGTCAACTTTGGTCAAAATAGTTAATTTTTGACCTAATGATCACCCTCAATCTAATAAGTCAACTTTGACCAAAAATTCAACTTTAGTAAAAATGGTCAATTTTTCGACCTAATGACCATCCATTGACCCAATAGGTCAACTTTTGACCAAAAAGTCAACTTTGGTCAAAATGGTTAATTTTTTACTTAATGACCACCCAATGACCCAATAGTTTAACTTTTGACCAAAAAGTCAACTTTGGTCAAAATAGTCAATTTTTGACCTAATGAACACCATTGACCCAATAGGTCAACTTTTGGTCAAAAAAGTCAACTTTGGTCAAAATGGTCATTTATTTACCCAATGACCAACCCATTGAGCCAATAGATCAACTTTTGACCAAAAAGTCATCTTCGGTCACCCATTTTCCAACTCATTGACCAAATAGATCAACTTTTGACCAAAAATCAACTTTGGATGGTCAATTTCACCCAATGAACATGAGTGTTCACCCAATGGGTTAACTTTTGACCAAAAATTCAGTTTTAGTAAAAATATGTCAACTTTTACCCAAAATTTCAACTTTGGTTAAAATGGTCAATTTCTGACCCAATGACCACCCCGTTGACCTATGGGTTAGCTTTTGACCAAAAATTCAATTTTGGTCAAAATAGTCAATTTTTGACCTAGTAATCAATTATTGACCCAATAAGTTAATCTCTCACAAAAAGTCAACTTTGATCAAAATGGTAAATCCTTGACCCAATGACAAACACTTTGACCCAATAGGTCAACTTTTGACCAAAAAGTCAACTTTGGTCAAAATAATCAATTTTTGATTTAATGACCACTCGTTAACCCAATAGGTCAACTTTTGACCGAAAAGTTAACTTTGGTCAAAATGGTTAATTTTTTATCCAATGACCAACCCCTTGAACCAATAGATCAACTTTTGGCAAAAAAGTCATCTTCGGTCAAAATGGTCAATTCTTGGCCCAATTACCAACTCATTGACCAAATAGGTCAACTTTTGACCAAAAAGTCAACTTTGGTCAAAATGGTCAATTTTTAACCTAATGACCACCCCGTTGACCCAATGGGTTAACTTGTGACAAAAAATTCAATTTTGGTCAAAATAAGTTAACTTTTAACCAAAAAGTCATCTATGATCAAAATGGTCAATTTCTGACCCAATAACCACCCCGTTGACCCAATGGGTTATCTTTTGACCAAAAATCCAATTTAGGTCAAAATTGAGAATTTTTAACCTAGTGACCAATTATTTACCCAATAAGTCAATCTCTGACCAAAAAGTCGCTTTCGGTCAAAATTATCAATCCTTGACCCAACGACAAACCTATTGATCCAGTAGGTTAAGTTTTGACCAAAAAGTCCATTTTGGTCAAAATATTCAATTTTGACTTATTGACCACCCATTGACCCAAAAGGTTCACTTTTGGCGCAAAACTCAACTTTGGTCAAAATATTCAATTTTTGACCTAATGACTAATCATTGACACAATAAGCCAATCTCTTCGAAAAAATCAACTTTGGTCAAAATGGTTAATCCGTGACCCAATCACCAACCCATTGACCCAATAGGTCAACTTTTGACCAAAAAGATAACATTGGTCAAAGTGATCAATCCTTGACCCATTGACCAACTTATTGACCAAATAGGTCAACTTTTGACCAAAAAATCAATTTTAGTCAAAAGAGTTAATTTTTGACCTAATGACCACCTATTGACCCAATAGGTCAACTTTTGACCAAAAACTCAACTTTGGTTAAAATAGTCAATTTTTTACCTAATGACCACCTATTGACTAAATAGGTCAACTTTTGACCAAAAAGTCAACTTTGGTCAAAAAGGTCAATTTTTGAGCCAAAGACCAACGCATTGACCCAACAGGTTAACATTTAACCAAAAAGTCATCTTTGGTCAAAATGGTCAAAATCTTGACCAAGTTACCAACTGATTGACCAAATAGGTCAACTTTTCACAAGAAAGTGAACTTTAGTCAAAATGGTCAATTTCTGACCCTATGATCACCTCGTCAACTTTGGTCAAAATAGTCAATTTTTGACCTAATGGCCTATTATTGACCCAATAAGTTAATCTCTGACCAAAAAGCCAACTTTGGTCAAAATGGTCAATCCTTGACCTAATGACAAACTGAGGACCCAATAGATCAACTTTTGACCAAAAAGTCAATTTGGGTCAAAATAATCAATTTTTGACTTAATGACCACCTATTGACCCAATAGTTCATCTTTTGACCAAAAAGTCAACTTTGGTCAAAATGGTCAATTTTTGACCCATTGACCCAAAAGATCAACTTTTGACTAAATAGTTTAACTTTTGACCAAAAAGTCAACATTTGTCAAAATGGTCAATTTCTGACGCAATGAGCACCTCGTTGAACTAATGGATCAGCTTTTGACCAAAAATTTAATTTTGGTCAAAATAGTAAATTTTTGACCTAATGACCAAAATAATTAATTTTTGAATTAATGACTAATTATATACCCAAAAAGTCAATCTTTGACCAAAAAGTCAACTTTGGGCAAAATGGTCAATCATTGACCTACTGACAAAACCATTGACCCAATAGGTCAATTTTTGACCAAAAAGTCAATTTTGGTCAAAATAGTCAAATTTTGACCTAATGACCAATTATTGACCCAGTAAGCCAATCTCTGACCAAAAAGTTAACTTTGTTCAAAATGGTTAATCTTTGATCCAATGACAAACCAATTGACCCAGTCGGTCAAGTTCTGACCAAAAAGTTAACTTTGGTCAAAATGAACAATTTCTGACCAAATGACCAACCCATTGACCTAATAGGTGAACATTTGACCAAAAAGTAAACTTTGGTCAAAATGGTCAAACCTTGGCCCAATGAACAACTTATTGACCCAATAGGTCAACTTTTGACAAAAAGTTAATTTCGTTCAAAATAGTCAAATTTGACCTAATGACCACCCATTGACCAAATATGTTAACTTTTGACCAAAAAATCAACTTTAGTCAAAATAGTCAATTTTTGACCCAATGACCAACCCATTGACCTTATAGGTCAACTTTTGACCAAAAAGTCAACTTTGGTCAAAATGGTCAATTCTTGACCCAATGACCAACGCATTGACCCAATAAGTCAAATTATAAACATAAAGTCAATTTTGGTCAAAATTGTCAATTTTTGATCTAATGACCAGTTATTGACCCAATAAGTCAATCTCTGACGAAAAAGTCAACTTTGGCCATAATGGTCAAACCTTGACCCAATAGGCCAACTTTTGACCAAAATGTCAACTTTGGTCAAGATGGAAAATCCTTAACCAAATGACCAACTCACTGCCCATTGATCGACTTTTGAGCAAAAAGTCAATTTTAGTTTAAACAGTAAATTTTTGACTTAGTGACTAACCCATTGACCCAATAGGTCAACTTTTGACCAAAAGGTCAACTTTGGTCAAAATGGTTAATTTTTTACCCAATGACCATCCCATTGACCCAATAGATCAACTTTTGACCAAAAAATCATATTCAGTCAAAATGCTCAATTCTTCACGCATTTACCAACTCATTGACCAAATTGGTTAACTTTTGACCAAAAGGTCAACTTTGGTCAAAATAATCAAATTTTGACCTAATGATCACCCATTGACCCAATAGGTCAACTTTTGACCAAAAGTCAGTTTTGGTCAAAATGGTCAATTTTTGACCCAATGACCATCCCGTTGACCCAATGGGTTAACTTTTAATAAAAAATTCAATTTTTGTTAAAATAGTCAATTTTTAATTTAATTACCAATTATTTACTCAATAAGTCAATCTTCGACCAAAAAGTCAAGTTTAGTCAAAATGGTCAATCCTTGACCCAAAGACAAAACCATTGACCCAATAGGTCAACTTTTGACCAAAAAGTCAATTTTGGTCGTAATAGTCAATTTTTGACCTAATGGTTAATTTTTGACCCAATGACTAACCCCTTGACCCAATAGATCAACTCTTGGCCAAAAAGTCATCTTCGGTCAAAATGGTCAATTCTTGACCCAATTACCAACTCAGTGACCAAAGAGGTCAACTTTTGCCAAAAATTCAACCTTGGTCTTAATGGTCAATTTCTGACCCAATGACCATCTCGTTAACCCAATGGGTTAACTTTTAACCAAAAATTCGATTTTGGTCAAAATAGGTTAACTTTTGACCAAAAAGTCATCTTTGGTCAAAATGGTCAATTTCTGACCTAATGACCACCCCGTTCACCCAAAGGTTAACTTTTGACCAAAAATTCAATTTTGGTAAAAGATGTCAATTTTTAACCTAGTGACCAAAATTATTGACCCAATAAGTTAATCTCTAACCAAAAAATAAACTTTTATCAAAATGGTCAATCCTTAACCCAATGACAAACCTATTGACTCAATAGGTCAACTTTTGACCAAAAAGCCAATTTTGGTCAAAATATTCAATTTTGACTTATTGACCGCCCATTGATCCTATAAGTTAACTTTTAACCAAAAAGTCAATTTTGGCCAAAATATTCAATTTTTGACCTAATGACTAATTGTTGACCCAATAAGCCAATCACTAGAAAAAATCAACTTTGGTCAAAATGGTCAATCCTTGACCCAAAGACCAACCCGTTGACCCAATAGGTCAACTTTTGACCAAAAAGTCAACTTTAGTCAAAATGATCAATCTCTGACCCATTGCCAGCTTATTGACCAAATAGGTAAACATTTGACCAAAAACTCAACTTTGGTTAAATTACACAATTTTTGACCAAATGACCACCCATTGACCCAATAGGTCAACTATTTACCAAAAAGTCAACTTTGGTCAAAATGGTCAAGTTTTGAGATAATGACCAACACATTGACCCAATAGGTCAACTTTTGACCAAAAACTCATCTTTGGTCAAAATGATCAAATCTTGACCAAATTACCAACTAATTAACCAAATAGGTCAACTTTTCACCAAAAAGTCAACTTTGGTCAAAATGGTCAATTTTTGACCTAATGACCACCCCGTTGACCCAATGGACTAACATTTGACAAAAAATTCAATTTTGGTCAAAATAGTCAATTTTTGACCTAATGATCAATTATTGACCCAATAAGTTAATCTTTGACCAAAAAGTCAACTTTGGTCAAAATAGTCAATCCTTGATCTAATGACAAACCCATTGACCCAATAAGTCAACTTTTGACCAAAAAGTTAATTTGGGTTAAAATAGTCAATTTTTGACATAATGACCCCACCCATTGGCCTAATAAGTCAACTTTTGATCAAAATAGTCAATTTTTGACCTAATGAACACCCATTGACCCAACAGGTCAACTTTTGACCAAAAAATCAACTTTGGTCAAAATGGTCAATTTTTGACCCAATGACCAGCCCATTGACCCAATAGGTCAACTTTTGATTAAAAAGTTATCTTTGGTCAAAATGGTGAATTCTTGACCAAATTACCAACTTATTGACCAAAAGGTTAACTTTTGATTAAAAAGTGAACTTTGGTCAAAATGGTCAATTTCTGACCCAATGACCACCCCGTTCACCCAATGGGTTAACTTTTGACCAAAAATTTAATTTTGGTCAAAATAGTCAATTTTTGACCTAATGATCAATTATTGACCCAATAAGTCAATCTCTAACCAAAAAGTCAACTTTAGTCAGAATGGTTAATTCTTGACCCAATGACAAACCCATTGACCCAATAAGTCAACTTTTTGACTATTTTTGACCTACTGACCAGCCATTGAGCCCATAGGTCAACTTTTGACCAAAATGTCAATTTTAGTCAAAAATTCAATAACTGGTCGTTAATTTTAGTAAACTTTTGACTTAAAAACCACCCACTGACCCAATAGGTGAACTTTTGACCAAAAAGTCAACTTTGGTAAAAATGGTCAATTTTTCACTCAATGACCGACCCATTGACCCAATAGATAAACTTTTGACCAAAAAGTCATCTATGGTTAGGATGGTCAATTCTTAACGTAATTACCAACTCATTGAACAAATAGGTCAATTTTTGACCAAAAAGTTAACTTTGGTCAAAATGGTTAATTTCTGACTCAATTAGCACCCCATTGGCCCAATTGATCAACTTTTGACCAAAAATATTTTGGTCAAAATAGTCATTTCTTTAATTAATGACCAGTTATTGACCCAATAAGTCAATCTCTGACCAAAAAGTCAACTTTGGTCAAAATAGTCAATCCTTGACCCAATGACAAACCCCTTGACCCAATAAGTCAACTTTTGACCAAAAAGTCAATTTTGGTCAAAATAGTTAATTTTTGACCTAATGACCTCCCAATGACCCAATTGGTCAACTTTTGACCAAAAAGTTAACTTTGGTCGAAATAGTCAAATTTTGACCTAATGACCACCCATTGACCCAATAGGTCAACATTTGACCAAAAAGTCAACTTTGGTCAAAATGGTCAATTTCTGACCCAATGACCACCCCTTGACCCAATGGGTTAACTTTTAACCAAAAATTCAATTTTGGTCAAAATAGTCAATTTTTAACCTAATGAACAATTATTGACCCAATAAGCTAATCTCTGACCAAAAAGTCAACTTTTGTCAAAATGGTTAATCTTTGACCCAATTGTAAACCCATTAACCCAATCAGTCAAGTTTTGACCTAAAAGTCAACATTGTTGAAAATGGACCAACCCATTGACCCAATAGGTGAACTTTTGACCAAAACGTAAACTTTGGTCAAAATTGTCAAACCTTGGACCAATGACCAACCCTTTGATCCTATTTGCAACTTTTGACCAAAAAGTCAATTTTGGTCAAATAGTCAAATTTTGACCTATTGACCACCCATTTACCAAATAGGTTAAGTTTTGACCAAAAAGTCAACTTTGGTCAAAATGGTCAATTTTTGACCCAATGACCAACCCATTGACTCAATAGGTCAACTTTGACCAAAAAGTCATATTTGGACAAAATGGTCAATTCTTGACCCAATGACCAACACATTGACCCAATAAGTCAACTTTTGAACAAAAAGTCAATTTTGGTCTAAATATTTAATTTTTGACCTAATGACTAATTATTGACCCAATAAGTCAATCTCTGACCAAAAAGTAAACTTTGGTCATAATAGTCAATCCTTGACCAATCACAAACCCATTAACCCAAAAGGTCAAATTTTGACCAAAATGTCAACCTTGGTCAAAATGGTAAATCCTTGACCTAATGACCAACTCACTGCCCTATAGATCGACATTTAACCAAAAAGTTAATTTTACTCAAAAGAGTAAATTTTTGACTTATTGACCAACCCATTGACCCAATAGGTCAACTTTTGACCAAAAAGTCAACTTTGGTCAAAATGGTCAATTTTTGACCCAATGACCCAATAGATTAACTTTTGACCAAAAAGTTATCTTCGGTCAAAATGGTCAATTCTTGACCTAATTACTAACTCATCAAATTTTAACCTAATAACCACCCATTGACCCAATAGGTCAACTTTAGATTAAAAAGTTAACTTTGGTCAAAATGGTCAATTTCTGACCCAATGACCACACCCTTGACCCAATGGGTTAACTTTTGACCAAAAATTCAATTTTGACAAAATAGTCAATTTTTTACCTGATGACCAATTATTAACCCAATAAGTCAATCTCCGACCAAAAAGTCAACTTTAGTCAAAATGGTCAATCCTTGACCCAATGACAAACTCATTGACCCAATAGGTCAACTTTTGACCAAAAAGTCAATTTTTGTCATAATAATCAATTTTGACATAATGACCACCTATTGACCCAATAGATCAACTTTTGAACAAAAAGTCAACTTTGGTCAAAATGGTTAATTTTTGACCTAATGACCAACCCCTTAACACAATAGGTCAACATTTAGCCAAAAAGTCATCTTCGGTCAAAATGGTCAATTCCTAGCCCAATTACCAACTCATTAACCAAATAGGTCAACTTTTGACCAAAAAGTCAACTTTGGTTAAAATGGTTAATTTCTGACCCAATGACCACTCTGTTGAACCAGTGGGTTAACTTTTGACAAAAAATTCAATTTTAGTCAAACTAGTCAATTTTTAACCTGATGACCAGTCAATTTTTAACCTGATGACCAAAATAGTAAAATTTTGAATTAATGACCAATTATTGACCCAATAAGTTAATCTCTAACCAAAAAGTCAACTTTTGTCAAAATGATCAATCCTTGACCCAATGACAAACTCATTGACCCAATAGGTCAACTTTTGACCAAAAAGTCAATTTTGTTCAAATTTGTTAATTTTTTACGTATAACCACACATTGACCCAATTGGTTAACTTTTGACCAAAAAGTCAACTTTGGTCAAAATAGTCAAATTTTGACCTATGACCACCCAGTGACCCAAGAGGTCAACTTTTGGCCAAAAAGTCAACTTTTGTCAAAATGGTCAATTTCTGAACCAATGACCACCCCGTTCACCCAATGGGTTAACTTTTAACCAAAAATTCAATTTTGGTCAAAAATAGTTAATTTTTAACCTAATGACCAATTATTGACCCAATAAGTCAATCTCCGACCAAGAAGTTAAACTTTAATCAAAATGGTCAATCCTTGACCCAATGACAAACCTATTGACCCAATAGGTCAATATTTGACCAAAAAGTCAATTTCGGTCAAAATATTCAATTTTGACTTAATGACCACTAATCGAGCCAATAGGTCAACTTTTGACCAAAAAGTCAATTTTGGCCAAAATATTCAATTTTTGACCTAATGACCAATTTTTGACCTTGTAAGCCAATCTCTGACCAAATAGGTCAACTTTTCACCAAAAAGTCAACTTTGGTCAAAATGGTCAATTTCTGACTCAATGACCACCTCGTTGACCGAATGGGTTAACTTTTGACAAAAAATTCAATTTTGGTCAAAATAGGTCAACTTCTGAAAAGAAAAATTATCTTTGGTCAAAATGGTCAATTTCTGACCCAATTACCACCCTCTTGACCCAATGGGTTAACTTTTGACCAAATATTCAATTTTGGTCAAAATTGTCAATTTTGACCTAGTGACCAATTATTAACCCAATAAGTCAATCTCTGACCAAAAAGTCAACTTTGGTCAAAATGGTCAATCCTTAGCCCACTGACAAACCTATTGACCCAGTAGGTCAACTTTTAACCAAAAAGTCAATTTCGGTCAAAATATTCAATTTTGACTTATTGACCACCCATTGACCCTATAGGTCAACTTTTGAACAAAAAGTCAATTTTGGTCAAAATATTCAATTTTTGACCAAATGACCAATTGTTGACCCAATAAGCCAATCACTGACCAAAAAACCAACTTTGGTCAAAATGGTGAATCCTTGACCCAATGACCGACCCAATGACCAACCCATTGACCCAATAAGTCAACTTTTGACCAAAAAGTCAACATTGGTCAAAATGATCAATCCTCGAACCAATACCAACTCATTGACCAAATAGGTCAACTTTTGAACAAAAAATCAATTTTGGTCAAAATAGTTAATTTTTGACCTAATGACCACCCATTACCCAATAGGTCAACTTTGACCAAAATGTAATCTTTGGTCAAAATAGTCAATTTTTGAAGAAATGACCACATGTTGACCCAATAGGTCAACTTTTGACCAAAAAGTCAACTTTGATCAAAATGATCAATTTTTGAGCCAATGACCAACACATTGACCCAATAGGTCAACTTTTAACCAAAAAGCCATCTTTGGTCAAAATGGTCAAATCTTGACTAAATTACCAACTCATTGACCAAATAGGTCAACTTTTTACCTAAAAGCCAACTTTGGTCAAAATGGTCAATTTCTGACACAATGACCACCCCGTTGACCCAATGGACTAACATTTAACCAAAAATTCAATTTTGGTCAAAATAGTCAATTTTTGACCTAATGATAAATTATTGACCCAATAAGTTAATCTCTGACCAAAAAGTCAACTTTGATCAGAATGGTCAATCCTTGACCCAATGACAAACCCATTGACCCAATAGGTCAAATTTAGACTAAAAAATCATTTATGGTTAAAATAGTCAATTATTGACCTAATGATCACCCATTGACCCAGTAGGTCAACTTTAGACCACAATTGTCAATTTTGGTCAAAATAATTAATTTTTACCCAATGACCAACTCATTGACCAAATAGATCAGCTTTTGACCAAAAAGTCATTATCGGCAAAATGGTCAATTCTTGACTCAATCACCAACTCATTGACCAAATAGGTCAACTTTTGACTAAAAAATCAACTTCGGTTCAAATGGTTAATTTTTGACCCAATGACCACCACGTTGACCTAATGGTTCAACTTTTGATGCAAAATTAAATTTTTGTCAAAAAAATCAATTTTTGACCTAATGCCTAATTATAGACCCAAAAAGTCAACTTTAGTCAAAATGGTCAATCCATGACCCAATGACCAACCCATTGACCCAATAGGTCAACTTTTGACCAAAAGGTCAACTTTGGTTTAAATGGTCAATCCTTAACCCAATAACCAAGCCATTGACCTAATAGGTCAACTATTGATCAAAAAGTCAATTTTGGTCAAAATAGTCAATTTTGACCTAATGACCAATTATTGACCCAGTAAGCTAACCTCTGACCAAAAAGTCAACTTCGGTCAAAATGGTTAATCTTCGAACCAATGACAAACCCATGACCCGATCGGCCGATATTTCGACCCAAAAGTCAACATTGTTCAAAATGGACAATTTCTGACCCAAGGACCAACCCATTGACCTAATAGGTGAACTTTTGACCAAAACATAAACTTTGGTCAAAATGGTCAAACCTTGGACCAATGACCAACCCTTTGATCCAATAGGTCAACTTTTGACCAAAAAGTCAATTTTGGTCAAAAAAAGTCAAATTTTGACCTAATTACCACCCATTAACCAAATTAGGATAAGTTTTGACCAAAAAGTTAACTTTGGTCAAAATGGTCAATTTTTGACCCAATGACCAACCCATTGATGAAATAGGTCAACTTTTGACCAAAAAGTCATATTTGGTCAAAATGGTCAATTCTTGACCCAATGACTAACGCATTGACCCAATAAGTCAACTTTTGAACAAAAAGTCAATTTTTGTCTAAATAGTCAATTTTTGACCTAATGACTAAATATTGACCCAATAAGTCAATCTCTGACCAAAAAGTAAACTTTGGTCATAATGGTCAATCCTTGACCCAATGACAAACCCATTGACCCAATAGGTCAACTTTTGACCAAAATGTCAACTTTGGTCAAAATGGTAAATCCTTGACCTAATGACCAACTCACTGCCCAATAGATCGACTTTTGACCAAAAAGTTAATTTTACTCAAAATAGTAAATTTTTGACTTATTGACCAACCCATTAACATAATAGGTCAACTTTTGACCAAAAAGTCAACTTTGATCAAAATGGTCAATTTTTGACCCAATGACCCAATAGATCAACTTTTGACCAAAAATTCATCTTCGGTCAAAATGGTCAATTCATGACCTAATTACCAACTCATTGACCAAATTGGTCAACTTTTGATCAAAAAGTCAACTTTCGTCAAAATAATCAAATTTTGACCTAATGACCACCCATTGACCCAATAGGTCGACTTTAGATTAAAAAGTTAACATTGGTCAAAATGGTCAATTTCTGACCCAATGACCACTCCGTTGACCAAATGGGTTAACTTTTGACGAAAAATTTAATTTTGGTCAAAATAATCTGTTTTGACCTCATGACCAATTATTAACCTAATAAGTCGATCTCCGACCAAAAAGTCAACTTTAGTCAAAATGGTCAATCTTTGACCCAATGACAAACGCATTGACCCAATAGGTCAACTTTTGACCAAAAATTTAATTTTAGTCAAAATAATCAATTTTTGACCTAATGACCACCTATTGACCAAATAGATCAACTTTTGAACAAAAAGCCAGCTTTGGTCTAAATGGTTAATTTTTGACCCAATGACCAACCCCTCAACCCAATAGGTCAACTTTTGGCCAAAAAGTCATCTTCGGTCTTAATTCTTGGCCCAATTACTAACTCATTGACCAAATAGGTTAACTTTTGACAAAAAAGTCAACTTTGGTTAAAATGGTCAATTTCTGACCCAATGACCACTTTGTTGAAATAGGTTAACTTTTGACAAAAAATTCAATTTTAGTCAAACTAGTCAATTTTTGACCTGATGACGAAAATAGTCAATTTTTGAATTAATGACCAATTATTGACACAATAAGTCAATCTCTAACCAAAAAGTCAACTTTAGTCAAAATGGTCAATCCTTGACCCATGACAAACCCATTGACCCAATAGGTCAACTTTTGACCAAAAAGTCAATTTAATTTAAAATAGTTAATTTTTGACCTAATAACCACACGTTGACCCAATTGGTTAACTTTTGACCAAAAAGTCAACTTTGGTCAAAATAGTCAAATTTTGACCTAATGACCACCCATTGACCTAAGAGATCAACTTTTGACCAAAAAGTCAACTTTTGTCAAAATGGTCAATTTCTGAACCAATGACCACCCCGTTGACCCAATTGGTTAACTTTCGACCAAAAATTTAATTTTGGTCAAAATAGTTAATTTTTAACCTAATGACCAATTATTGACCCAATAAGTCAATCTCCGACCAAAAAGTTAAACTTTAATCAAAATGGTCAATCCTTGACCTAATGACAAACCTATTGGTAATATGTCAACTTTTGACTAAAGAGACAATTTCGGTCAAAATATTCAATTTTGACTTAATGACCACTAATCGACCCAATAGGTCAACTTTTGACCAAAAAGTCAATTTTGGTCAAAATATTCAATTTTTGACCTAATGACCAATTGTTAACCCAATAAACTAATCACTGATCAAAAAATCAAATTTGGTCAAAATGGTCAATCCTTGACCCAATGACCAACTCATTAACCCGATAGTCGACTTTCGACCAAAAAGTCGATTTTGGTCAAAATGATCAATCCTCGACCCAATGACTAACATTTCGACCAAATAGGTCAATCTGTTGACCAAAAAGTCAATTTTGGTCAAAATATTCAATTTTTGACCTAATGACCACCAATTGACCCAATAGGTCAACTTTTGACACAAAAGTCAACTTTGGTCAAAAAGCTCAATTTTTGAGCTAATAATCAACACATTGACCCAATAGGTCAACTTTTGACCAAAAAGTCATCTCGGGTCAAATAAGTCAAATCTTGAGCAAATTACCAAGTCAATGACCAAATAGGTCAACTTTTCACCAAAAAGTCAACTTGGTCAAAATGGTTAATTTTTGACTCAATGACCACCCCGTTGGCCCAATGGACCAACATTGAATTTTTGGTCAAAATAGTCAATTTTTGACCTAATGACTAATTATTGACCTAATAAGTTAATCTCTGACAAAAAAAGTCAACATTGGTCAAAATGGTCAATCCTTGACCCAATGACAAACAAATTAACCAACAGGTCAACTTTTGACCAAAAAGTCAATTTTGGTCAAAATAGTTAATTTTTGACATAATGACCACCCATTGACCCAATAGGTCAACTTTTGACCAAAAAGTCAACTTTGGACAAAATGACCAACTCATTGACCCAATAGATCAATTTTTGACCAAAAAGTCATCTTCGGTCAAAATGGTTAATTCTTGACCTAGTCACCAACTCATTGACTAAATAGGTCAAATTTTGACTCAAAAATCAACTTCGGTCCAAATGGTTAATTTCTAACCCAATGACCACCCCGTTGACCCAATGGTTCAACTTTTGAACAAAAATTTAATTTTGGTCAAAAAAATCAATTTTTGACCTAATGACCAATTATTGGCCCAATAAGTCAATCACTGACCAAAAAGTCAACTTTGCCAAAATGGTCAATCTTTGACCCAATGACCAAAATCATTGACCCAATAGGTCAACTTTTGACCAAAAAGTTAACTTTGGTTAAAATTGTCAATCCTTGACCCAATAACCAACCCATTGACCCAATAGGTCAACTTTTGACCAAAAAGTCAATTTTGGTCAAAATGGTCAAAATAGTCAATTTTTGACCTAATGACCAATTATTGACCCAGAAGCTAATCTCTGACCAAAAAGTCAACTTTGGTTAAAATGGTTAATCTTTGAACCAATGACAAACCCATTGACCCAATCATTTAAGTTTTGACCAAAAAGTTAACTTTGGTCAAAATGGACAATTTCTGACCCAATGACCAACTCATTGACCCAATATGTGAACTTTTGACCAAAAAGTAAACTTTGGTCAAAATGGTCGGACCTTGACCCAATGACCATCCCATTGACCCAATAGGTCAACTTTTGACCAAAAAGTCAATTTTGGTCAAAATAGTCTAATTTTGACCTAATAACCACCCATTGACCAATTAGGTTAACTTTTGACCAAAAAGTCAACTTTGGTCAAAATGACCAATTTTTGACCAAATGACTAACCCATTGTCCCAATAGGTCAACTTTTGACCTAAAAGTTAACTTTAGTCAAAATGGTCAATTCTTGACCCAATGACCAACGCATTGACCCAATAAGTTAACTTTTGAACAAAAAGTCAATTTTGGTCAAAATAGTCAATTTTTGACCTAATGATCAATTGTTGACCTAATAAGTCAATCTCTGAACAAAAAGTCAACTTTAGTCATAATGGTCAATCCTTGACCCAATGACAATCGCACGGACCCAACAAGTCAACTTTTGACCAAAATGTCAACTTTGGTCAAAATGGTAAATCATTCACCTAATGACCAACTCACTGCCCAATAGATCGACTTTTGACCAAAAGTCAATTTTAGTCAAAATAGTTAATTTTTGACTTTGTGACCAACCCATTGACCCAATAGGTCAACTTTTGACCAAAAATTCAACTTTGGTCAAAATTGTCAATTTTTGACCCAATGACCAGCCCATTGACCTAATAGATCAACTTTTGACCAAAAAGTCATCTTCGGTCAAAATAGTCAATTCTTGTCCCAATTACCAACTCATTGACCATATTGGTCGACTTTTGACCAAAAAGTCAACTTTGGTCAAAATATTCAAATTTTGACCTAACAAGCACCCATTTACCCAATAGGTCAACTTTTGACCAGAAAGTCAACTTTGGTCAAAATGGTTAATTTTTGACTCAATGACCAACCCCTTTACCCAATATATTAACTTTTGGCCAAAAAGTCATCTTCGATCAAAATGGTCAATTCTTGGCCCAATTACTAAATCATTGATCAAATAGGTCAACTTTTGACCAAAAAGTCAACTTTAGTCAAAAGGGTCAACTTCTGACCCAATGACCACCCCCGTTGACCCAATGGGATAACTTTTGACCAAAAATTCAATTTTGGTCAAAAATAGGTCAACTTTTGACCAAAAAGTCATCTTTGGTCAAAATGGTCGACTTTCGACCCAATGGTCACCTCGTTGACCCAATGGGTTAGCTTTTGATATAGTGACCAATTATTAAACCAACATATCTATCTCCGACCAAAAGGTCGACTTTAGTCAAAATGGTTGATCCTTAACCCTATGACAATGACCTATGTACCTGATAGATCGACATTTGACGAATAATCAATTTCGGTCGAAAAGGTTCAATTTTAACTTATTGACTGGCACATTGACCTAATATGTCGACTTTTGACCAAAAAGTCGATTTTGGTCGAAATATTCGATTTTTGACCTAATTACCGATTGTTGACCCAATAAGCCAATCACTGACCAAAAAATTAACTTTTGTCGAAAATAGTCTGATCAAGTCAACTGATGACCGACCCATTGACCCGATAGGTTAACTTTTGACCGAAAAGTCTACATTGGTCAAAATGATCGATCCTTGACCGATGACGACTCATTGACCCGAATAGGTTAACGTTTGACGAAAAAGTCGATTTTGGTCGAAATTGCTCATTTTATGACCTAATGACCGCTAGTTAACCTGTATAGTCGGCTTTTGACAAAAAATTCGACTTTGGTTAAAATGGTCGATTTTGACTACTAATGGCCATTCATTGTTCGATAGGTCGACTTTTGACCAAAAAGTCGACTTTGGTCGAAAATGAGTGCGATTTGATGCGATAATGACCGCTCCGATTGACAAAAAATTCAATTTTGGTGAAATAGTCGATCCTTGGCCCGAATGACCCGACCCATTGACACGTCGGTTAACTTTTGACCCGAAAAGTACACTTATTGGTCGAAAATGATTCGATTCCTTGACTCCGACGACTAACTTATTGGCGGTATAAGATCAGTCGTTTGACCAAAAAGTTGACTTTAGTCAAAAATGCTCAAACCTTGACCCAATGTGGCTTGACCCAGTTGACCACATAGGTTGACTTTTGACGAGAAAGATCAACTTAGGTGAAAATGGTACGACTCATTAGCGAAATGACCCGTTGAAATTCCAATGGAATTGACTTTTGACCAAAAAGTTGACTGTTAGTCAAAGTCAATCGATTTTGAGCGGAAATGGCCGACACATTGAGCCGATAGGTCGATCTCCCGACCGAGAAGTCGAGCTTGGAAAGTCGAGAAATGGTCGAGTCTTGACCATGGCAATTACCCGACTCATTGACCGAATAGAGTTGACTTGTCTGACAAAAAATCGATTTTAGTAAAAATAATCAATTTTTGACGAAATGACCACCAATTGACTCACGATCGAATTTTGACCAAAAAGTCTAATTTGGTGAAATGAATCGATTTTTACTAAAATTCATTTTTAGTCGAAATAGTCGATTTTTGACCCTAATGACCCGATTATTGACCCGAAAAGTTAATCTACGGCCAAAGATCAAGTTTGGTCAAAATGGTCAATCCTTGACCCAATAATCAACATATTGACCCAATAGGTCAACTTTTGACGAAAAAATCAATTTTGGCCAAAATAGTCAATTATTTTGACCTAATGGACACCCATTGACCCGATAGGTCGACTTTTTGACGAAAAGTCGACTTTGGTTAAAATGGTGCGATTTTGACCCGATTGACGAACCATTGACCGATCGTTGACCCGATAGATCAACTTTTGACCTGAAGTCATCTTTGTTCGAAATGATCAATTCTTAGCGCAATTAGCGACTCATTGATCGAATATGTTAACTTTTTGAGCGAAAAGTCGGCTTCAGTCGAAATGGTCGATTTTTAGCCTAATGACCACCCATTGATCCAGTAATTGAATTGACTTTTGACTAAAAAAGTCGGCTTGCAATTAGAAAAAGTCGATTTTTAAACGAATGACCTCCAGTTGACCCATTAAGATTGACTTTTTGCCAAAAAGTCGACTTTGGTCGAAATGGTTAATTTTTGACCTAATGACCTGCAGAATTGACCCGATAGGTCGACTTTTTGACCAAAAAGTCAACTTTTGGTCGAAATAGTTAATTTTAGTGATGACCGCCGATTGACGAATGTCAACCGACTTTTTGGCAAAAAGTCGATTTTGGTCGAAGTAATGGTATCCACAACAGGCCAAACCCATTTACCCGATAGATCCAACTTTTTGACCAAAAGATCGAGCTTTGGTCGAAATGGTCGATTTCTTGACCCCGATTGCCGGCTTATTGACCAAAAAGGTTAACTTTTGACCGAAAAGTCGACTTTAGTCGAAATGGTCGATTGCGACCGGTGACCGCCTCGTTGACCCCGATGGGTTCGACTTTGGACAAAAAAATATAATTTTGGTCAAC